>JAQPPZ010017106.1:2400000-3000000 GCA_028583015.1 Wollemia nobilis
CAAGCTTGATTTTTTTTTCTTTCCTCCAAAATCAATTAGCAACCTATTCTTTTATGATTCTAATAGTTTTCCATCCCATTTGCATTTGTCCCATGTTGTCGCAATACCTCTAAAATTTCTTATAGAAGAAACTACAAGATGATCTCCTATTTTTTAACATTTTTGAATGAATCCTTACATTTATCACTACTTAAAATAAGCTTAGGAATATAAATACCTATCAATTTATTAATAAATCTTCTTTTAGGGGTCTTATTCATACCCTTATTATTCCATAATACCAATTTTCATCATCAATTTTATTTTATTTGTGGAATTATTTCAACTTATTTTTAATATCTATGATATTTATTTTTAGTTTTCCAAATCAATATTCCTATGCATTTCCTTTTTTATTTATTCTTGCATTGGAGTTCCTCCTCTCCTCTTTTCATTCCTACTAATACTTTTATCTTCATAGATATCTTCTAATTTTCCATACTATGATATTGAGATTTATCTTCTAAAGGTTTTTGTTTTCCTAGATAACATAAAAGGCAATATAAAACCTCACAAACACTTTCTTATTTGTATTTCCTCTAAAAACCTATAGTAAAAGAATGATCCTCCATAGGAATTACCTTCTTATGTTGTTATGAAAATCCTAGATATTTCCTTGGAAACCCTAAAGTTTAAGTATTATCCTCTATAGTAATTACTTTCTTATGTTACCCTCAAATTCCTAAATTTTTATGGATATCCTCCATACTCATTACTTTATTATGTCACTCTTTAAACCCTAAAGTGCAAGGGATGAGTTGTATAATACTTTTATTTTTATTGCAAGGAGAGGATTTATACTACTGGAGAATAATAAATATGTTATATCTAGATTAACCTTAACCTCTTTTACCTCCTTTACTTTAAAATATTTCTCTCCATTTTTCTTCACACATTAATCTCCTAAATTTTAACTTATGCATTGTGTTTCATCTTACCTTGTATTATTTATTTGTTTTTATGGTTTATATATGTAAACCATAATATCCTTCACCATTCAAATATGTAGAGAGACTTGGATATTTTATTATTTGATAAAGCTTATTCTATGACATGATCTCCTTTTTTTCATGTTGAAGTTTATCCCATGCACAAAACATTTCATCTCTTTCTCCAACATTTTTACTTTATAATTAATTTTTATATGTCCAGTCTCATTAAATTTACAACATTATAATGTATTTTTTCATAATCCACTTGTATCTCATCTCTTGATTCAAATTTAATCTCATTTTATTGTTGTACAGGTTTTATAATATCCATGACAACACATATTTGGGTGTATATAGCATCCCTTCACTCCTTAGTAGTTGGTACACCCTAGATGAACTCCCCTAGAGTATTACCAATATTATTCAAAACCTACTTGTTGATAACTTAATATATAATTCCAAATATCCTAATCTACATCAAAACCTTTTTAATAGTTTATATATCTATAGAAAAATTCTCACTCCACTATCTTAAATATAATGTGTCTCTCCCCCTAAACCATGGTCCACTAACCATTTTTTATCCATGGTTTCTAAATTAAAGAATATGGTGAAGAAACATCCGTTCGAAATAAAATTCACAAATTATTTTAAATTCAATCTCTACTTCTAGTTCATTCAATATTGAATCTTCAAAAATTGTGTTTAGTATCCATGGAACTTCCATATTGAACCTCTTCTTTAAGAACCATCATATCATACCTGAGCTTCTCATCCTTACTCATTTTTTGTTGTAATATTTCCTACCTATATAAGGTTTTCCATATATTTGCTCTTCATCTTTCCCCGAGTAGGAAATCCTTACTTCCAATTAGGGCTTTCAAAAATGACTTTCCTGTAATGCTACCTAGATTTACTTCATACCAATCATTTAGTTTTTAAATTTATCCAATGATTTAGAACAATAAAATGTGATATTTTCTCTTAGATCATACATGTTTCTTGCTCATAATCATTTCTTGATCACACCCACAACACTTAATTGAGGTTTAAAGCAAGAAAAGATGCTCTTGAATTAAAAAATTAAAATTAAAATTAAAAATTTTAATGGTGAATTAATTTTAATGTTTTGGATTATTTTAATATAAAATATGTTTATTTATGTCTATAATTCATAAAATTTAATTAAAATATATTTCATAAATCATTACGCTTAATTAATAGTTATATAATCATATGATTGAAATATCTATCCACTCTAATTATATTTATTAATTTATTAATATTCGTTATCATCACAAAGACAATGATATTGACATAAAAGTGGAATACCTTAAATGGAATATGACGACCAATTTCATGATAAAGTGACATGGAATATTGTGGTCAATTGAAAATAACTATGATTACAAATGTGGTCTGTGATAGAAAGCTGGAAAAATGTTTTTTCATTAAATAATATTTGTTTAAATATTGTAACAACATTACTCAAATTTATAATATTTGTTTATATTTGTAAGAATAATTTAGTACCTAGAGGTAAATTATGTGAACGAATAGAAGAAATTGACATACCAACCAACTTCAGAGTAGTTGTATATAGATTTTATGAGCATGTGGTGAAAAAAATTAGAACTCTAGAAGGACTATCAGAGTGCTTTAGGAGTGTTATCAGGGTGAAACAAGGTTGTTCATTATCACCTACTTTATTTGGATTTTACATTGACAACTTGGAGGAATGAATAGAAAGTATGAGGATAAGGAATACAATTGACTAATTATATAGCAAAAAAATTCTCTATGCCAATGACCTCAACTTAATTGGCAAGACACTTGAAAGTTTAAAATAACATCTAAAATATTTAAAGCATTTTTGTAAAGAATTTGGGATGCAATATTTAGAGAGCAACAACAACCATATATATTTTTTTAAGGAAATACTTTATAGGTAGTAATAGAATACAAATACATTATCCTATATTTTCAAAGCAAATTCAATAGGGGAATTCATTGGATGAAACAAAAACAAGTAATATGTAGGACACTCTACTCATTGCTAAACAAGGTTATGTGTAAGAAGTCAAACCCGAAATGTATTTAAAAAATTGGGGTAAATCAATTTTGAAATGAAGGTGAATCATGTCAAAACACATGTAGGATACATGGTGAATAACCTTTATTTCCACCAAAAACTATAAAAATATGGTGAATTTATCAAACAATACTATACTTTAATTAATATAGACGATCAAAAAAACACTATGGATTTTAGATTCATTACTGACGATAGTAAAACTATAGACGATAGACTCTTAACTACTGATAACAACACAATGGATTATAGACTCTCGACTATAAAAAACAACACTATGGATGATAGAATTTATACTATTAGTAACACTATGAATGATAAACTTTTGACTATGAATAACACAATGGATGATCGAATCTCAACTACCAATAACAACACTATGAATGATAGAATTTTGACTATTGATAGCAACAAAATGGACAGTAAACTCTTGCCTGCTAATAGAAACCCTATGGACGATAGACTCTTGACTACCAAAAATAATACTATGGATGATGTACTCTTGAGTATAGAAAATAAAACTATGGATGATAGATTATTGATAGTAACATAATGGATGATTGACAATCACTAGAAACATAATGAATGATTATATTGAGAGGGGGTGAACTGTATAAGATAAAATTTTACTTTTCTTTCCCAAATAATATTATCCAATATTATCAATGGCAATATCGATAGCAGTAGTCAAATCAATGTATAAATCATCACACACAAGAGAGATACCAATTTAATGTGGTTCACCCAATGTGGGCTATTACAAATATCTTGGGAATCAATTCCCTATTACATTGTTTATGGACCTCTATCCAAAGGAGATACCAATATCCTATGATCTAATTTGTGGATCTCTCTCCATAGGAGAACTCTTTCTCCTTTTCTTTGGTTCATGGAACTTGATCCAGGATAACTCTATCTTCTCAACTGGTTTGTGGATCTCTATCCATAGAAGAACTCTATATTCCTAGCTAGTTCATGGATCACACTCCACAGGAGAACTCTTTCCTCTTTCTCTGGTTATGTGGACACCACTCCACTCTATTTTGGTTTTGTGGATCTTTATCCATAGGAGAACTCTTTCCCCTCTACTCTGTATGGTGATCTTCTAGAATACTTATACCCCCACTACATTGGCTAATGGATATCTATCCACTAGAGACCTATGTCTCCACTACACTGGCTAATGGATCTCTATCCACTGGATACTATTGTCCTCTTTACTCTATCACCTCCAAATATTGATTTTAACTCTATCTCAAATTTATACCAAAACCTATCTCAATTCTAGCACAAATATGCTCTAACTCTACTCATAAATTTGTATCAAACTCTATCTCAAATCTATCCCTAAGCCCTAACACAAATCTTGATCAAATCATTAATCAACTCTGCTCAGATCTACCCCAAGCCTTAACACAAAGCTTGAAAAAATCACCAATAAAATTTTATTAGATCTGCCCCAAGCCTTAACACAAAGCTTGAAAAAATCACCAATCAACTCTTCTTAGATTTACCACAAGCATTAATACAAATCTTGAACAAATCACCAATCAACTATGATTAGATCTACCCCAAGCCTTAACACAAAGCTTAAAAATATCACCAATCAACTCTCCTCTCAAGTCTTCATAAGACTTCCTCAAATTTACCTTCAAGTCTTCTCAAAAGACTTTCTCAAATTTTCTCTAACATATGCTCAAACCTGCTCTAACACATGCTCAAAACAACTCACAAGATATGCTCAAATAATCTCAAATCTTGCACATAATGCTATCAAATGCTTTGTATAATATTCAAAGTAATTACATTAACTTGAAGCAGTTTAAACATATTCTATCCAAAATTAATTTAACCTCTAGAACATATAGAGAATAATATGCAATTGCAAATAGCTCAATATGTCCTACTCAATCATTAAGTTTGTCACTTTCATAAATCTAATTTCTAATTTTTACACATTCACTTTCAATATCACTCAAGATGAATGTTCAAAAACTTCACACACACATTCAACCAATAAATCACACTTGGCTCACAAACCCTAAACAAGTATTTACAAACTTCTTTCAACAAAGAACTTAATTTAGGTCTCAACTCAAATATTTCCAACAATTTTTATCAAACAATCCTTTTCACTCCACCTTATGTTTCAGAAATATTCATTCAACAAAACACCTCAAATAAGGAATGATATGCCCATACCTTTTTGCTTGCTCTTATGGAGATATGCCTTCAAAAATTTATCTCACACACAATACCTTATGCAACTATAAAAGGTTAGCACAATACCTCTTGATGAGTTAGCAATCCTTCAACATGTGTGATAAATCAAATTCAACACCAAAACTCTTGGTTTCTCAAACTACAGCATCAACTCATAAAAATTAAACCCTTCAAAATATTTAGCAAAAATACAAATAATCACAATACCTCATACACTTTTTAACTCCCTCTTTACTTCTAAACACATTCATAACAGATTTACCAAAAATCCTTATTACTCCACAAAGTCACTTTCAGAAATATCTCATCATAATTTTATTCAAAAATAAATACATGTAATAATAAAAAACTTTCCCTTATATCTCCCAAAACTAACAACGCTCATAATAATCACTTAAACCACATGTGTCTGATATCAACCTTAGAAAGCAATCACAAAAATCAATTAAATCACATGCGCCTAACCTCAACCTTAGAAAATACCAATTTAATTAGTGCTTACCAAAACACTACCATAGATATTTGAACATAACGTATATCATCTGCCAGTGCACTAACATCTCTTGGGCCACCGCTAGGCCAAATACCCACACAAGGGCCTAATACCATGATGAACTATTTAACCACTGCTCATACTTCTTGCTAGAAAAATGAAAAATGTTTTTGTCAGGATTTGAACACAGGATCTATCATCTACCAACACCTTAGCACCCTATGGGCTGCCGCTAGGCCAACCGTCCACACAAGGACCAAATACCACAATGCACTATCTAACCACTACTCACCCTTATTGCTAGAAAAACAAACAAAATGCTACCATAAAGAATTAAATGTAGGATCTACCATTTTCTAGCATATTAACACTGCCAAGTCTGTCGCTAGGCCAACCGTGTGGTTGGTGATAGGGACATACAACCTTGTCTCTTTATTCATCCATATTTTTCTTTTGCTTTTAAAAATAAAAATCTTCTTCCACCTTGCTCACAAAATTCGCATAAACAACCAACATTAATCACTCACAACATGCATTGAAAAACTTATATTTTGGCCTCCAAACTTTATCATATAAATACCAATTTGTCTCCATGCTAGGACATCGGTGGATTTTAATAGTTTAAACTTTATTCTTGGCACAAAACCCACTTATGGTTATAAAACATTGTAGTATAAATATTATAATTATTTTATAATTAACCTTGGGCTTTATCTTAACAACTTTAATATTATAATATTATTTCCTTTGGGCCTAGCTATTTCCTTCCTTCGGGATATTTAGGCCATATTTTGGCCAACCATGTGGATATTTATACCAAATATCTTGGAATTAAAATATTAATATTTTAACCCTCTTTTTATAAATTCCCTTGCACTAATATGAACTAACTTTTGACATCAATGACAACATAATTACTCAAAATTTCCAAAAATATCCCCCTTTGTCATTGATGGCAACCCTTTTCTAAAACTTCCTTTTTCAAACCATTTGATTCCAAACTTGCTCCCTCTAATAAATTGCTCCCCTTGACTGAATGCTCTCTCCCTTACTCAAATCTCTCCCCCTTTGACATCAATGGCAAAGGGACTCCTTTGGGGCTAAATATAAGAGTCTTAGCTTAGCTCCCTCCCCACCTCCTCTCCTTGCGGTGATTAATTTTGGGGTGGGAGTAAAAATACTCCCAACATAAAATGCTCCTTTCCTTTGTCAACCTTTTTTGTCAACATGCCCTTCTGATCCTCTTGAGTGTCCTTGTTTCTACTTGTCTCTCAAAATTCTGTTCTACACCACTTGGCCTTATGCTCAACATTATTACACTTATAACACTTAATTTTGTAGTTCATATAAGGTACAAATATCTTGGATTTTATTCTAGTGAAACCATACTCCTTTTTGTCATGAACCCTGCATTGAATTGCCTTATGCCCAAATCAATTACAAAAGTAGCAATACCCTTGAAAGAAATATCCATCTTTGAATTTTCTCTTGGTAACACCATACTCCTTTCCATGAGTCCTGCACTTCATAGTCCTATGACCAAATTTGTTACATGAAAATCAACGTCCTTTGAAGAAATGTTTCCTTGAACCCATTGGTCTCTTAGTCTTTTCTTCTCTATGATGATCCCTATTCCTTTTGTTTCCTTCCTTGGTGAAGCTTCTATTCACATAAGTCTCACTTTCTCCTTCACTCTCTTCCTTTGAAACTTCTTCCTCGTGTGAACTTTATCTTGAGCTTTACCCTTCTTCTTGTTTCCCTTGTCCTTATTCAAAACCAAGTCCTATTTTGATAGATGAGGGTCTTTGTGCATTGATAATATTATCCAAGGTTTTTGAACTTTTTTCATACCTATGTAGCTTTTCTTTAGACTCTTTTACTTCCATCCTTAGTGAAGCTACCTCATGTTCTAATATTTCACATTCTAAGACTTTTACCTCTAAATTTTATTTAAATCTCCTTGTCTTAGCTATTGAGTTTGTCATATATTGTATAATATTTCATTTTTCTTCATCACATTCTTGAACTTGAGCCTTGAATTTTGAATTCTACTTTCTAAATTTTTTCAATTCTTTGAGAGAAACAATAAGTTCTTCTTCTATATATACTACAATATTTTTGCGATATTGTTATTCTTACAATGGCACTGAGAGGGGGGTGAATCAGTGTAGTTCTTTAAACTTAAATTCACAGCTCTTAAAACTGAAATAATGAAACCTTAAAACTAGATAAAGCAAGTATCACAAGAGAACATCACACAACACAATATTTAACGAGGTTCACCAATTTGGCTACTCCTCAAGAATGACTGCTTGGACTACCATCCAAATCTAGCCTTTGCAAAGCACCAACTTTACAATCAATTTACCAGCACCCACTGGAAGGAGCACCAACCCCTTATTTATCTGCACCAATAGAAAGGAGCACCAACCCCTGATTTATCTACACCAATAGAAAGGAGCACCAACCCCTAATTTACCAGCACCAACTGGAAGGAGCACCAACCCCTGATTTACTAGCACCAACTGGAAGGAGCACCAACCCCTGATGCCAAGCTACAACCTGGACTTCAATTTTGAATCTAGAAGTTTAACAAAAAAATACCTTCGCTTTTACAAGACCCTGACTAGTCTATTGCTTACCCAATCTCTCTCACTGTTTAAGAAATAGACACATCTTCTGTGATCTACAGCTGCACTTCGCCTTCTTTGAGTCACTTCTCTTTGCACCCTCTGTGCACTGTCTTTGTACACTCTGCACCCTTACATATGCATTTTGTGTTCGTCTTCGCCCTTTGCACTCTCTGTTCCTTCTATTATCTCTGCGTAATCACAGTCGCACTTGGTCAAATTTCAACCTTTTTGCTCTCTATGCACTTTGCTCTGTCTACACACTCACAGATGCACTCAGGACAATTCGATATGACTCTTCACTCACTTTTTGTACTTCACCATCATCTTGCCACTTCTGCGCTTTATGTGCACTTACGACCACATTTTACACTTTGACACGCATTCCACAACTTATTGAACAACTCAAAAATTCTCCAAACAACCCTCCTTTTATAAAAATATTATCATGATGAAAACCCTAATCTTAGTCGACATGCATAACAAATGTAAACCCTAATATTAGTCAGCTATCATCGGTCTTAGTCGGCTTCAACTCATGAAGATATTCGAGTAATTCCACCCCTCAAAGATTTCATTCGATAACAGTCCCTGTAGCCGCCACACTGACTTTTGTTCACTCTTCATATTTTAGCTGCATGAATTCACTCTATATATGCCCCTATAAATGTTGTAGAGATGTCGGTCCACTGTCATACTTCTCATTTTAGTTGGGTTCTTCTTCTTGTCTTGCGCACATACGACCTATCACGAAATTGTGACATTTCTGTCTTTGAAGCTTCTTTTGTTGCTGTTGCCACAAAAACACAACATGTCACGATATCACGACACTTTTTCTTTCTCTCTCTTTCTCCTTGCATCAGACCGCAAAAATGCTACATGTGATATCGTGACACTTTTTCTCCTTGCTCTTTCTCTTTGCATCGGACCGCAAAAATACATGTCGCGATATCACGACACTTTTTCTTCTTGCTCTTTCTCTTTGCATCGGACCATGAAAATACAACATGTCGTGATATCATGACACTTTTTCTCCTTGCTCTTTCTCTTAGCTTTGGCCCTTGAAAATACAACATGTCATGATATCACGACACTTTCACCTCTGTATGCTTTCTCTATTCTTTTGTCATGATATTGCGACACTTCTGCTTCCAAAGACTTCGACTTTGCTTTTGTCACGATATCGCGACACTTCTACCTCTGTAGTCTTCAACTTAGCTTTTGTCATGAAATCGTGACACTTCTGCTTCCGTACTTAGCTTCTTTGCTTTTGTCATGAAATCATGACACTTCTGCTTCCGAAGTCTTGCTTTATGCTTTTGTCACGAAATCGTGATAGTTATGCTTTCGTACGCTTCCTCTCTTTCTTTTGTCATGAAAATGTGACATGTCGTGATATCGTGACACTTTTTTTTCTCTACTAGCCTGTCCTTCTTGAGTCGCAAAAATGCGACATGTCGTGATATCGTGACACTTGTTTCTCTTCCTGCCTGGCCTTTTCGAGTCACGAAAATGCGACATGTCACGATATCGTGACACTTTTCAAACTTACTTTCTCTCTCCTATTTTAGTCGCGAAAATGCGACATGTCACGAAATCATGACACTTTTCTTACTTGTTCTCTTTCTTCAAACTTGTCGCGAAATTGTGACACTTCTTCTTGCTTTCTCTTTCTCTTCCAACATGTCACAAAATCATGACAGTTTTTCCACTTGCCTTTTTCTCTTCCAACATGTCGCAAAATCGTGACAATTTTTCCTACTTTTTCTCTCTCTTCCAACATGTCATGAAATCGTGACAGTTTTTCCTGCTTTTTCTCTCTCTTCCAACATGTCACGAAATTGTGACAGTTTTTCTTGCTTTTTCTCTCTCTTCCAACATGTCGCGAAATCGTGACAGTTTTTCTTGCTTTTTCTCTCTTCCAACATGTCACGAAATCGCGACAGTTTTTCTTGCTTTTTCTCTCTTCCAACATGTCACGAAATCGCGACAGTTTTCTTGATTTTTCTCTCTCTTCCAACATGTTGCGAAATCACGACAGTTTTTCTTGCTTTTTCTCTCTCTTCCAACATGTCACGAAATCGTGACAGTTTTTCCTGCTTTTTCTCTCTCTTCCAACATGTCATGAAATCGTGACAGTTTTTCTTGCCTACTGTATATGTCGCGATATCGTGACACTTTTCTTACTTGTCTTTTTCTTTGATATTTTGCATATGGGCCACTTCGGTCTTCTTGGAAAATCACTATACATACTTTGAATAACCTTTGAACTCCTGTCTTTTGCATCTGAATAGCTTTTGAACTTCCTGTCCACTGCATCAACAGATCTATCTGACTGTGTTGACAACAATGACAATACTGTTGCTGCACCTTGCTCAACATTCATTTCATGAATCCTTTTCAACTTTTTGGTATTCAAGAGCATCTTCATACCTTTCAAATTTATCTTTAGTATGAGCACTTCCTTCCTCTTCTATTACCAAAAATAGAATTTATTCTTCTTCACTATTTGAGGATCTTCCATCATTGTCACTTGAAGCCTTGCTTCCCTTATCAACATAGAAACTCTTCTTGTGCCTTTGAAAGAATTTATTTTCATGCTTTTTTTGACCATACTTATTTTTCTTTTCATACCTAGATTTTCCTGCTTCCTTTTTCTTATGATCCTGTTTCTCTTCATTGTTACTGCTTCCAGCTTTTGGACAATTAGATGCATAATGATCAAAATTTCCACAATTGAAACATTTTACTATTTTCATACCTTTGTGCTTTCTTGATTCCTTCTTGTTTCTTCTACCATAGTTAGCTTCTTCATCACTGGTTGATTTACCACTTGATTCTAATTTCTTATCCTTTATTTTATTTGATTCTTTGAAGGCTACTTCTTTCTTGGATTTTGGATCCTTTACTATTCTCATTTCATAAATTATGAGAATTCCATGTAGCTCATCCATAGTCAACTTATCAATATCTTTTATTTCTTCTATAGCTAAAACTTTTCCATCATACCTTGTATGAAGTGACCTTAAAACTTTTTGAGCAACATCAAATTCTTCAACTTCAAATACAAGTCCACGCATGGTATTAACAATCTCATACACATGAAGTACGTATGTATAAATGTCTTCCTCTTCTTCCATATTCAAATATTCAAATAATTTCTTGTGATTTTGTAGTTTTGACATATTGACCTTTTTATTTACCTCATAGGCTTGCTTCATTTTTTTCCAAATATTTTTTTCTTATTTGCAATGCTTAATTTTCACAAATTATACTTCATGCAATCCACTTAGAATTGCATGCATAGCCTTAGAATTATTCACATGTAAGAGCTTACCATATTTATCTGTGGGAGGATTAGCTATAGGTGTGAACCCATCCTCAACTACTTGCCATGTATCAAATATTTGTGACATCAAGTAAGTCCCCATTCTTATGCTCGGGAAAGCATAATTATTCCCATCGAACAATGGTACCTTGTTTGATGAAGACCCGCTCTGAGATGCCATCTATGTTCCTGTAACCTCTTCCTTCAAGTTGTTAAACTCTTTTGAAGGAACCCACTCTGATGCCAATTGAAGAACCCAGAATTATACTAAGAGGGGGGGTGAATAGTATAAGATCAACTTTTACTTTTCTTTACCAAAAAATATTATTCAATATTATCAATGGAAATATCAATAGTGGCAATAAAAGCAATGCACAAATCATCACACATAATAGAGACACTAATTTAACGTGGTTCACCCAATGTGGGATACTCCACGGAGAAACTATTTCCACTAAATTTTCTCAATAAATATCTTGATCAATTCCCTATTATAATGCTTATGGACATCTGTACAAAGGAGATACCAATACCCTATGCTTTTATTTTTGGATCTCTCTCCACAGGAGAACTCTTTTCCCTTTTCTCTAGTTCATGGAACTTGATCTAGGAGAAATCTATCTCCTCAACTAGTTTGTGGATCTCTTTCCATATAAGAACTCTATCTTCCCATCTGGTTCACATCACACTTCAATGGGAAACTCTTTCCCCTTGCTCTAGTTCTATGGACACCACTCCACTCCATTCTAGTTTTGTGGATCTCTATCCACAGGAGAACTCTTTTCCCTATTTTTTGGTTGGTGATCTTCTAGAAGACTTCTACCCCCACTACATTGGCTAATGGATCTCTATCCACTGGAGACCTCTATCCCCACTACATTGGCTAATGGATCTCTATCCACTGGATATTGTTATCCTCTTTACTCTATCACCTCCAAATCTTACTCTCAACTCTATCTTAAATTTGCATCTCAAGTCTAGCACAAATATGCTCTAACTCTGCTCACAAATCTGCATCAAAATCTATCTCAAATTTGTCCCCAAGCCTTAAAAAGAAGCTTTATAAAATCACTAATCAACTCTACTTAGATCTACCCTAAACATTAAAACAAATCTTGAACAAATCACCAATCAAATCTGCTTAGATCTGCCCCAAGCCTTAACACAAAGCTTGAATAAATCACCAATCAAATCTTCTTAGATCTATCCCAAGCCTTAACACAAATATTGAACAAATCACCAATCAACTTTTCTTAGATCTGCCCCAATCCTTAACACAAAGCTTGATTAAATCAAATATTCTTAGATCTATCCCAAGCATTAACACAAATATTGAAAAGATCTCCAATCAACTCTTCTCTCAAATCTTCATAAGACTTCCTCAAATCTACCTTCAAGTCTTCTCAAAAGACTTGCTCAAATCTACTCTAACATATGCTCAAACCTGCTCTAACACATGCTCAAAACAACTCACAAGATATGCTCAAATAATCTCAAATCTTGCGCACAATGATATCAAATGCTTTGTCTAATATTCAAAGTAATTCCATTAACTTGAAGCATTTTAGACATATTCTATCCAAAATTATTTTAACCTCTAGAACATATAGAGAATAATATGCAATTGCAAATAGCTCAATATGTCCTACTCAATCATTAAGTCTGTCATTTTCACAAATCTAATTTCTAATGTTTGCACTTTCACTTTCAATATCTCTCAAGATCAATGCTCAAAAACTTCACACACACATTCAACCAATAAATCACACTTGGCTCACAAACCCTAAACAAGTGTTTTCAAACTTATTTCAACAAAGAACACAATGTAGGTCTCAACTCAAATATTTCCAACAATTATTTTCAAACAATCCTTTTCACTCCACCTTATGTTTTAGAAATATTCTTTCAACAAAACACCTCAAATAAGGAATAATATGTCCATACCTTTTTGCTTTCTATTATGTAGATATGCCTTCAAAAATATGTCTCACACACAATACCTTTTGCAACTATAAAATGTTAGCACAATACCTCTTTATGAGTTAGCAATCCTTCAACATGTGTGACAAATCAAATTCAACACCAACACTCTTGGTTTCTCAAACTATAGCATCAACTTATAAAATTAAACCCTTCAAAATATTTAGCAAAAATACAAACAATCACAATACCTCATACACATTTTATATCCCTCTTTACTTCTAAATACATTCATAATAGATTTACCAAAAATTCTTATTACTCCACAAAGTCACATTCAGAAATATCTCATCATAATTTTCTTAGCAAATAAATGCATGTAATAATAAAAAAATTTCCCTTATATCTCCTAAAACCAACAACACTCAAAATAATATTTTAAACCATATGTGCCTAATCTCAACCTTAGCAAGCAATCACAAAAATCAATTAAACCACATGCACCTAACTTCAACATTAGAAAATTTCAATTTAATTAGTGCTTATCAAAACATTGTTGTGGATATTCGAACATAGCATCTACTGTTTTCCAGTGCACTAGCACCTCTTGGGTCGTCGCTAGACCAAACTCCCACACAAGGACCTAATACCACGATGCGCTCTTTAACCACTACTCATCCTTCTTGCCAGTAAAATGAAAAATATTGTGGTCAGGATTCAAACATAGGATCTACCATTCACAAGTTCCTTAGTGCCCTATGGGATACCACTAGGCCAACCTTCCACACAAGGACCAAATACCACAATGCGCTATCTAACCACTACTCACCCTTCTTGTTAGCTAAACAAATAAACTACTGCCATCAAGAATTGAATGTAGGATCTACCATCCACCAGTGTCTTAACGTTGCCAAGCCTACCGCTAGGCCAATTGTTTGGTTGGTGATAGGAACATACAACCTTATCTCTTTATTCATCCATGCTCTTTTATTTTGTTTTTAAAAATAAAAATCTTCTTCCACCTTGCTCACAAAATTTGCATCAACAATTAACATTAATCACTTGCAACATGCATCGAAAAACTTATATTTTGGCCTCCAAAATTTATCATATAAATACCAATTTGTCTCCATGCTAGGACGTCGACGAAGTTTAATAATTTAAACTTTATTATTGGCACCGAAACCACTTAGGTTTATAAAACATTATAATATAAATATTATAATTATTTTATAATTAACCTTGGGCTTTATCTTAACAAATTTAATATTATAATAATAAATATTATAATATTATTTCCTTTGGGCCTAGGTATTTTCATCCTTAGGGATATTTAGGCCATATTTTGGCCAACCATGTGGATATTTATACCAAATATATTGGGCTTAAACTATAAACATTTTAACCCTCCTTTTATCAATTCCCTTGCACTGATATGAACTAACTTTTGACATCAATAACAACATAATTACTCAAAATTTCCAATAGATTGATGATTAGTAGCAATACTATGAATTATTGATGATCGGTAGAAAAATTATAGATAATTGATAATCGATAACAATACTATGGATTATTTATGATTGGTAGCAACATTATGTAGAATTGATGATCGATAGTAATACTATGGATTATTGATGATCAGTGGCAACACTATGAACAATTGATGATTGGTAGCAACACTATTGATGATTGACAATCAGTAGAAACATACACAACAATGAATGATCAATTATCATCCCATCCAATAGTTCCAATTAAATGCAGATATGTGTTAAACCCTCATTCAATTCATGCATATAGATAGCTATAAAAAGGGATGCATAGTTCTTTTTCAATATTTTTTCATCATAAATCACATTAGAGAAAATTAGACAACATTGTATGCCTTCCAACCTATTACCTTATACCCTATTCCCTAATCCCTCTAACATTATCAAATTTTCTAATAATTACAGTAATGACAAACTCGTCCTGCCTTGTTCCTTCAAAAATTTCTTTTAGAATCTATTTTTACCCCCTTATTTCTAAAATTTTAACCACACTAGGATATACTACTACATGCATCAAGGACTATGGTCTTCAAGGTTTAGTTTCAATGCCACAGTAAACATAGACAATAATTTGTTACTAAGGATTGTTATCTTGTACAAAAATGATGGTTTGATTATCAACAACACAATTGATAACAAGATTCTTATTGGGAACTGAATTGTCATCAAGTTTTACTTGATATTGCAACTATCTATCTTCTAATTTTTTAGCTAGGCTTACACCCAATAGTCATAGCTTAGAACTCAACATTGGATGGACCAAATATTGCTTCATCCCAACCTCTAGAGTAGGTTGGTTCCTTGTCAACTTAGTAAGATGTTGACTCAATTAAGCTCAATAATTTTTTGAGGAATAGGGTTAGAAAAAATTTTAGGGTTAAGGAAATATGCATTAAAAGTGGTCGGATAGGGATAACAACGTAGGCATCCACATGAAAAACCTATAGCAAACTATTTTTGGTGTCTCACACTCAGGATTAGCAACACCCAAAACCATGAAATCTTCATATAATTAAGCATAGACAGAGATATGTTCCAAGAAGCAATTCCAATATCTAATATATTGACAATCCAATTTAACAGAATAGATCAATAATCAGACTTTGCAAAAATAAACTTCCTACAAATATAGATCTAACTATGAACATATTTCAACTACCGTAACAACTAGTAATCCAATGCAAATAAAATGAACTAACCATTATAGCATTGATAGAAATGCAATCCACAACTTCAAACCTCTTAAATGAAAGATATCAAAGATAACAAGTCTCAAGTCAAAAATCCAAGTAATTCTCCTTCCATTAGTTTGCAAAACATATTTACACAGTAGGGCAAGCAAATGTGCTAGAGCAAACACTAAAAATCAAGGGTTTGACCTCTATTTATAGTTTACAATAAAAATAATTCAAGGAGATATTACAAGAATTTAGAATTTGATAGATCAACAAAGAGCTACACTAGCATTATCTCATTTTCTCGTTGAGTCCAAGAAATCCACTAGAACTCATCAGCCATGGCAACTTGGATCTATAACCTACTGGTCCAATAATAGCAGTTTGGCCTCAAGTCATTATAAACCAGATCTAGACTACTCATTGTTCTTTAGAACTCCACTATGTCACAGATCTACAACTTCTCTAGTTCTTGGTTCTTGAAAACCTTTGGATGCTTCACCTTCCTATCTTGAAATGACTATTCTTCAATCTACCAAGAATCTGCCTTTATATGCTTCATAAAATATCAGTAAAATATCTTCCATTGATGATCTTAGTGGATGGCTGCAATTAAATATTAGTAATGCTTTGCAGACCTGCAGGATAGAACAAGTTGTCAATCCGCTCAAAAATAATGCTGACATCAACTTGGATAGCTTCGACCAATGGATTTGAATTTCGATGAGAAATACACAAAGTTTCAAATAGAATCAACTCTATCATCAATCCATTTACTTAGCCATTTAAAACATTTAACTTCCTTCTAGCATACATAGCTTCGAAGATAAGTTACAATATGCTCCTCAAACCTTGCTCCACCAACTTTGACCTGATTTGATTATGGAAACATCAATCTGCTCCAAAATCAATGTAAAATGACTCCACTATCTTTACTTTATTTTCAAGTGCTTTAGACCTTCTTACCAAAATATGCAAAACTTGTTGCCATTCCGCTCAACATTAATCTTGTAACTCATCAAAATGTAAATTCTCAACACTTAGTCATTGGAGCGCACAAAATAAAGAAAAAATGCCAATATGCACTTTGAAATGTGCTGACATAATTAAGACTCAAAAGAATTACATATTGGGAACCTCACATGAATCTACTACGAAATACACTAGATATCAAGCAGAATAAAGCAATTAGCTTGTTTTTGTAAAAAACACTAAGTGTTGAGCGGATTAGAGCACTCTTATGTGGATTTGCTCCAAAATACTCTATCTTAAGTGGATTGGAGATTTTCCATGCTTTAGAATACATTTTTATATTTTTCTAAGGATGTGGCCATTTTGGGACTACATTCTGGCACCTACCGAGTGGATTTGGTTGTAAAGCCATCGACCTAAGAGTCTTGTCCATTGGGCATCAGGAGTCAAAAAATTACAAATCTTCAAAAATGCTTCAAAGAAAAATTTCCATATGATCACTACCCTCTAAAAACCTTGTGAATTCACCTAGAGGGTAACGGTTCATATCGAGATGATACTGGAAATATAAATATCTCCGCAACTCCTTCAAAACCACTCTAATACTTTAGCAAAAATACAACTATGTTCTTCTTTAAAGCTTATTCAAAAATGACATGAATGCCTTCACAAAACATTCATTTTTTGCCCTTTTAGCTTCATGATTTTATTAGTCTTCTAATAGTGTCAAAGTAAAAACAAATAAAAAAATACAAAAATTCTGCATGACTACAAAAATGTACAAAACAAAAGATTTTAATCTTGTGTTCCTTGAAGATCTATAGCAACTCTATTTGGTTCTTCACCCTTCTGTTGAGTCTCTTCCTTGGCATTATACTTTTGGTCTTGCTTGAAATCTTCTTCTTCCATAGGTGAATCCTGCTCTTTATTATTTTCCTCAACATCCTTTCCAAATAGTTGCACCATCAACTTCAGGGTTTGTAAAGCTTTTTTCTAGACTACTTTAAAGGGGTTAGAAGTCTCTTTAAGTTTCTTGTGAATGTACTCTAACTCAGCAGTGTCCTCATAATTTTTAGCACTTCCTTTATTTACCAAGTCCTCCATCAAATCTCAGAACTTGGTTAGATCAATAATCATTTGTGAAACCTGATCCTAATAAATTGGCTCTTCCAAGGCCTCAATATTAGACTCATCTTGGAGGCTCTCAGCAACACTCTTTTTAATCTCTTCCATTGATATCAAAGTGTTATTCCATACACAAACCTCTGAATCCATTCTAAATCATTTCTTTATTAATTTCCACTACATCCTGTATCATATTCTCCACCTTATCAAACAATAGCCAAGCCTTTTACAATATTTTATGCTTCTTTACTACAACTCTAGTAGCCAATCTAGCAGTATTCCATTCTTTTTTACGAATACATTTAGTAGTCTAACTGAGCCTGCTATCTACCAACTTATATTTTTGTTCAACTATAATCACCATGGGTTGTAGTTCTCTAGTGAAGTTGTACAAGGCTTCTTGAACATTCTAAAGCAGGTGATTGGCATCATCCATGTAGTCGATAATGGGCTGCAACTCTGAGCATTTCTCTAAAACCTCAAACAAAAATTCTTTCTTTAATTTATTTAGACCTACTTTAGAGAAGCCTGAAGACTTAGCCTTTTCAATATAAATTTGGTTCTTCAATCTCAGTATCTCCTTGGCTTGTTCTTCATTTTTCTTCTTTTTCTCCTCAACTTGTTCTTTGAGCTTATTAGCCTCTTGAAACTTGTTGTGCCAGTTCTTTGCTTCATTTTTGATAGCTTTCTCTATTTGTTTTTGGTTGGTGATTGTCTTTTCCATATTTTCTATCATCCACTCTATCTTGTCCACTTTCTCTCTGTATATATCAATCTTGACATAAAAAGTGTCCAAGTGAGCCCTCTTTATTATCAACTCGTCTTCAACTGGTGTCTACTCAATGTCTTCTGTGTACTCTTCCAGACGGTAATCCTTGAGTAGTTATTTCAGTTTCAGGATTACTTACTAAAATAATAATGGATTTGGATGCTCTTTGCCTTGAAAATAGGTCAATAGACATAGTGCTTATCTTGGTATAAATCCTCTTTGAAGGTTTGGATATCTTCTCTACCCAAAAATATTAAATTTTCTGTGAAGTTTTCTTCCTCTTTTTCAAAGTTTCCATGGTAGGATAACTTACTAGAGGAGGATAGGCTATGAGATAAGGGAGAGCAGATTTAAAAGCTAACTGTGGAAGGGTGGTAGTGACTACAATTGAACCTGTAACTACTATTGTTGTTACAATGGGAATAGTCATGGAAACTAAAGCAAAACTCATAGAGGGGTGAGTGGGTGTGCTTGAAACAACTTGCACTATATATGATATGGGAGGTTGTAATGGAAAATATGGAATTACAGGTGATGATGAAGGAGGAATTTTAGGGGAATTTGGAGGATATGGGTTTACTTGGCCCTATGTATACACTAGTGAAACAAGTGGTAAACTGTGAGGGGGAGAGGGCACTTTTGTTACAACCTCTTGCTTAGAAGGGGAAGAATTTTTCTTTGGGGAAGGATGAGTATAAGGTAAGAGGGGGTATATATCATACATTCACCTATATACGTAGGGTAATCTATAGCTGTCTCTTCACTTTGTTGTTGCGTTTGTTGTATCAATTTTTCTACAACTTAAACAGGGATCTCCTTAGAAATTTTCTCCTTATCCAACTTCTATTTCTTACAAATATCCTTTTGATCTCCCTTCGGTTCCCTTTTAGTTTTTATTTTAAAAACATGCAACACTATCGATTTATCATTCTTTGTATCTTCCCTGGACAACCCTTCCTATACTGGTTCTTCCTATAATGTTTCTTTATAAATAGGATTTAATTCCATCGTAGCTGTAGTGGTGAAACTCACTAGAGTGAACACAATGTTTTCATCCTTCTTATTCTAGTCTATTTTTGTGCTAGAGGGCTCTCCACCCAGAGCTAGGCACTTGGGCCTGCTTACTATTTTTATGACTTTTGTGCTAATGGCCCTCTCATTAGAATAATAAATCTTACTCATTAACTGTTCCCCTTTTGGAAAATTGTCTAATTGTTTAGTTGAAGGCTGAAATGTTTTTAGAACTTTAGCAGTAATTAATGGAGTACCATCCCATTCTCCTTGAGTTTCCTCTTGTTAAGGTGGGGATGGGGAATATGACCCTAGTTGTGGTTTCTTATAAATTAGCACTATATTCTTTGGATCCTTTGCTTTCTAAGTTGTGATTTTCTTGTCATATCTATTAGCAAAATAATTACTGATTACTAGTCC
Organism: Wollemia nobilis; assembly: GCA_028583015.1. Taxonomy (NCBI): domain Eukaryota; kingdom Viridiplantae; phylum Streptophyta; class Pinopsida; order Araucariales; family Araucariaceae; genus Wollemia; species Wollemia nobilis. Next base: position 2,420,683 of record JAQPPZ010017106.1, read on the forward strand.
ATACTTGGATTTATCTTTACCAATTTGAACTCTCATCCTCCACCAGTCTACTATCTTGGCTTCATTCCATTTCTTTTTCTTCTCAACTTCACTTATGGTAGACTCCTGCAACTGATGGTTTTCATTCTTATCTAAATCAAAATCAATGATCTACTCATAGAAATCTAACCATGGAGGAAGTTGTTACATCTTGGCAACATTCCATTCCAAAGGAGCATTTTCTCTATTATTCCTACCCTGTTTGAAATGAGACCTTGAATTTTTCTCAAATTTGTAAGACTTCTCTCCATTAAGGGCAATGTTCCTCATGGAATTTATCATCTAGGTGATATCTCCATCTCTGTGGGATGTAGAACATGCCCATTCTATCCAAATACTAGGTGATTTGTTCACCCTGGCCCTTCTTGGTGATGGTTATATCATCAATATTTTGGTAGGTCAAAAAATACCTTCTCTTCCTTCCATATCCATAGTTCATATTAATGAACTCTGCTTACCTCAAATATTCTAGGGCTAATAATTTGTCTGTAACAAAATGAGGTAGCAAAAAAGGCTTACCACTGAATCTGCATAGTCTAATGATTGTGCCTTCTATAAGGATGTACCAATATTCTTCTTTGGCACCCTTTGTTCTTAAAAAAAATTTGGCCAACGGTGGTAGCCTAGGGCTTTTCCCATACATTATCTTCAATGTTGGCCCTAGAAATTCCAGGTTAAATTTATAAATAGACTTTGTGCTCCTAATATCAGTAGTCCAATAGTATACGGGGATAGGGTCTCCCTAGTCATTCTTTTCCTTTACCAGAATCCAAGGCATAATATTCCTTATAGCAAAAAATGTCATCCAAACTAGACTCGAACAATACCAGAAAGAGGGTACATCAGGATCCCTTTTCATTCTCACTAATTGTTCGTGCATTCTTTTATCTAGGAAATTTGGCCAATCAAATTAAATGACCTTAATGCCCTTATTTTTTGCATCTAGCTCATACATTCTCTCATTATAAATATAAAATGTAGTGGCTATTTTCCAATATCTCATGATTCGGTCTAAATCCAAACCCTCCAAACAAGCTAGCATGGAATAAAGCTCTGGGTGGAGAAACTACTCAATGAGAATTGGGATTTTGGGTAATCCTCTACCGGATTTAATATTTTTGAATTGATTATAAATCCATTTTTTGAAAGGTTCACCCTCATGAGCACACTGCTACAAATAGTAATACCCGACTTATTCAGATGTGCTAAATTCTTTTAGCCTTATGGGAAGCTCTACCCCTAGGGTGAAAATATCATGGTAAGCTTTGATAGTGACACTAAATAAAGTTTTACCTTTTACCATATTTACCACTTTTGCTCTTGGATCATAGTATTTAACAATGGCCGCTATCAATTCTGGAAAAATATGAACTAAATCGCAGATATAAAAAGATAAGTATTGAACGACACATTTACCTTAGGGTGACAAGACTACACCTTTCTTGTATCTATTTTTGATGCTTTTTCTGAGCTTTTTTCTCTCTATGAGGACCAGTTCAGTGTCATCCATGGATTTCGCATTGTCAATGTAGGTGCCCACTTATTCATTTTTCAAGGTTTCTACTTTTTGAATATTTTTAGTGGTCATTTTCACAAGAAAATATTTAGAAAGTTCTTTATTTGGTGTTTGCAGATAGTGCTTAGCTATTATCTTTGCTCCTCCTGCTTGGTAGGTGTTAATTTAATTGAATTAATGCATTCTAAACTTTTGAGAACTTTTAATTACCCATGCATGTACACATTCCACCATTAATGCAGTCACTACAAGAATTGTCTTTTCGTATGCTTTTCAAATTGAAATCATCCATATTGGCATCTTGGAGACATTATACTACTTTTTGATTGGCTAAAACATAAAACACCCTCTTGCACTCATGAAATCGCTCATTTTTTTCTTTTCTTTGGATTGACGTGGGAAGCTTGTATGTTAATTTATTAATATTTGCCCTTTTGGAAGTGGTGTGGCATGAGATCCATTTTTTGCTTGAAAATAGTCATGAACTCTGGTGGATTGGAACATTTGCTGTGATCCGCTACCACCTCAATATATTTAAGAGTGAAATGGAATGTGTGTGGTATTCCATTGTCGCCTTAGTTCATTTAAGTGCAAGTTGGGACTTTCCACTGAAATTGTTGCTTCTGTTGACACTTATTTGTTTCGCAACTCATCAATTTGATTTTTTTGAAGCAAAAATTTTCTCTTTTTTTGTTCTTTATAACATTTTATCAAAAATGAAAACTTGATATAAAATGCAAAAATATTATGATACAAAGTATGTACATATGTTACAATGAGCTATATTTCAATTAAAATATATTTTAATGTGAAAACCATTGACCAAAATTTACTGTATGTTTCCTTCGAGGTCTTCAAGCTGGAAAACATTGGTTTCCTTAACTTCTACTATTCTGAAAGGGTCATGTCAGAAGAAGTCAAATTTCTAATGGTGTCCTAGTTTAGCTCTTTCAACATTCCACCTGAGTACAAAATCTCTAACCTGGAACTTCCTGAACCTTACCTTCTAGTCAAACCATACCTTGATATCAACTGAATGCTTTTGAAAATATTCATATGCCTTATTTATTTTCTCTTTTATCTATAGCAAGTGTTTCAACCTTGTCTCCACTAGATTTTGCTTAGATTTCTCTTTTGTGTTTATCAGATTGAGTTTTGGAATCTCCAAATTAACAGGTAACACTACCTCTTTACCATATACTTGATGGAATTTTTAATAGAGATTATGTATACCCATAGATCTTGCTACAACAATAGGTGCCAACTTATCTTATTACCCTCTAGTGATCTTGTCAAAATTCTCAATAGATTATTGTTAGTTGATTCTGCAAGTCTAGTTCCTTGGGGGTAGTAGTTTGAGGTATTCTTTATGGTAATGCCATAATTGCTATAAAATAAATGTATTTGGCTCCTATGAATGTTGTTCCATTATCACTCACCAAAGCTTCTAGAACACAAAACCTTGTAATAAAACTTTCCATGAAATTTATTACTACTTCTTGGTCTGATTTCTTTGTAGTAATAGCTTCTATCCATATAGTGAGGTAGTATCTAGCATTCAGAATGTACTTGTGCTCAGCTAAGAAATATGGATTTATAACTCCTATGAAGTCCAAACCCCATTGTTGAAAGGTTTCTTCCACTTGAATTGGCTTAATGGGAAATGATGCATTCCTTTTTGTTCCCACATACCACTGGCATTTATTATAGGCTCTGGTGACTTTGAAGGTGTCAAAAAAAATGGTAGTCCAGTAATAGCCTACCTTGATAATATTCAATGTTGTTACTCTTCCTAAGAAGTGTCCTCTGGATAGTCCTCCATGGAACTCCTCTATGACCTTTTGTTGTTGATCATCTTTTAAGCATCTAAGGAGAACTCCATCAAGGTTTATTTTGTACATACCTTTTGGCAATAAGATATACTTAAAATATTGAATTCTATATCTCCTCCTCTATTATGGGTTAATATTAGGAGGACATACCCCAATTTGAAAATACTTAGTCATCAGATCCACCCAGTCTGATTCACCTGACTGTAATTCTCCAGTCTGATCATCTACTATTGATTGATAAGCTATCACTTCTGTTGAAACCATTGCTTCTATCGGACATTAGAATAGGTCTCTACCTCTTACCAACTTGGTAGGATGGATTTCCACATCATATTCTTTGATATTAGTAATCCAACCAGCTATCTTATCTCTTAGTTCACCTTGTAAAATAAAACTTCTCACATCTGGTTGAATCACATAAACTAGGGTTTTGCTTTGAACCAAGCATTACCTAAATTTTTTCAATGATTTAATTACAAAAAATACTTATTTCTCAATGAAATTATACTTAATCTAATATTCATTAAGATTATGGCTTCAAAATAATATGGTGTGCTCCTCTCCTTCGTCATTCTTTGAGGGAGTACTGATGCATAACTTTCCTCAGCTCCATAAGCATAAACAATGAAATATTTACTGAAGTTTGGATTGACTAGCACTGTAGCTATAGAAATGGATTGTTTGATTATTTCAAAGGCTTACTTTCTTACCTCATTCCATTTGAAATCTACATTCTTTAGCAGTTCAGATATAGGCCTCACATTCTGAGCAAAGTCAGAGATGAATTTCTTGATATATTTTATCTGTCCAAAGAAAGAGTGCAAGGATTTCTTATTCACAGGTAGTGGAAGATAAATAATGGATTTTATTCTATCTAGATAAATGGACATACCTTATTTAGATACCACATGATCCAAAAAATTTCCCTAATGAAATGTAAAAAATGACTTCTTAGGATTGAGGGAGATGCCAATTTCTCTGCACTTCTGGAAAACTTGTTCTATGTGTGCTAAGTGATCTTGCTTGTTGTGGGAGAACATAGTCATGTCATCTAAATAGATCATAATGACCTTGTTAATCATCTCCCCAAAAGCATAGTCCATTGCTCTCTAGAACGTGGCTCCTGCATTAGATAGCCCAAAATGTATTCTTTGATATGCAAAGGTTTCCCATTTTGTGGTGAATACTATTTTAAATTGACCTTCATTATTCACAAAAATTTGGTTATATCCAGAGAAACCATCTAGTAGTGAGAATCATTCTTCTCCCACCATAATCTGCAAGATTTGATCAATCTGTAGGAGGGGGTAGTGGTACTTTAGTGACACTTGATTGAGATTTTTGAAATCTACACATAGGTGGATGTCACCATTCTTCTTCCTTATAGGTACCAAGTTGGCTACCCAGGTTGAATATTTGATTGGATAAATGATCTTAGACTTTAGAAACTTCAATAGTTCTTTTCTCATTATGTCTTTTATCCTAGGATTCAAAGGCCTTTGTTTCTTTTTGAATGGTTTTGCGTTAGGCTCTAGCTCAATTGTATGTTGGATAACTTTCTTGTCATATACTTTAAGGTACTCATATAACCAAGATACAATGTCATGTTACTTCAGACATAAAACTTTGATATCCTTTTCTTCTTCTGGAGAAAATCAAATTCCTACCTTGAGCTTCTTTTCTTTTTCAATTTCAACTTATTTATAGAATTTCTCATTTATTTCTATGATTTTGATCTTTTTCCTATCTTCATTGTCAAACAGGATCTCTAGAGTAACAAAATCTCTAGGTATGTGATTGTTATTGAGTTGAATGACATTCTGTTGATCAATTTTCTCTATATTTTCCTCTTCAACAGTAAATAAGTAGGCTTCTATCACCAAAAAATCAATGATTTGTTCATCACTTTCAAAGACCTGACAATAAATCTACTTATCTGGCACTGCAGGCCTGAAAAATAATTTTGATCCCTTTGTCTTTCTTAACTTCTATGTTTGTATAAGGCTTGAAGTTAGCTCCCCTCACTTCTAAGGAATATTCCAAGATATTCTTTCTTCTGGGAATCAAATTTATGTTTAGGGCATCAAAGGATTCCATTAAATCCCACACCCTATTTCTATATGCTTTTAGGTAATGGTGCTTACTACTGCACCTTTCTCTTACCTAATAGACAATCAATTCAGAGTCACCATATATGTTCAAGATATTTATGCCCATGCTTTTAACTTGCAGAATTCCAAGGCATATAGCCTCATATTTTGTAGCATTATTAGTGCATGACCATGTCATCCTATATGCAAAACTCTTTGTCCCTTATGATTGGGACTATAATACCACACTAGCACCAGCACCACTTCTACATATGGTACCATCAAAGCGTATGGTCCATACTTCTGTTTCACTCAAGGACTGGTTAGATATAGTAGGGCCTCTTTTCTCTATCTCTACAAAAATACTGTATGTGCCCATACCTATCCCAAATTGACTATAATCCTCCCTAAAAGGTAGTTCATATTTGATTTCCAACTCTTCAAAGTTATCGACAAATTCAAATTCCTCTAGAGGAGTGAGATTGCAATGTCCTCTTCAATTTTTTCAATATGGTAAGACACAAGCTTCTCAAGTGTTATTCTTATTCTCTTTCCTTTGCAAAGAATAACCATGCTAGAATAGTCCATATACATGCATCCATCCAACTTTACAGTGAATCCTCTTAAAAGGCATAAACCAAAATAAGGCTCTAGATCCACCACCACTATCTCTTGCACTATGGTGACCTCATATACTCTATGCAGCCTCATCAAGACATATTTTATCACTCCCACTATCTTCACATGTATCCCATCTAAATGCAAGACTCCAAGGTAGGATCTAGTGTATTCCATACCCATATCCTCACAAAATACTTTAGGCAATATTGTAGTAGATGTAGATGTCCCTGAGTCAATCATACAGTTGCAAAAAACCCAAATATCCATCCTTAGAGAGATGTAAAAATGAGGGGCTTTATTCTTTAAAGTGGCAAGGGATATTTATTTCATTTTAGAGGGTGTATTGAGGATCGTGATGGCCTACTTTTCTTGTGGATATTTTTTCAAGGAAGCTTTTAGCAGGTCTATTTGGTCAGGAATGAAGAGAGTATCATAGAGGCTATATTTAGATGGTATCTTCTTCATTTATTCTACAATATTGTATTTGTACTTGGTAGAGGTAGGTCTCTCAGGCCTTCTATCTGGATCACCATACTTTCTCTTATACTTTTGAGTAGCCTTAATTCTCTACCTTTTGGTAATGGAAGAGAACCTAAGCCTCTCTTGGGCTTCATTCTTGGACCTCATTATATCTCCTTCAGTTTATTTCTCAAATCTCTTGGGAATATTGACCTCTTTTTCTTTGGCTTTAGGGATAGGGAAAGTATCATTGCTTTGGGGAGGTGGATCCTTTTTATTTTATGAGGGGACCTAAAATTTACCCATATTTTTTGGATCAACCAATAGTATTTTCTTGCTTGATCTTATCATGACAAAAATGGGTCCATCCTCATCAAGATCTTTTCCAACCATGATCTTATCTGGTTTCCAGAGCATATTCACTCTTCCTTTATAATTTATTTTTTCTTTATCCATAGCCTGTTGTACATGGTGTTGGTACATAACACAAGATTGTGAATCAGAGGATCATTGCACACCAAACACCATACATTCACTAGACTTGTTTCTGAAGAACATTCAGTCTCTTCATATACTAAATTTACTCTGACCCTAGTACTATTGCTAGGAAAAGGTCTTTGATATTTATTCAAATAAGGAAATATTCTTTGTTGAGACCTCTCCATTTCTCACTTCTCCATAGAATTCATCTTGTTGCTAAGATTTTTCAAGGTATTCTAGATATCAAGGAGGATAGAGGACTCTTAAGGAATATAGGAAGGAAGTGGAGAGAAAGGAACTGTAGGAGATGGTTTTTTTGATTGAGGAAGGGGATTCATCTATGGAAATGGATATCACAAGGGAGGAGGGTCCATATAAGATGAATCAATTGTTTGACTTTGGACATTAGCGGTTTCCAAATTGTAGGGCAACATAGCTTTTGGGGGTAATCTTCCCACATTGATAAGGACAGTATCTGCATGAAAAACTACATTATAAACATGTGTAAAGGTCTCCACCCCATATTTTTGGATTTATAGGTCTAACTCTGATCCAAGGGATTTGATATAATACATGTAAGCAATACTTGCAGTTGGTCTAGCTATAAGGAGAATTCTCTTCCAGGTCCTACTAAACCTCAAGTTGAAATTTGAGATTGTTTCTTGCTAATTCTTCTGCATAGATATGAACTGATTAAGGACGGAAAAAGGATCAGTAGATTCATTAAATTCCTCCAAAAAGGGCTCAAACAATGCTACCCATGAGATAATGATATTGTCTTCCAGGTTCCTAAACCAATGTAGAATATTTCCTCTAAAAGATAGGGCTAGGATATTGAAAATAACATCTTCATTTTTTATATTGTGTATTACTACCAGATTCATAATCTCTTGGTAGTGCTCATATGCACTTTTACTAGATCCATCATAGGTGGGATGGCCTTAGATAAAACTTGAGGAATGTCATGCATTTGGGCTAGTTTAAAGGGGCCATCTATGTTCCAGCTGGGATACTTCTACAATGGTTGATTTGGAACTACATTTTGTGTCATGTTTCCAGGTGTAAATATTTTTGGAGGTTGTGTTGAATTAACTACAGGATTCTCCTCAAGAGGGGTTTCTTATGAATTTAAATATTGATTCAAATTCCTTATAATAGTAGACCCCCTATAAGGTATCTCATAGTAGAAAAATGATTTTGGGTTAGTTCTCTTGAATGTCTTGGTATACGTGAAAAAATATGATCTACATGGATAAATTTTCTAGGTTTACAGATCAGGGAGTTACCAGGTGAATTTGTTTATCACCGTTTAGCAAGGTCAAGACAATTCACCAAATATTTATTCATTTTGGAAAGTATTTAAACAATAAAGCATAAGATGGGTTTTAGTGTTTCTTGCAAATAGGTTCCATTGGGCATGCCAAAAACTATTGGGCACTGAATTATCATCAAGTTTTACTTGATACTGTAACTGTCTATCTTTGAATTTTTTAGCTAGGTTTACACCCGATAGTCACAAATCAACACTCAACATTGGATGGACCAAATATTGTGTCAACCCAACCTCTAGAGTAGGCTAGATCCTTATCAACTCAGTAAGATGTTGACTCAATTAAGCTCAATAATATTTTGAGAAATAGAGTTATAAAAAGGTTTAGGTTTAAGGAAATATGCATTAATAGTGGCTAGATAGAGCTAATAACATAGGAATACATAGGCAAAACATCTAGAAAACTATTTCTAGTGTCCCACAATCAGGATTAGAAGCAACCAAAACCATGAAATTTTCATATAATAAAGCATAAACAGAGATATGTCCCAAGAAGCAATTCCAATATCCAATATATTGACAATCCAATTTAGCAGAATAGATCAATAATCAGCAAAATATAAACTATTGATGCTCTTAGTGGATGGTTACGATTAAATCTCAATAATGCTTTACAGACCTGCGAGATAGAACAAGTCACCAATCCACTCAAAAATAATGTTAACATCAGTTTGGATAACTTTGGCCAATGGATTCAAGTCGAGTTTCAAGTGGAATCAACTTTGTCATCAATCCATTCACTTAGCTTTTTAAAATATTTTACTTACTTCTAGCATTCACATTTTTGAAGACAAGTTGTAATTCACTCCTCAAACCTCGCTCCACCATCTTTGACCTGATTTGATTGTAGAAATTCCAATTCGCTCAAAAAGCAATGTAAAATGATTTTACCACCTTTACTTTCTTTTCAAGAACTTTTGATCTTCTTACCAAATGGTGCAAAACATGTAACCATTTCGCTCAACATCAGTTTTGAAACTCAGTGTAATACATATTATCAACACTTAGTCACTAGAGTGCATGGAATAAAGAAAAATGCCAATCTGCACTTTGAAACATGTTGACATCATTAAGACGCAAAATAATTATGGATTGGGAACCTCACATGAATCCACTGCCAAATACACTAGATATTGAGTATAATAAAGCACTTAGCTTTTTTTTTCAAAAAGCACTAAGTATTGATCCACTCCAAAATACTCTATGTATTTAGCGGATTGGAGATTTTCCATGCCTTAGAATATTTTTTCAATTTTTTCTAAGGATGTGGCCATTTTAGGCCTACAACTCTCTTTCACTATAAAATACTCAAACGTACAAATATTGACAGGTCTGTCACACAAGGGTGTTGTTCCCATCAGTCCAAAGTTCATGTTAACTAATGATGATAAATATTACCTAGAGACCAACTATGATGTCTCTTTATATTTTTTGATAGGTATAACTCTCCATATTTTAAATCTTGTTTAAATTTAAAATTCTTGGTTTCTCAAGTAAGTACTAATTTTATCTTTTATTTTTTGTAGTTACCTCTTCTAAGTCCAGAAGGGGCTTGACTATTACAACAGTTTCAAATAAGTTCCTTAGAGCTTGTATCAAATTCTTCCAAGCATGAATTATTTTGCAAGGAAGAACCACAAAAATTCAATTCAAGGCATTGGCCTATTTGGTTTGGTGTCATGGCCACATGAAATTTGATTGGTGTACTTATATTTTAAATTGCATCAGAATGGATCTCCATGTTAGCTTTTGATGGAAGATAGGAAATACAACCACACGATGCAAGATAAATAATCTAAGATAACAATAAACTAATGGAACAATAAAATTTAGGAAGGTAATGAGATGAACATCTACAAATTACACAGAAATATGTCATTAATGAAAGTGATGAAATTAGTACAATGCTATATAATGGAGGATATGAATACTCCATGAATAGATATGAAAGGACTACATTTTACCATACTATTGGACTATACCACACACTCTCTATATTTACTACTACATAGAAAATACTCAATATGAGATCTTTATATAGGAAGATAGATTCCTTGGCCCTTACTCTACCTATCTACCTGATGTACAAGTGAAATCATTGTACATTTACAACTTGCACATTGATACTTGTGCATTTATTACAATACTTGAAGTAACTAACTAACTTTACTCTAAAGTAAACTCCTACTCTAGTTATGTACGAAAGGTGGTACATTTACATGACCCAAATGATGTAATATACTCTAACACACCCATGTATTACATTGTTTGGGTATTGAAGACTTTAGTCTTGAAGACTTTAATTTGAGTTCCCCTTCTTTACTATCTATGTCTTGTTCAAGCATGTAGTTAGTGTCTTTATAAAATGCTATCTTTGTAGAGAGGAATTTGACTTCATGATCAGCTGTAGGATATTCTAGTTCTTTAATTTCTTGAATCCTTTGAGCTAAGTGTACCTTCAGAGTTTTTTATTGATATTCCAATCGAGAATAATTGTATGATCATTGAAACTATTTTTGACAAGGATTATTTTGAGCTTGATATTACCTTGGTTGGAATGCCTTGTTTGGTTGGCTTCCATAGTTTGTCTAAATTTCCTGATTATGATTTCTAGAATTGAATCTGTATTAATTAGTGATATGATTTTTTTCTTGCATACATGACAATATATATTATTCCATGCTCTTCGTCCTTTTGAGGATAAAGTAACATTTCCCTGTGGAGTATCTATTGAAACCAATGCATTGATAGTCATTTCATCCTTCACTATATTTCCACATCATATTATTGAAGAATTTTAACTAGCTCATCAAATGATATATCTTTACTTAGAACTTGTAAATATGTAACTAGATGTTTGTAGTTGTCTGGAAGAGCTCTCATGGTTACTTGAACAAGAAATTTATCTTTAACCTCTTATTTTAAGGTTAATAATTTATCTTGAATATCTCCTACCTTTCTTAGGAATAGTTCTACTCTTTCACCACTGTTCAATTACAGGGAATTTAATTGATTTTGAAGATTTATGATAGTAGCCTTATTTTTCCCTTCAATTTTTTTTCTAGGCTTTTCCAAGATTCTGTAGATGTTCTCGATGAACTGATGTAATGTTGTATTTCATCTGTGATGGTAAAAGTTATTATCATTAATACTTTTGCATCACTTTCTTCCAAATTTTGATTCTCTATATCACCTGAATTAGATTTTTGTTTACTAGATAAATCAGTAACTCGTTACAATTTTCTATGCCTCTCTGTTGGTTCAAATCTCACTCCTTGTCATCACTATAACCTTAAGTTGCATTGGGTAAACCTTTTACGTAGCTAGATGGATTAATGCAACATGCCCACTAGTACTACAAGTCCCAAGGGATTGGAACCTTGGCGTCCATGCTCCTACAAAAGCATTTTGACCGTTGAACCAAGCCCTCAGACCCATCACATGAATTAGGTTTAGTAGTTATTCCTTTGATAAATTCCCAAAGCTTCTCAACTATAAAAATTGCCCTCACATTTTTTTTCCATGAGGATTAATTTGGACCTTTAAGTAGTTGATATTCTGTAAGGATGAATTTATTTGTTGTCATGATGATCCTTGTTGGCTACCTTATATCTCCCTAATTTAGTTTGATAAGAAATTTCCAAAACCTAGTTTTTGTAGGACTCCTTATGTCTCCCTAGTGATTGGAATATGTTATAAGTTTAATAAAGTTCTTAGAAAGTAATAGTTCACTTTTGGGTTGATTTTGTAATATGTTTTAAATAACAATAATCAAATCCTATTTCACCTTATCTCTCCTAATGAACTATGCACTTATTAATTTGAAGTTATCTATGATTGGATTTCTTTTATCCCTTTAGTATGAGTATGAGACAAGTGTAAGTAAATAATTCCAACTCCTTTAAGTAAATAATAAACTTCCTTTTATAGCCCTTAATATGTAATAGCTTAATATTTCTAAATTCCAATAATTTATGTTTGATGTAGTATATCTTATATCTCCTTGCTTTTGGAATTTTTAGAAAATAATGATTTTGCAATAATAATAATTTATTTCCAAGTAGAAAATCTTATACCTCCTATAATATTAATTGCAAATGTTTTATTTCAGCTAGAGTGATAATACTATATAAGGATAAGAATATTAACCTCTTGGTTTTCTCTTAAATCTATTAAGGTTGATTTTACAAATAATTTTAAATGCAAGATATAATGATAATTTCAACCTTATATTATCCCTTATTACTTCTTATGAAAGCAAATTAATCAACATATATAAAATAATACCTTAGTAAGGTTTATGAGCGCTAAAACTCCTTGAAATGCACTATATCCTCTTACTAGTTTAAGATAGGCTAGTGCACATCCTCTTATGACAGTCTTAAATGCACCTTTGACTCCTTAACTTCAATATTTGAATATGCTCAGGATTAGAATGCACTTCAACTCTCTCCAAGATCACTCCTTTTTATGGCAGCTACAGACATGCCACCACCTTCTTGATAGGTGTGCCAAGTGGCATGAGGTATTACCAATATTATTTTATCTCCTCCTTGAGTAGTGCTTGTCTTTGAGGAGTGTTAGACCACATGTTGCAGGATGAATTCCTTCTTGATGAGTGTTTGGAAATTCTTGGACATTAGGGCAATGATGGAAGGTGTTACTTAGATGGACATATTTCTCTTGAGAATCGGAGATAAGATGAGTGTGTTACTTTTTTGAGCGCTCTTCCTCCTTGAGTAGTGCTTGTCTTTGAGGAGTGTTAGACCACGTGTTGCAGGATGAATTCCTTCTTGATGAGTGTTTGGAAATTCTTGGACATTAGAGCAATGATGGAAGGTGTTACTTAGATGGACATATTTCTCTTGAGAATTGGAGATAAGATGAGTGTGTTACTTTTTTGAGCGCTCTTCCTCCTTGAGTGTGGATGTTAGGGTTTGAATATTCTCTTACACTTTGTTCCAAGTGGCACAATATTCCATTCTTTTCAAGAAAAGTGTGTGAGCCTTCTTTGCATGCACTCTTACCTTCAATGTACCAACATATTAAGTCTTCTCTACGTATTCTTATCAACTATTTAAATATTTCTCTTGCCTCCTCTAGGACAACAAATTGCGATATGGCTCCTCCTTTTCTCCAACAAATATGGATGATGTATTCCAATAAGGTTGGCTCCAACTATGAATATTCTCAAGAATTGCAATGATGCTCCCTCTTGGCTAGTGGTTCTTCCATTGGAGCTTTGGTAAGACACTCCTTGTTGTACATAGGATGTGTTGTGTTGTCCTTTGTATTGTACACCTTGCAATGAGCACTAGTTTCTTATGTAGGATTATTGCTATTACGTTTTGTGTAGATGTTGAGTTGGTGTATTCATACACCTAGGTGATGTGGATATCAAGCTCCATTATTAAGCACCATAAGTGTGATTTCACCTTGCTAGCAGTGGACATTGAGCCCTTTGGGAATGGCTCTCTGCCCTGCTTAAAGTTTGCTACTCAAACTTTAGTGATGTGGCTGCTTACAGACCATGTATTTTTGCTTGTAATAGTATATTTAAGACACTCTTTCATTGTCTTATATTTTTTGTAATTGAAAGGACAAAGTTGGTGCCATTGTAATGCAAAACCCTTTGCAATATTATATTTTACATCGAAGTTATATGTCTCCTATTGAAGCTTCCCTTGCTTTTTAAATATGGTGACACTCTACTCTATTCCTTGAGAGCAAGATGTAATGTATTGTTGCCTTCTTTGCTAGATAACACTAACCTCTAACTCTTTACTTGGATAACATTAGCACGAATGAGTCCAAGTTCTTAACCATGCAACTAATTTTAGAGGTTTAACTTTGCACTAATGTTCACTTTAACTAAAAATCCTTGGTGGAATTTGAATAACTAATATAATGCAATAATAGTTTATCCTTATTAGTCCAATAAATGAACCCTCAAAATATACACTAGTAATCTCTACAACATAATGTATTATTCTTTGTTTCAAATAAACAATAGGAAGATATTTTTCTTTCTAACGAAATATATCCAACTGTTGGAAATAGAGTTGTCATTGATGTCAAAGGGTGCATGGTATTCAAGGCAAAAATATTCTTCAAGAGTAATGAGTTCACAAGGTTGGACAATGGAAGGCAAGCATATATTTCATATGAAGCAAAGCAAAGAAAATATTCAAGCAAAGGAATATAATATTTAAATATCATATTTAAATATTATAAAGAGAAATTCAAAAAAATTTAAATTATAGAAGGCTTTGGACAAAGGTTTAAAAATTAAAATATTATAATATTTAAATATTATAACACAAAGAATTTTAAATTTAAAAAGGTGCCATTGTCATTGAGAGAATATATAAAGTCATAAATTTATGAAAAATATTGGTCGACTTTCCTTGGTGGAAATCAAAGTACATATATAAAAGGGGAGCAATAATTCACTTGGACTAACGTTTTGTAGTGCATAATTTGAAAAATCCTTTTGTGCAAAAATTCGTGAATTACATAAAACAATATTGGAAGGCATAAAGTTTTAGAGGTAGATGCTAAGGTTTATAAAGAAAAATTGTGTGTGGATATTCCATTTGGGTGGCTAGCCCAAATGGTAGCCTAGCCTACGCTAGGGCATGGGTGAATATGAGGTCTCAGGGTGGATTCACGATGGCACTATTTTAGAGTGATTTTGGATAGAAAGGTATACAAAGAAGATTTCAAAAGTAAAGTCATGCACTTTGGTTCCCATTCAAATGGCTAGCCCATACGGTAGGCTAGCTGGTGCTAGGACATGCGCAAGTAGAAGGTCTCAAGGTCGATTCAAGGTGACAACCTTTTGCAGTGAGTTTGGGCAAAGGAAAAAGGTTTTAAAATAGAGTTGGTGTGCCTTTGTGTTCAACAGCTGGGGTAGCTCAACTGGTAGCCTAGCTTGCACTAGGGTATTTGGATACTTGAGGTCATGCGCTCAATTCCCATCCATGGATGTGTTTGGTAAGGGCAAAATATTTTTGATTAAATTAAATTTAGGGAGACAAGGTTTTATGTTTTATTATGCATTATTAATTATGGTTGTTATAAGGTTTGATAGTGTTTTATTATGCAAAATTAATAAGAGGAAAATTAAAGGGATGTTGTTGTATTTTCAAAGTTGTATTTGGCATTTTATAGAAAGGAAAAATAAGGTGTAATTGTGATTAATATTATATTGTATTTTCCATTTTATAGAAAGGAGAAATAAGGTGTAACTGTGATTAATTTTATATTGTATTTGGCAAATTAAAAAGGGGATTTAATATCTATGCAGGAAAGAGAAAATTAATATAAGGATTTTTGAAGGAACAAAAAGGGAATTGTTTTTGTAAAGATAGAGTTGGAAAGCTCATCATAATAATTGAGGCAGATTTAGAGGTATGGTAATTCAATTCCTTTCTCAAAGAAATTTGGTTGAAGAAAATAATTTGTTGTCATATGGTTGGAGGTATAAGGAATGATTAGATGTGCATTGGTTTTGATTGAAAAAAGAGAGTGAAGGTGCAATATTTAAAGATAAAATTTGTAAAAAACAAAAAATCAAAAGTAATGATATCGAGGGGGAGAGGGAGAGGGAGAGGGACTAGGGCCCTCTCCCTACACCCCCTCCCCTGGTTCTTATCTAGTTTCTATCTCATTCTAAGTCATTCCATTTTGGGAATGCTTTGTAGAAGATAATCTCCTTGGGGGGACATCCTTGCCTTCTTTCTACTTCTTTCCAAGCAGTTTCGGGGTTTCCCTACTTGAGTCTAGGGCCTGGGGCATCCCAGGGTTCTTCTAGGGTTTCCTACTTGTTTTTGGGATCCTTTCCCTGATATCCCTCAGGATTTCCCCTGGGGTTTTTTGCTGGTTTTTTTGCTTGAATCCAGTTTCCAGGGATTTTTTGGGTTTCCTAAATGTTTTCGAGATCCTTTCCCCGATCTCTCTCAGGCTTTCCCTTGGGGTTTTTTACAGGTTTTTCTACTTAGATCTAGTTCCTAGGGCTTTCTCGGTCGGTGGTGGTTGTAGGTTGGGTTTTCAACTACTTCTTGGTGAGTCCTATGAGGTCCTCTCTACATCGAGGTTGGTCTGGGGGAGCCAGCTTCCTCTATGATTGTGACTCCTCTCTGGGATGCCTTTGGTTGTAGGCAGTCCCATCCCTTTGGATGGGGCTCTTTTCAATTTCTTGTTTTGAGGGTTCTTCTTGTTGGATTTGTTTCTTGGTGGATGCTCAGTGCATTTGCATGGACTTGGGGGTGCCTCTTTCTTTGCTTGAGTTGTTCCCAATTTGAGTCCCATTTCCCTGAAGCTATTTGTGAGCAAGAATGGGGGTCCCTAGTCTGTCCTGTTGGGGTGCTTAGGGTTTTCTATTACATATCTCGATCTTGGGGAGGGTACCTATGATCAATGCATGCAGACCCTTGGATCCCTCAGTTTATGCTTTTATGGATCTCATATTTGTGCCTGTTGCTACCTTTCGCCTAGGATCTGCAGGTTTTTTATTTTAGTTTCCTGTTCGAGAGCTTCTACTTTTTGATCCTGCTTCTCGGTGGACTCTCAGAGCATGTTTTTGGCCTTGGGGTGGGCCTCATCCTATTCCTGTGTTATTCCCAGTCCCAGCTCTAGTTCCTTGGAACTGTTCATGAGAAAGGATGGTGGGTTCCTAGTCCTTTCTATTGGAATGCTTGGGGTTTTCTTCTGTATTTTATGGTCTTGGGCTGGAGATCGGTGTGCTTGTAGTTATGGTCACTCCTTCCTCTAGTTTTGGCTTTCAGGGATCCTTTATTTACACCTTCTACTATTGTCCTTGGCTCCTTTCGGCTTCCTTATAGTTTAACTTGGTTTGCATGGGGATATATTGGCCTATAGATATCCCTAAGGCTTCCCACGTTTGTTTCTTTGAGGGTCTTGATGCCATTTCCTAGGATATCTTGCTGCTACACCCTAGACTATATCTCATTGTTACTAGTTTCTTAGCTCGTGTGACTACTTATTGCTCTGCTACACCCTAGGTTGCATCTTGGGCCATCCCTAGGCAGGGATCCTCTCCAAATTTCTAAAGTCAAATTTTTGACTTTTCCCATTGTAGGTTGAGTGGGACTCAACATTCTATATGGCTTGCTCACATATTTTTGTGGTCTGTTGGGAAGTTTTTTTTTGAATATCTAAGGTGCACTGTATCCACCCCTGGGAGGATCCCAGACTAACAATAATGGGAGGATGGTGTTTTTTGGTGAAGTGTGTCTCACTAGTTGGTACTATAAGCTGGTCTCTCTGATGGATCAAGGTTTTTTCTAGTTTTTTCCCTTTATGTTTATGTTTATTTTCATGTACTAAGGAAATGCATAAGAACTCAGTGCTATGGCCCTTTTTGTTATAAGGTTTTTGGATCCTCTTAAAAAACCGAGTTTGCATATAAACTTAACTTACCAAAAAAAAAAGATAAAAATTTGTAAGTAATTTTGTATATAGTTCATGATTGATTTTGGAAGTAGATAAAAAGAAAGGACAGATTTGTACACTGTGATTGGTTTTGAAGAAAAAGTGGAAATTAGAAATTACAAGGCCAGTTATCTAGTGCTAGACTAAAGCTACCTTTTTATGTAATAAATGTGAGACATGTGAAAGTGACAGACTTAATGAATGTGAAGAACATATTGGAAATTTGTTAGTGCATATCATTTTCTATATGTTCATGAAGAAAAAAAAAATTGGGTAGAATATGTCTGAATTGCTATAGTAGAGAAAAGTATATTTGAAAAGTTATGAGCATTGTTTGTATGCGATATTTGGGAAATATATAAGCATTGTTTGTATGCGATATTTGGGAAAGATATGAGCATTTTTTATATGCGATATTTGGAAATATATGAGCATTGTTTGTATGCAATATTTGAGAAGGTTTTGGAGCAGATTTGAGTAGGCCTTTTGAGCAGGCTTTGTGAGAAGATTTGAGCAGGTTTGGTGAGCTGATTTGAGTAGGTTTTGTGAGCATAATTGAGAAAATTTTTGAGTAGGTTTTTTGAGCAGAATTGAGCAAGCTTTTGTGAGAAAATTTGAGTAGAGTTGTGAGCAGTTTGTGAGTAGATTTGAGTATGTTTTTTAGAGTAGATTTGAGCATGTTTTATGAGCAGAATTGAGTAGGTTTTTGACAGCATAATTGTGTAGGATTTTATGAGCAGATTTGAGAAGAGTTGTGAGTAGGTTTGAAGTAGATTTGACCAAAGATATGAGTAGTATTTGGAGCAAAATAGAGCAAAGGGTAATGGTGTCTCCTATGGATTGATGTCCATAAACCAAATTAGAGTGGATTGAGGTCCACGAACCACATAATAGGGGATTGGTGTCTCCTATGGATTGGGGTCCATGAACCAAAGTAGAGTGGATTAAGTTCCACAAACTAGAGTAGAGGGAATTGGTGTCTCTTATGGATTGGGGTCCATGAAAGAGGGGACATGTGTCTCCTATGGAGAGAGTTCCACAAAAATTGTAATAGGGAATTGGTTCCCATGAAATTTTTTGAGAAAATTTATAAGAAATATTTCTTCGTGGATGTAGCCCACATTGGGTGAACCATGTTAAATCTATGTCTCTTATGTGCATGGTGATTTAAGAATTGTTTCATTATTGCAATTGATCATAATTTAAGTTACTGCTTTGGAAATAAAAGTAAAAGTTTTATCTTTTATTGTTCACCCCCCTAATCTTGTGTTATTCAATTGGTATCATAGCGAGTTCCTTCATGAAATTCTAACAGCTTGAAGAAAGATCTTACAAGAACACACATGTCTCATAATGAAAGGTTTTCATCAAATAAGGATCCATTATTTTATGGTACTAATTATGCTTTATGGAGTGTGAGAATGAATACTTATTTTATGGTAGATGGATATGATGTATGGTAATCCATTGAGGATGAATTTACAACACCTACAACACCTTCCATAGATACAAATGGTAAGAAACCATATGAAAATAATGTCAGGGCAATGAATACAATCTTAAGTGGATTATGTGAATCAAATTTTGTGAAAGTCATGCAATGCACTTTAGCTAAAGAAATATGGGATAAGTTACAAAGAACATTTGAAGGAGATGACAAGGTAAAAATGGCAAAACTTCAAACTCACAGAAGGAAGTTTGAAAACTTGAAGATGAAATATGAGGAATATACTTCATCTACTATGTGTTGAATAAGTTGTTAACACCATTCATGGACTTGGAAAAAATATTGAGGACTCTAATATTGTTCAAAAAATATTGAGGTCACTCCCAATGATGTATGATGCAAAAGTTTCAGCAATAGAAGAGATGAAGGATCTCAAAACTTTGAGCATGGATGATCTACATGGAATTCTCATAGCCTATGAGATGAGGACATAAAAATATCAAACATCCAAATGAGAGGAAATATTCAAAGCTTCAAATAAGGCAAAGAATAAAGAATCAAAATCAAGTGATGAATCAAGTAGAGAAGAAGAGGCTAATTTTGTGAGAAGAAATAAGAAGGGTCCAAGAAAATACAAGAATATGCAGACTATGAAATTTTTTATCTAAGTGAGAGGCTGCCTATATTTTGCATACGGCTTCATGGTGTCTTTATGCATTTATCCTAAAAAGGCCTCATCATGAGAGGCTGCCTATATTTTTGACACTTTTATGTTGTTTCTTGACCATAGGGAATATATTCAAAGGAGACTTAACCATCAACTTCCTTCCTCAATGCGAAGAAGAGGGCAACTCCACCCTAGAGCAGTTTGTGACCAATTGAAAAGCACTATTAGTGCACCTACCCTGTTGAGGGCTTTGGCATTGTATTAATCGTATCATCATTTGGGTGATCCTAAGAGGGGTATGATTGTAATCAAGATTATTTGTAATTATTAATACAAGAAACATTTATTTTTTTTGAATCTATGCAATATTCTCAATTTTATGTTTTGAATGAA
The DNA here is from genome assembly GCA_028583015.1 of Wollemia nobilis. Classification (NCBI taxonomy): domain Eukaryota; kingdom Viridiplantae; phylum Streptophyta; class Pinopsida; order Araucariales; family Araucariaceae; genus Wollemia; species Wollemia nobilis. The sequence goes on from JAQPPZ010017106.1 coordinate 2,441,013, forward strand.
TGAATACAACATAGTACAGTAGATGGGTGCATGCTTTTTGGTTGGATCAGAAGGCGATAATGATGGAACTCCGCAATTCTAGCATTTGACTATGTTTTTTGGTTTTTGTGATTTGTAGGTACAGACCGTAGCTACCATCTGTGGGCCAACAATTGAACCACAGGTTCAACCCATGGGCCATAGTCATAACTATAGCCCAGACCTACGGTTACCAACAGACATAGCAGACAACAGAGGGATAAAACTCAATCGAATGTGGACCTAAGGTAGGCCCTATTCCTCACCCTCTATAACTTTATTTGTCTTTGTATTTCCATAAAGTCTAATTTTGAATGCAATTAAGAAATTAAGAAAAAGAAAGAAATGAATTATGTCTTCGTTGCATTTATCTTTCGTGTCATTAGAAAGGTGCTTCTAGGAATAGCGGATATCTAATTTTAATCCTCCCTAGAATCCAACATGCTTGATAGAATTTGTGTGATTGTTTTGCATGTGTGAGGCCCAATTAGTGGCAAATTATCATCGTAATGTGAATAGTCTCAAAGAGCATCTAGAATATCTTGTATTTTCTGAATCTAAAATGTTCTTTCATTTGCATAGTATTTAGAAAATGAGCATGAATGCTATATGATGCATTTATTTTATGTACATTAAAAGGAACCACACACACCACTTGGCACTTAAATGCTAGTGATTTGGGCTTGACATCCAACCACTAGTAGGGTTCAATGACGGTGGGTATAACTTCCATCCGTTGGCCCAAATCCCGTGAACCTTTTGGATACTAGATCAATACCGGATTTGAGAACCTTTTGTACCCTAGAAAATTTGCATGTATTCTCTTCGAAGGGTATAATGCTGACTGGGGGAAAATGGATGAGGATCTAGAAGGACCTGTGCTCCCTGACCGTGTGTGGGCTTCATTAGCACACATTATAGGTTGGATTACGTGACTTGGAGTTCATATCCAATTTTTCGAGTTACGAGCATACATGTGAAAGCCATTAAACTAAGAATAAAATCCAACAAGTTTTGCAAAACATGATAAGAGTTTCTATACTAATACAATAAATATTGGAAACACATCAGACAATTTAGGGCTCAACTTTTAAAATGTAAAGGAGATAATCACATTGTTTAATTTGTATGCTTCTTTATTGCTTAATTCATCAAGATAAGGCCCTCCTTGAGGCCATAATTTTAAGTAATAGAGTAAACCTCTCAAGTCTTTTTTAATCGGTTCATCATGACGACTAGGCATGATAGAGCTCAATCATGAGCTAGTGAGTCAGAGAGTTCATGGAGAGGTTTTGAACACTCCCAATGTTCTCTTGAAGATCTTTCAAACCTTGTATGCCTTCTTCCTAGGTGTCACACTCAACATGCATCAGAGGATCCAATCCTCCTAGCATGATATTCTGATAATCATCGTGAGCTCGTTTTGTCATGCAGGGGGTTCACCCATATAGATCATAGGGTTTCTTCACATATAGGGGGAACCCATGTTATTAGGTCTCCACCTAAGGGGATAGATAATTGTGGATCATATTCCACGAGTCAGTCCTATAGGGAATCTGAGTCTCATGCATCCCATGAGAGATAACTACTCCAAGATCAATTGGAGGAGGCGTGCCGTCAGCATAAGCACTTAGCGTGAGTTCACAGAAATAAAGAGAGCACATCAACAAAGGTTAGATGAACTCCAATGGCATGAAGAGAGGATTCACCAATAGAAAGCATATGGAGAAAAATCATGTGAGTTAAGTCCAAAAAAGAAGCTCATACCTAGAATTCTTAGGCAACAAGTCAACACGATGCACCCAGTGCATCATCAAGAGTTGCCATTAAAGCAAGTAGACAACCATTATTCTGATAGATAGACATGCCTAGGGTTATCAAAGAGTAGCAGAAAGAGACATCTAGGGATCACATGTGTAAGCATGATGTCAAGAGTAGTCAATTCCGATAGGTGAGCAGTGTCAATGCTTAAAAGTCATCACAATCCTTGGGGCATATACAGTCTATTCCACCATATAAGAAACCTGTGATTACTTTTCATAAACATGAAGTCAAACCTATCCCTGTCTGGGAATTTGATCCTCCGTTGCATATCATAGTGAGGATATAGTACATTATGTATAAGTGAGTGTTGGTGGATACTGGATCTTCGATTAATATCATCACCACCTCAGCATTAAAACATCTCAAAATTCCACCTTCTCACATCAAGAAAATAAATTTCATATTGCAAGCCTTTAACGATGTGGAATCCCATATAATAGGCACAATAGTCCTACCCATTGAGGTGGGACAAAATATTATTCCTACATTGTGCTACATTTTAGAGGGATCAAGACAATATAATTTTCTACTTGGAAGACCATGGATAAGAACCATGGAGTTTGTGTCATCAATAGTGCATCAGTGCATTAAGTAAACTCATGTAGGTGAAGTTCATGTATTTGAGGTGAACCCAGATCCCTTCAAGTATTATAAGCCTGAGGATCATCCGTAGGAACCTGGTGAGGCACCTATGCATCTGCAAGTTAAATTGGATGAGCCTATCCAAAGTGTGGATGCAACCTCATAGATTGTGGTGGAGTTACCATCCCCACCGCTGTCACCTATGGAGTCACCTACAACCCTTGCACTCTCGACACCGCTTAGCAGGGAAGGGTTGATGAATGCCCTTACAAATTTTCTCACAGCTAATTCGAAAGCATCATAAGAGGATCTTCACACTCCTATCAAGGTGAAAGAACCTATCATGGATACAGATGCACCTGAGTGTATCACACCTTATTCATCTGACATGTCACCAGATAGTTCTCACAAGGATGATGGTGAATATGAAGAGCTTATAGAGGCCAACATTATTATTTTGCCCATCGTAGAGTCCACTGAGTATTTAGGTCAACTTTTCATCAAGTCTCCACCTATGGATCCTATCCTGGAGGCATCATGTGAGCATGAAGAAGATTCAGTTATCACGACTAAAATAGAACAACCTCAGTATGTTGATTAATTACCTACAATGCATGTAGTTGTGGATTTTTCTCATGATTTTGTGGGAATGGTCGACATTTGGCCAGATGATCAAGTGATTCCTAATCACATAGATCCAGGGATAGGGTAATCCAATGGTGTTTTCACATAGCCAAAGCTAGAAATTTTGAAATTGGTCACTCCTGACTCATTTCTCATGGCACCATCTCAACAGCACAAACAAGTAGGTTCCTCACATCATATTTGGGGTACCGAATGTGACACAGTTTAACACAATGAAGTGAAACAAGAGCTTGATCTGAGTCGTATGTAGGAGCATGTGGACATCACTGATAAAGTGTGTTATCAAGAAGCTTCCACATCAACTCAAGTGAAGGAAATAGGTGATTTGCAATTACCTAAGGGATCCATAGCATCCACTTTTTTGTTTCCTTCAAATGACAAAGGTATTTCAAATCAGTCATTGGAAATACATATGAATTCTTTGTCAATATTGTGATCCATTTTAAGCCATATGGAATGGATGGAGCACTGAATGGATAAGCAAGATAAGGCAATGCATTTTATCAAGAACTGGATTGAAAATTTGGAATTACAAAAACAACCTTTTCTTAAGGACGAATCGCTTCCTATTGCAAGTATAGGAAAAGCCTCAGCGAAAGCAAAAGCCCATGTGGCCAACCCAACCATTGGATTCTCAAAGCAAACCAATGCGGGGCAAGAGCCCAAAATAGGCACATCATAGTGGGACTCCATTACAAGAGTCTATGTCTGATATCTTTTAGAAGATTCAAGAGGCTAAGGTCATCACCTTACCTAATATCATCCCTCTAAACCCAAATAGAGTTAAACCTGTGGGTTACAGGGAGCATCACTACTATCTCTACCATCTAGTAGAGGGTCATGACATTCGAGATTGTCATGAGTTTAAGATTGTGGTGAAAAATCTGATAGATAAGGGGGTTTATCATGTGGATGGTTCTCTCAGAGTGCCCCAACATGCTGAAGTGGAGGTCACACCTCTTCAAGAGTGACCTCAGAGTCGTCAGTCGCCTCGTAGGCCCAATAGGCTAGTGCAACGAGTAGTTTCATTTTAGATGACTACTCGAAATCTGTTTCAAAAATTACACGGGGCACAAACATTCATATTACCCGAAGTTAAGCATAGGTCATCTAATACTAGGTCACCTGATAGGGGTCCCTTTTGTGTATATCATTGAGTGCATGGACACAACATTCAAAGTTGCCAATCATTTAAGAGGATCGTCAAAGACCTAGTAGAATGATATGAGATCCATGAGGATGGTTCTCTCGTTAGCCCATGTTGAAGCATAGGCACACCGATGAGATTCGATCTTCATCTGGGGGAGTTGAGTTTTGTCACTCTTCCTAAATAAGTTGATTACTTTTTAGTAAATAGCATGCACACTGGGGGTCTTCAAGATAGCATACCTTTCCCACCAGCCACGCCAAATTCGATAAGGAAAAATTAGGAATCTATAGGTATTGCACCCCCCTCACTATCATTGAATGGCACACTCATTAGGGGTATATATGGCAACATGCCCTTCCCAAAAGGCTCCAAGGGTTCCTAAAACCGCTTGGTCATGTCAGTAAAAGGCTCCAAGGGTTGCTTGTAACCGCTTGGTCATCCCAAAAAGCTCCAAAAACTATCATAAGTGGTTTGGCCAATCAAAAATCCCCAAAGGTATTTGTAATCCCTTTGGTCAACCTAAAAATACCTGAGGGTTTGGTCAAAACCATTGGGTCATCCCAAAAGGCTCCAAGGGTTACTAAAACCGCTTGGTCATGTTAATCAAAAAGCCCTAAGGATTTTCTTATAATAGCTCGGTCATCCTAAAAGCTCCAAAGGCATCTGTAAGTCCTTTGGTCAAATGCAAAAGGTACCAAGAGTTTCTAAAAAACTACTTGGTCAACCCAAAGGCTCCAAGGATTCTCAAAATTGCTTGGTCATCCCAAAAAGCCCCAAAGGTACCCATAATCCCTTTGGTCAATCCTAAAAGCTTCAAGGATCCTTAAAAATTGCTTGGTTAATCTAAAGGCTCCAGAGGCATGCACTCGTCGTTTGGTCAATTATGAGGCTCAAAACCCATAAAAATTATAAAATTGATAAAATCCAAAAAAAATTGGTAAAGCATAAAATCCAAAAACTTTTGCATTTTGCATTTGAATTTTGCATTGTCATTTTGCATTTACACATGCATTCGTTGCACTATTGCATTGCATATAGGCATTCATCATCCATTGCATTCCGTAGTAGGAGGGATTATGTTTGTCAGTCTTACAAACAACACCATGTTTGTGTTTAAATCATGCATCTCTACATTTATCATGATCCATCATTCATGTGAGTAATTATGTTTTTCAACACAACCTATAATGTTGCTATGGATATATACTAGGGTTTTTCAATCACTTAGCCATACCTAGTGGTCTTATCAAGAGTTGGTAGAAAGCTTGCTTTGTTTTTTTAGCTAAGGTTCAGTTAGTATAGCCCTTAGCATATCAGAAGCCTATCACTAATAAACAAATTAAACAATCCTAATAAGGACTAGGGGAAGATGAAATCCGTGAAGCAGGACCGGGTATCCTAAAGCAAAAAGAGTTATTCTTGCTTATCCCTCTATGCGAACGGTATGGGAAATGTTTGTAGTTGGAAAAAGGACAGGTTAGTTCCCTATTCATAATCCCTTTCTTACGATAAAATGAGCAATATCCTATAGTGATATCCCACATCAATCCTCATGATTGATACCCTAGATCGATATCATAGATTGACTCCCCAGAGTGATATCCCATATTGATATCATAAGATCGATATTCTTAATAGATATACCAGAAATAGTTTTCCCAAGTAAATCCCCCCAAAGGAATTTTTTTAAAGAAAATTATCAAATGTAAATGTTGAAAAGTGAATATCAAGTGAATATCAAAAAACAGGTTTAAATCAAAGTTCAAAGTGAAGATCAAATGAAGATCATAAATCAAAGTTTGAGCAGAGATCAAATGAATATCCAAAATCCAGTTCGAAGAGATATCAAGTGAATATCCAAAGTGTATCGCTCCAAATTTTTTTCACCCTGACCTTCAGGCTAAAGGATCCACGCCCGGAAGGGGGATGCGATAAGGATGGGACAATACCTCGGACTGAGAGGCCCTTTGAAGGTCCCACCTCTCGGTGGAGGAGTATTAAGGTGATTTTTTGATGGATGGTGGGTTCACCAGGAAACTTTTGAATGGCAGTTTCCACACCTAGGTTGGGAATGTGTTTGATGTGTTCAATTTTATCTTTAATCATTCAAATCCTAGGTTTGGCCAAATGAATATAAATTGTTCTATATGAAATGCAGATTTAAATGAATACATAAATAGATTTGAATAGAAAACACAGAGAACAAGCTAAGTGAGAAAAACCATACCTGATTTCGGATGTCTGATGGAGGTTCTAATTTTTGAAGTAGTCCAAATCACCTCTAATTTGATAGGATCGTCTGAAATCAGATAGGATCATCTAAGATCTGACGAATTCGTCAGACGAATTCGTCAGAGACCTATAATCAGAGAAATAGACACAGAATACAGAAAATGCAGCTATGCTGATAAAGAAAAATGATGTGAAATGATAATAATGATGTTAATATGATTATCCCAAATAGAAATGCAAGTAAATTATCATGCTTTAATAGCTAATCATGATTTTATTATGTATTTAAGCTACATGGGTGAACTCTAGGATGCAAAATAGTAATAAGTCTAACTAATGCAAAGCAAAACAGTAGATAGTGGAGAAAGAGTGCAAACTCAGGGCATTAATTTCCCCCAATGTTGACTGCAGTCGAAATCGTCTACAGAATACGAAATCGTCTTGAATTGGGGCGTGATTGTCTAAGATTGTACAAGATCATCTAGGACGATTTGAGCTTGCTCCATCTAAAAAACAATGAAGTTCCTGCAAACAAACTTGGAAAAATACGAAGGCAAATGGTGATTTAAGATGGTCTAATGCAAATAGAACTCGTGTTACAGGAAAATTCAGCCAGGGGAATGTCAAGGGGAGAGCCTAAGATTAAATAGGCATAATAAGGAGGTTGGGAGGTTGGAGATCATCCCAATTTTGGAGATCTCCAATGGGGGAAGTCTCTAACCGCGTAGACACGCTTTTGCCTAGGTTAGAGACATCGTTGAAACAGAAGCTAATTATGAAAAATCAGTTTTGGGACGAAATCATTTGGACATTCTAGTCTAGACGAAATCGTTCGATCTGAGGCAATATCATCTAATCGGTGACGATATCATCCAACGGTCACAACAAATCCTAAAAATGGCATGAAAAATGAGGAAAGCGATTTAACAGGCGGTTCGGGGTTAAAATTTGAATTTGAATTATTACTAAAGTAATTTTAATTATTTTCTAAGGTTTACTGCGCCAATTTTAGGGTGCTACATTTTCCCCCCTCTTTAGCAAATTTTTCGAAGAAAATGCGTTAAATATGAGTTCTTCTTGATCTATGAGAAAGAAAAAATTATTCCTCTTTTTAGGCGACGATTCTAGGTCAAATCGTACGATAGTTTACTATGGTGCCCCCTCCGTGTTTTTACCCAAATCGAACGTTTGAGGTAAAAACGCGAAAAAGCAAAATTTTAAAATGTTGTTAAGTGTTTTTGAATAAAATTAAGAAAAATAGGGTAAAACCCTAATTCATTGTTACTGTTCATTTTCCTAGTTTCTAGAGCTTTGCAGACAAAATGGTCGAGACAGCGCATAGATCGACAGAGGTCCGACGCGGGCTACGGGTAAGGGTCCAAAATTAATTTAGAATGCTTTAATTTTGAATTTCATGCTTTTTAGATTAATTTTGAATGATTATTGAGCATCACGGCCATTTTTGGGCCGTCAACGTCGTCAGGACGAAATCGTCTCAATTTCGTCGAAATCGTCTCGATATCGCCGATTTCATCCAAGGGCGAAATCGACGATATGGGGGTGATTTTGTCCAATAAGGGACGATTCCCTCTTGCAAAATCGGAGACGAATTTGATCAAATTTTAGATGATATCGTCCAATAGTGGATGATATCATCATTTGTATGAAAGTGAACTTATTTTACTTGCATTATTAATCACTGTTTTATTAATGATTTATATTGTTTTGTTGTTTATGTTGCAGAGAGGATTACTAAAGAGTCGGGAATGGAAATACGGTAGGCTGAGGGATGACTTGGCCAATCTATCTCAGGCAGAGCAAGATTAGTTGGCTCAAGTCAACTTACAGCATGTGGCAGATATGCCACAGGTTTCTACAGATATGGGGCTATTGACAGCCCTAGCAGAGAGGTGGTATCCGGGTGCTTCTTGTTTCCGATTACCGACAGGAGGGATGACTCCCACATTAGAGGATGTATGGAGGATTTTTAGGATCCCCATACAAGGATGGCTAATAACTCCTACGGCCAATTAGGGCCACGCAATTATGCGACTGTACAGAGATCTGAGCTTCGCCTTGGAGAAGGTCAGAGTGAACATCGAGTTGCTACGCCAGATGCTTGGGGCATCTAGACTGACACAGGTTTTGGCTGGGGTGGTAGGTGGTCTGTTGCTATGCCATCAGAGTGGATGTAGACTACCATGGCTACTGACAGATGTGGTCTACAACATGAGAGACCACGAGTATAGGTTTGCTTGGGGGAGCTTTGTACTATGTCGATTGTATAGGATCCTGCATGGGGTCGTATACAAGGGCGATCGATGTCTGGTTATGACATCACTACTATAGGTTTGGTGCTAGGAGCACATCATGGTGCAGAGGCCGGTAGGGCTCCCACTGATAGGGATTAATGGGGAGAGGCCTCGAGTTTTCTACTGGTGGCTCCAGAGAGGGTCACAGCGGCGGATAGATCTGCCAATGTCCCGGAGACTACTTGATGACCTCGTCTCCGACCAGATCACCTTAAGGCCTTGGAGAGATCATCTAGGGTGGGCCAAGGATGGACAGGAGCTGGCTCACATTAGGAAAACCTGTTGGCTAAGTATGGAGAGGGGAGAGGTGGAGCTCCATCACTATGACTAAGTTTTTAGGTAGTTCGGTCTACAGCAGGGGATCCCATCTCTCAAGGACTACGAGTTTTCCTAGACTTTCCGGGATAACACTACAGTCAGCGAGGCTCCAAATATGCAGCGCTTCTAGAGTGAGGACATGGTGATGCCCCCATTCAACCAGTGGATGGGGACAATGTAGGGGTTGCTGACGGCTATGATGCTTGTACATAGGCATCCACCCTCCTCGGATGACAAGGGCTTAGGGTCCGATTCACATAGTTGTGCGTCATATGGGGAGGCGACGCCAGGTGGCCATTGAGGTGACACAGGGTCACAGTAGGAGAGAGTAGAGGAGGCCACAGGCTCAGCAGAGGCCACAACAGTGAGAGAGGAGGGAGGAGAGACCCCCTTCTCCATGGAGAGAGAGGCCACCATCGCCCAATAAGGGCAAGGGTGTCGAGGTAGGATAGAGTAGTGAGATGGCTACTCTCTTGGTGGAGACTGTTCATCTCCAGTATCAGGTGCAATCCTTGTAGGATGAGGCTGCACGACACCGAGAGGAGGCCACACAACTTAGAGATGAGGTCGTGCACCTCAGAGCACAGAGTGGAGGGGTGAGCACTAGGGACCTAGCACGGGCTATTGCCCAGATCACATTCTATCAGACACTATACCACCATATGGTGCCATAGGGGTAGAGGTTACCGTTGTCGGCCCCCATTGTGAAGCCTATCGTGATGAGGTCATTGAGGACATCATCACAATCAGATTCTGTGACTCATAGCACCACATGGACTACGATGGGGCCACCTCGTCCACCTCAGGGCAGGGGAGGAGATGAGGCTGAGAGCTCGAGAGGTTCTTGAGGCTAGCTACTACAGACTGCACTACATGATTGATACATAGTGTTTATTATTTTTGATAGAGGATTGAGTATGTCGAGGTACAGATTGTGGCATACCGATCCAGTTTTGAGATGATGTATATATTGTTGATATATATATATATATATGAGATATTTTTGATCATATGACTTGTCTTATGTGTTGGTATGATGCTTTAAGTTTTGATTTATTTTATTAATGATTCATGTAATTATGTCGTTTGGAAATATTATGGTTTGAATGTCATGCTTTTAAAATTTAAATGGAATAATCTTATGTAAACAAATTGGTTGTTTGTGGGATAATTTGATAAAAATAAAAGGGACTTCTAACAATAATTTCAAAGGACATTGTCGCTATTATATACCATTTCATGGATTCACCGCTCGCTATGTCATCAAGCTAATCCTAGTATAGAAATATTGTTAAAAGTAAAAGAGTGCTTAAGAGACTGTCTTAAGACTTTGTGTTGTAATGATGCAAATGATGGTGATTTGTTTTCAGATTTCCATGAAAATATTATGCATAAAAATGATTTTTTCTAGGCATAAATTCCTAAGTGTGATAAATTTTTTGAATAATTCCCTAGGAATTATACCATCATTGCAAAATTGGATGTTGACATAATGACATGAAATAGTAACAATGTGCGTTCTTTTAAAGCATAATTGTGTAACATAATGATGCAAGTCATATGTTTTTTATGATTTGAAATAAATGGGAAATAAAATTAGTTCGATGGTTTGCGCTAGGCATAGAATTATAGATATAGACTTATACCATCATCGCGAAATCCAAAAGAAGAAAATAATAGTTTTATTGCATGGTTGATTTTTAATTTTTGAAAATAAATAGAAAATATGAAGATGAGGACTTGTGTTAGGCATAAAATTCCAATTTTGGTTTTGGAACTATACCATCGTCGCGAAAGTCAAAAGTTATATATAAATGTAACTTTATTGCATGTTTTTTGAAAATAATTTTGATTTTTTTGATAATGCGTGTAGTTGTCTTTATACTAAACAACTGTTCTCAGAGAAGAAAATGAAATTATTCCAGACAATTTGCAAAAATATTTCAAAGTATCTTAAAGAAAAAAATTAGATTTATAAGGAATCCCATGTGCATATGTGAGTTCATTTCCGATCTTGATTTATCATAATGATACACAAAATCTCTCAAATACAAATGTGTGTGCAATTGCTTTGTGTATTTACCAGTTTTGAGCAAGATAATTTGATACAAGTGATTTGAATTAACCAAATAAGTGTTCATTAACCATGATTTAGATGCATATAACCGTACCAGACTACTATGTAAGTCGAGTTATCAAGAGCTAGCTGATCCATAAGCAGACATAACATAGGTCTATACAAAAGAAGGTCGCTAATGTGACAGACATATCACCACGCTAGGAGTTACCCAAGGCCAAGCGGGTTGGGCACAAACCACCTGTTATGGGGCTTACCTCACAGTTTTTGAATAATTGAGAATTCCAGGGATTCAAGCTCATCAACCCGTCTTTTCTTTTCAATGGGTAGGGAAAGGGATTTTATTGCTTTTGCTTCTGCTTGTTTTGCTTTCTTTGCTTTCTTTTTTTTTTTTTTTTTTGTATTGTTCTTTTTCGTATCTTTTGCTTTGATATTTGAGATAATGCTGAAATAACATTTTTCTTTTTATCTTTTTCTTGAACTTTTCTTTTCTTCCTATGCTAGGGATACTTGCTCGGATTAGCTGTAGAGCAAGGGATTTTTATTCCGGGTAGGGGTGAGCTTGTCCTTTTGTCAATTCTCAAATATTCTAGACCATGTGCATGATAGGATAGCGGGGAAACTTTTCGCTCAAGAAACCACTTCTACTATGTAGCATAGCATGGAAATTACAAATATAATCATTTTATTGTGAAAGGATGTGTTTGGTTTAAGTAACTAACAAGATCAATTCTCTGTGCTCAAACTTTATTTAATTGAATTTTGTGGACTTTGATATAAGAGAGATTAGTAATCATGCCAAATAAATCAAGATATTTATTCATGTGAATGTGAAAGTGTGGGATTCCAAATAAATGCTAATTTATCCAAAATAATTTGAAAATATAATTGCAATACTTCACAAATTGAGAGGTACAAAGATAAAAGATGGTTTTGAATATTTTGATGATTTGGATGTTTTTGGTGTTTTTATATTTTTAAGTTTATAAATTGAAAGAAATACAAGATAGTGGTTTTTTTATTTTTTTGAAATATTTTAAACAAATATATACAATGATGAAATGACCAATTTTTACGCATAGTAACGTTTAAGATGCAAAATGTTCATGGGTTCTTTAAGTTCTTTACCACCTAAGGTGAATAATTTGTATGTTCCCGATTCAAATTTAGCAGTGATAATATATGGTCCAATCCAGTTGGGTTCAAATTTACCTTTAATGTCTTTAGTTGCATTAGTATTGTTTTGATTTTCTTTTAAAACAAGGTCGCCGACCTCAAAGGATCGATGATGAACTTTCTTAGCATATGATATTTTAAGCTTGTTTTGGTAGGCACGAAGATGCTCCAAAGCATTGATGCACTTTTCATCTAAGAGTTCCAGCTTACTGAGTCTGCTAGCTCGATATTCATCTCCTACTTCGGTATCTTGAAGTAGTAGAGCCAAAGAAGGAACTTCTAATTCAAAGGGAAAAATGGCTTCGGCGCCATAAACCAAAACAAAAGGTGAAGTACCTATGGGAGTACGAACGCTAGTGCGATATGCCCACAAAGCTGGATATAATTGAATGTGCCAGTCGCGACCAAATTTATTGACCAATATTTTAAGGATTTTGATTAAGGTTTTGTTAGAAGCTTCTGCTTAGCTATTAACCTGAGGATAATAGGGAGTGGACCAACGATGTTGAATCTTATATTTTTGGCATAATTTCTTAATATCTTTATTTTTTAAACAAGTTCCATTGTCTGAGATGAGATTTGCCGGAATTTCGAACCTACAAATGATTTGATTAAAAATAAATTTAGAGACTTGTGTTCCAGTGCAGGAAGCTAAAGGCATAGCTTCAACCCACTTCATAAAATACTCAGTGGCGGTTATGATGAATTTGTGTCCATCAGATGACACAGGATTAATCTTGCCAATAATGTCTAAGCCCCATTTTGAAAAGGGCCAAGGATATGAAAGAGCCTGCAGTTCTTGTGCAGGGGCATAGACAAGGTTAGCATGTTTTTGGCACTTGTCGCAATGGCACACATAATCATGTGCATCATTCTCCATGGTAGGCCAAAAGTATCCTATCCTAAGGAGCTTTTTAGCAATGAAACTACCACTGAAGTGTCCTCCACAAGATCCATCGTGAGCTTCATTCAAAGCTGATTTGGATTCTTCTAGATTCAAACATCTCAATAGGATACCTTCAAAAGATCTATATAAAGTATTGCCAATTATTACAAATCAACTTGCCCATCTACGTAATAACCGACGCTGGTTTCTATTAGAACTGGCAGGGAAAGTCCCATTTTGAAGAAAATCAAATATATCCATATACCAAGGTTCAAGAGTAGTTTCATTGATTAGAAACACATCCAAAGGTTCTAAGCATGACTTATTTGAAGTGGGTTCCTGGAGTCGACGAATAATTATGGTGGCATATTCATCATCTAACTCCAAGGGCAGAAGAGATGCAGCTACGGCCATAGCGTCAGCCGCACGGTTGCTAGTTTGAGGAATAGCTTCCAAGGTAACTTTATCAAACAAGGACAACAACTGTAAAACATATGCTTTATATGGGTGTAATTTATCATCTCTGGTTTGATAAACTTCATTAATTTGGTTTATAACTGTTGACACTTTTTATCACATTATACAAGGGGTAGAAGAATAGTAGAATTTTGTATAATATTTCCTTGTTGAAAGTTTTCTTTTATTTTAAGTTACAGCAATTTTGACCCTCCCTGTCGCCCCTTTTATAAAATGAAAAAAGAAAGAGCTTTGCTACCAAACAAGCCAAGGAAAATTGCTTCGCCGAAAGAAAATGAGGAGAATGTGAAAAGAGATTCGGGCCCGAAGCACTTCAAATCACCACTTCAGGTGAAAACTTTGTGAAGTAATTTTTCCAAAGAAAATACAAAGATAACGCTTCACACCCGAAACATTTTCGACAGCCACTTTGGGCAGAAGTTTTGCGAAGCAGAACCCAAGCGACTTCGTCGAAGGAGGAGAGCATAATCCAAATCAGCTAAGGTAAGGGAACTACTTCGGGCCCGAAGTATTCCCGACACCTACTTCGGCCAGTTTTCACCCGAAGCAGTGGTGCCCAAAGCAAAATGACAATGTGTTGGGAACAAAAAAGTGATTCGGGAGGATATTCCCCGAACCGTAATTTTGAGAGAGAATCAGGCCAAAACATTTTTCATCCGAAGCAGTTTCGCCAACAAAGGACAAAGAACCCCATTTCAAATATGGAGCCCGCTCGGCACTCGACATCCCCGAAGTAGTTTCTGCGAAGCATTATTTTGTGAAGAACAAATCAAGGAAGATCTACTTCGGCCCAAGGCTTCGACGAGGTGGAGATGTAGCGAAGCACTTTTCGGGCCCACGTTCCAAGGCGGGCAGCTTCCCAAGGTGATCGAAGGCCCTTATAAATACCCCTTTCTTGCCCAATAAGCCCACTGACCATTTTTGGCAAATAAAAGGGATGTAACAGTCCTCAAAGTAAAACACGATGGGCGTAACGATCACTCAAGCACGGCATCCAGAAGCCAGGGACACTTGGGCGGTGCATTAAATGAACATTTCCATGGTTGACCCAGTCGCAGTTGCCAATTTCGGCAACCAATTTGAAAGCTCAGGTCACAGCAATAGCGAGGCACCGATTTCTCAGGGCTCGAGGGTGTACTTCGCCATTTTTTAATAATGACTCAGAGGGTCGGGTCCTCTATAAAAACCCAGGCATGTAATGTAAAAATGGGGGGGAACTTTCTACTAGAAAGTTGTAACTTCATGTCCTGCATTTAATACTAAAGATCTTTTATGCTCTATTTCTCTCTTTTATGCTGCCTTTTGTGCTTAATTCTTTTGTCTTTTCTCGTTCGCATACTGAGACTCTGAATCTTGAATCCGGTGTGCGATCGGGGACTGAACCCATGAAATTCACCCTGAAGGATACATAGGAGAGGAAAAATACCTTGTCGCTTTCTTTTATGCTGCTTGGTGGATCGAGGTTTCTGTTATTCCCTTATCTCAATCGCTGTTACTCTGAATCCTGAATTCCAGCGAGAGAGAAAGGAGAACCCTGCGAACCCGTCTAGAGGATACATAGGAAGTTTGGCATTTTGTTTCCTTCGTGCTATTCTTGGTATTTCCTACTGCTATTCGAGTTGTTAGTGAGTAATTGTGCTTCCTATTCTCTCCCACCTTAAATCATCATCTTCTAACCCTTACTCTTTTTATTTCTTTCTCTAACCCTTACCCTTATTTCTTTTCCTAACCCTTACCTTGTTTATTTCTTTCCTACACTCTTGTCTCAAACCCCAAAAGTAGATTAGTATAGGAGCCGACATTTCTTCGGAGATTGGCATGAGGGGCATCTCTTCCCCTTGGCCTTTCAATGTTGGTTGCAGGTCCAGGGCGCGCAAACCCATCGAAAGTCCTTTCCTATGCGGATTTGATGACCAACAATTTTTGGCACGCTCGATGGGACCCAAGGTCCCATATTTGAGAAAATTTCTAGCCCGTCTTCACCGGAGCCAGTAGTTCTAACAAGTTTTCGATGAGATCCGATCAGTCTCATCTTTTGAGTAGTAGTGAGAATCGATGCCCTCATTATCGAAAGACTTTTAGCATCTAGCAACTCTATTTTAACCGAGAATCTCTAAAGTCGTGGAGACCAGTACCTAAACCTGGTTTTCATAACCAAGAGCCCCCATGTTTTGAGAAGGTCCGAGTTTGGTGAATCTCTGGCCTATCTTTATCTGATAAAATCACCTAGTGACTCGATTGAGCTGAAGATCCAAATTTCCTGGTCGTAGGCACCTTTCAAATTTGAAAGAAGATATCCCAGAGGAATCAAGGTTCGGTGAGCAGCCTTGACCTCACAAGCAGAGAAAGAATGTTCATCTGGCGACTCTAACTTAGCGGCAATAACCGTGATCTCTACAGACCGTTGCTATAATGGCAAGGGTAAGTTTTCCCAGCTGGGATGACCGAGGCCCCTTGAATCTTCAAAGCTACCACAAGATTCCCGAGATCGCCTTGAAGGCATTGACAATATATGATGGCGCCACGAGAATGGCCCAAGAGCACCTTGAAGCTGTTGTTGCTTTAGCATTCCTCTACGACATAATCCATGAAGATGTCATGGTCTAACTTCTGGCTACGTCCCTGGAAGAGAGGGCATTGCAATGGTATATACTGCTCGGGTCTAAAAGCGTCTGTTCATGGGATGACTTGGCGGGAGCACTATTCGAAACATTTGATGGCTCTCAGGATCCCTTCCAACTTCTGACGTACTTCTCCACCATCAAGAAAACACCCTTGGAGAGCATCACGGACTTCAATGTCCGATTCTGCAGAACTTGGAAGAAATTTCTAGGGGAGATTCAACCAATGCCCGCCCAAGCCCACCTCTACTATGTTCGGGCTTTTCACCCGGACATAGGCCTCCTCTTGCTGTGATCAGGCGAACAAATATTCCCTCAGATTTTTGAGGAAGCAGTACGAGCGGAGCAGTTTCTATCGAGAAAGTGGTAGTGGGGAGAAGCCCCATCACTTTCTTTGATAATCGCTTCTCCTGTCTGCCCAACGCATTATTCTTCATGGCAGACTCCTCATACTGAGCAGAAGCCTAAGATGCAGTCATGTGGAGCTCAAGAGGTAGATTCCATCCAAGTCCAACCATGGCAATTTGTGAGCTTTGCCCCGACGATGAACAATATGGATGCTTGCAATCTCCATTAGAGGACAGGCCAAGAAGAGAAACAAGCTCAAGTGGTAGCACCTGAGAATGAAGAGGGGATGTTTTTGCACCCTTTTTGTATCCTAGAGCATGGCACGCAGGTGTTCAGCTAGAATCCATTAGGCTTACCTCAAGAGGCTAAACCTGAGGAGATCATAGAAGTTTGCTCTTTGCTGAAAGAGCCCTATTACAGCATCAAAGATATGGAAGAACTTGTACCCAGTCCACAGTTACTGAACTCTTTGGTATTCTGGTTCCAGCCATCACTACAACCATTACCCCAAGAAGGTCCTCACATGGTGAACTGCTTCGCCACATCCTGCATCAGCAACGCAGGTACTGGAAGGAGAGACAAACTATTGTATTGCTTTCTATTTGTAGCATGGAGAACTTTGGGGAGGAGCCATCCGGACTTCAAGAATCAACTGAAGTTCAATCTGATCTGGTTCGGGCATTGCAGATTCATCGGATAAATATTTGAAGCTAAGTTTGTGGTGGCAGCATGCCTATTATGCCGCAAGCCTATGTGAATATTGTAAAAAGTTTGGGTATTAAATAAAAAGCTGCTCAAAAACTCATATTGAGCTTTACCTCGGTAGCTATACTCAAAAAAAAAAAAAATCCTTTGGGAACTTGGCTTGCGGAGTAGTGGATGCGAAGTGGTTCGTAGCAAAGTACGATTGGCCGAGCAATGTTTCGACTAAGGTATGAAAAATGTTCACCTAAGAAGTATCCAAGCGAGCTGCTTCTAAAATGGGGAAACAAGCTTCGTGAGTAGCCTCGCGCAGGAGGAATCACATCAGGCCTGAAGAATAAAGGATTAACTGGCACAAAAGGTTTGCCGTGAAGTATGATAGCTCTTATTTTTGCTTTGCTGACCCAAAAGATGCACAAGACAAAAGCATTTATTGCTCGCCTAGAGGAGCATGCCGACAGCTGCCTCCAATAGGCATCCAAAATAGGTGAGTTAAATAAAAAGGCATCGGGTACATCCTCAGGAGACTCGACTGAGAGAAAAGTTTGCCCCCAGGTACTAGGTGGCAGACAACTACATTCCTAGAATTGTCGTAATCATCACAGCGCATGGCCCTATGTACTACGCCATCGTATGGCCAACCTGATGAACTGATGATCTATCAGGCGAGAAGTGCAGCATTAATTATGGCACATGTCATAAATGTGGGTAGTTGTCTTCGGCAGTTATATAACATAGGCTCCAAGTAGCAAAGGGATTACTCGCTCAATGACTCATATAGACCCTACTGCCAACTTGCAAACTTTTTCACTTCGCACTCTAAAGCTTCAACGCCAATTTTCTCCATACTGTAGATTCCTTTGCCCTAAGCATCAATGATGGAAATTTCCAAGAAGGGAAAAGGGGTAGAAGTAGTAGCCCCCAAGAAACCAAAGGTAAAAGGCCATGAAAAAAAATCTGAAGCCAAGGCCCGTTGATTCGGGTCTCCGCATAGATAAACACGTCTTGGAAGAAATGGAGGATTCTGAGGATGAGCAACCCCTAGAACCACCAGTCGACAGGTGGGAAAGAATCAAAGATACAGAGCTGTCGAAGAGCGTAGCTGAACTCAGGAGCATCATTGAGCTCATGAGAAGTAGGCTTCCGATAGAGACCATGTGAGTTGTAACCTACTACTCCCAGATATACTGGTATCTGATGCCCCCTACTCACCATTGTCCTGAGCTGATCAATGCCATCACGCAGAATTACCAGCCCACCACCAGACAGGTGTTAGACACATCTGGCCGAAAGTTATTTTCAATTTTGAAATAAGACGTGCAGGCAACTTTTGCGCTACAGTAGGGTCCACCCGAGGGATGTATAGTTAGCAACATTATTTTAAGCGAATAAATGGAGAGGTTCACGTCTGCTGGCTACATGGTCAAATTTTTGTAGCAAAGCCTCAAAATCGGGCTCCCTTCGGGTAAATTGCCCCAAATGCCCCTTCCCTTGGAGGCTTTTAAAAATGCAAACCTCTTCTCCATCATTGCATGGGTGGCAGGCCTATCTATTGACGCTTCGGTATATCCATGGCAGGTGTCCCTGGCCGAGTGCATTTCTAGAGGAGAGTTCAATGCCCCCGATACTTCGAAACCCAGCACCAACCCAGTCTTTGTCGACTGGGCAAAATGGGTGGCCAGGGGCTTACATGTGCAACTCACCAGCATGAAGAATGTTGGGACCAGCCAGCACTTCGAGCCCTGCTCCTTTCTTGTTTGGCTATTTTTATTTCATGTTCATAATAGTTTTCCTCATATTGCCATTACGGAAAGTGGTGAGGATGGAAGTCCTTTGCCAGTATATCAGTGGACTCCCCTACTGTTGACATCGGAGTCCTACTATCCCTTTAATAAAAAATTCTTGGGACCCACCATGTGTATGTTAACAGGGTCCTCCCCGCGAGTCCCCCTCGGCTTGAGAAACAAAGTAGTCCGGGAGAAGAGGGGAGACATTTTTTGACTAACGCAGGGGCTGGTGATTCGCATCTTTGGCTTCATAGGGAAGCCCTTCTTACTACCAGTTTACCCCTTCGAGTATCAATTCATGATGGAAGTCATGAGGCAGAGTGATGCAACTAATGCCATCTACGACAAGGGTCAGAAATGGGCCCACACTTGTGACTTCCCTCTCAGGATAGGAGTTATCGAAGTGTTCGCCCTAAATCAGAATGTCTTCTTGGAAGAAAATCTTGCCAAGTTTGGCCTGCTCCAAATTCCCCAACAATGGCTCTATGATCCTTTGGGAGTGATGAGGGACCATATACGGGTCAAGAGCTTCCATGTTTTCCCCTATCCCAAAATTGTGAAACAAAGAAATAATCCTCGGGGAAAGGATCTGGAGTGGCATCTGGAGAATATGGAATCCTTACCTCCCTGGCACGAATTCTACCCAATGGAGGTCGCATATGACCCAGATCAGCATTCACTCCCGAGCCCCAACTCCACCTTCTGGAAGAAAGTGAAAGATGACTTGAAGGAGGGAGTAAAATATTGGGACGTGGCTCAACTGAGAGAATGGTGGATAATGAGGGTCCATCGGAAAAAAATGAACTCTTATGGATTCTTGGCAATGGACAGGGACTTCATAGAAATCTATGAAGCCAATGTTGGAAAGTGGAAGCCTTCGTCCTTTGCCACCCTCATCCCTCCAGCTATCCCAGGCTCGGGCGAAAGCCCAAAAAGAGATGATACTACTTTGGGAAAGGAAACGGCCCAAGTTACACCTCCAAGATCACCTCAGGGGCCTGTAGGTGGCCACGACTCGAGCACTAAAGGGTCAGAATAGCCGTTGGTGAGGAGGAAAAGGAAAAAACAAGAATAGACCCTGGTCCCCCCAAAACACCCAAAGCAACCTCGCACAGGACTTGTAGGCCCCTCCACTGGGCGACCGATATCAGACCCATCCAAAGCAAATGTCAAGGTCACAACCCTGTCGAGTGTCGAAACTGAGAAAAAACAAGATGCGGCTGCATCGAAAGTCACCACTGCCACAAATCCAGGAGGGCACATAGGTATGCATTCTTCATCCCTTGCCCTAGTCTCACACATTTTTTTTGAAACTCCAGCTGAGAGTTCTCACCAGTCTCCCCTGCATAGCCCATCACCCCATCACATGTCACCTATTGCTGGTCCGGCTTCATCCCATGATTATGATGAGGGTAAGACCATTGACCCTAATTTTCCCTTCCACATTGTCGTTCCCCTAGTCACTAGCAGAAGTAGGGGTCCCACTTCAACGCTGAGTCCCACCACGTCTATCGCCAAGCCTTCTGGAGAGGCATCCCCCGCACATTCTTTATATTTGTTTACTCCCTCGGCTGGAGATCTAGCCTTTTCTAAATCAAAGATGTCCTTAATTAAGGACTGCCCCCTTGCTGAGAAGCTATTGCAAGCACGTCAAAACACTGAGCAAATACTAAGGGAGGCAAGGAAAAGGAGAGGGCGCTCGACAGCATCAGTTGAAAAATGCATCATTTTTTAGTTAGAGGCCAGAAAGGTGCATAAAATCAAGAAGGTCCCCAAGGTACAGAAACCTCTGGATGAAATGACTCCAGTGGACTACAATTATCAAGAGACACCTAAGGACCTGGAACACCTGAATGTTGACAATGAATCGGCCTCTATGCATGTCCGAATCAAGATTTTTGGGGCACATGCAACCATTGCTAACCAGCGTAGGTTTGAAGCAGAGGTCGCCAATGTCAAGCTAGAGGAAAACCTGGCAAAGGTCCTCTCCAAGTTACCAGAGGCTGAGGAGCAATGTAAATTGATGAAGAAGGAGATGCTCGACCTAAAACAACAGGTTCAACAGCTCCAGTCTACAGCCGAGAGTCAAGCGCAGAAGCAGGCCGAGAGTGATCTGAAGGCCAAAGAGCTGGAGGATAAAATCACACAGATGCAAGCTCCACTATATGCAAAAGAGGATCCAATGCTGTTTGATAGGGATAGAATTAAGGAGATTCATGCGCACCTGCTAAAAAATTTCTGGTCTCGGTGCGCTAGTGCTTTTTCAATTTTGACATATGTCACCGAAGCACAACAGGCTATTGTCGAGGGAGGACCAGTCATCGACGAGGTCACACAGAAAGCTAGGAGTTGACTCAAGCTAGCGTTAAACATCTAGAATACTAGATATCAGGACTTGCAGGTCACTGCAATGACCCGGAAAGCTAGGGACTGGTCCACGGCCTAGGCCATAGTTCATGCTTTTTTCTCCAAGGTGCAAAAAGCTCAGAAAGCCAGAAGCCTCTAGGACATTTTTGACAACGAGCAGTGCATCACAATGAATTATTTTCAAGACATTTCTTCCTTGGGTTTCCCGAGTTTCATAGACGATGACGGAAATCTTCTCAGCAAAGATGACCTCAAACCAGTCTGGCTTCAGTTCGAGAACAATGTCTCGAAGATCGATGGCTGGGAAGAACCAATCATAGAAGGGCAGGTGATAGATTTCATCCTTAGATACTGTAAGATCATGGCTTGCCTTGACGACCTGTCCACCAGGGCTAAGAATGCTGACGTTGGGAAAATCAATCAATTTCATGACTTGGTCAAAGCGCTGCAGGATCAAGAGCCATTCCAGAAGGGCGCTTGGTCCCATGTTCGAAGAACGATAAAGCGCATTCGTGACCGCCTCGAACCATCACCACAACCAGAGGCCATGCCAGAGGAATAATAAGAAGAGGAAGAGGAACAAGAAGAGGGACAGACCGTAGAAGAAAAATCTGGGGGGAACCAGTGACCCTGCAGCCCAATGGACTAGAGCTAAAAGGTTCTTTTATCGAGGCGAGCTCGTCACCCCGCGAGCCACCAAGAATGTTGACACTTTTTTTCACATTATACAAGGGGTAGAAGAATAGTAGAATTTTGTATAATATTTCCTTGTTGAAATTTTTATTTTATTCTAGGTTACAGCAATTTTGACCCTCCCTGTCACCCCTTTTATAAAATGAAAAAAGAAAGAGCTTCGCTACCAAACAAGCCAAGGAAAATTGCTTCGCCAAAATAAAAGGAGGAGAATGTGAAAAGAGCTTCGGGCCCGAAGCACTTCAAATCACCACTTCGGGTGAAAACCTTGCGAAGTAATTTTGCCGAAGAAAATACAAAGATAACGCTTCGCACCCGAAACATTTTCGGCAGTCGCTTCGGGCGAAAGTTTTGCGAAGCAGCACCCAAGCGACTTCGCCGAAGGAGGAGAGCATAATCCAAATTAGCTAAGGTAAGGGAACTACTTCAGGCCCGAAGTATTCCCAACACCTACTTTGGCCAGTTTTCACCCGAAGTAGTGGTGCCCAAAGCAAAATGACAATGTTTCGGGAACAAAAAAGTGATTCGGGAGGATATTCCCCGAACCGCAGTTTTGAGAGAGAATCGGGCCGAAACATTTTTCATCCGAAGTAGTTTTTCCAGCAAAGGAAAAAGAACCCCATTTCAAATATGGAGCCCTCTCGGCACTCGACATCCCCGAAGTAGTTTCTACGAAGCATTATTTTGCAAAGAACAAATCAAGGAAGATCTACTTCGGCCCAAGGCTTCAGTGAGGTGGAGAT
Organism: Wollemia nobilis; assembly: GCA_028583015.1. Classification (NCBI taxonomy): domain Eukaryota; kingdom Viridiplantae; phylum Streptophyta; class Pinopsida; order Araucariales; family Araucariaceae; genus Wollemia; species Wollemia nobilis. Next base: position 2,463,971 of record JAQPPZ010017106.1, read on the forward strand.
GTAGCGAAGCACTTTTTGGGTCCACGTTCCAAGGTGGGAAGCTTCCCAAGGTGATCGAAGGCCCCTTATAAATACCCCCTTTCTTTCCCGATAAGACCGTTGACCATTTTTGGCAAAAAAAAGGGACGTAACAGTCCTCGAAGTAAAACACGGTGGGCGTATCGATCACTGAAGCACAACATCCAGAAGCCAGGGACACTCGGGCAGCACATTAAATGAACATTTCCATGGTTGACCCAGTCGCAGTTGCCAGTTTCGACAATCGATTTGAAAGCTCAGTCACAGCAGCAGCAAGGCTCCGATTTCTCAAGGCTCGAGGGTGTACTTCATTGTTTTTTAATAATGACTCAGAGGGTCAAGTCCTCTATAAAAACCCAGGCATGTAATGTAAAAATGGGGGGAACTTTCTGCTAGAAATTTGTTGTAACTTGATGTCCTGCGTTTAATTCTAAAGATATTTTGTGCTCTATTTCTCTCCTTCATGCTGCCTTCTATGCTTAATTCTTTTGTCTTTTCTCGTTCTCATATTGAGACTCTGAATCCTGAATCCGATGTGCGATCGGGGACTGAACCCCTAAAATTCACCCTGAAGGATACATTGGAGAGGAAAAATGCCTTGTCGCTTTCTTTTATGCTGCTTGGTGGATCGAGGTTTCTGTTATTCCCTTATCTCAATTGCTGTTACTCTGAATCCTAAATTCTAGCGAGAGAGAAAGGAGAACCCTGCGAACCCATACAGAGGATACATAGGAAGTTCGACATTTCATTTTCTTTGTGCTATTCTTGGTATTTCCTGCTGCTATTCGAGTTGTTAGCGAGTAATCGTGCTTCCTATTCTCTCCCACCTTAAATCATCATCTTCTAACCCTTACTCTTTTTATTTCTTTCTCTAACCCTTACCCTTTTTTATTTCTTTTCCTAACCCTTACCTTTTTTATTTCTTTCCTGCACTCTTGTCTCAAACCCCAAAAGTAGATTAGTATAGGAGCCAGCCTTTCTCTAGAGATTGGCACAAGGGGCATCTCTTCCCCTCGGCATTTCAATGTTGGTCGTAGGTCCAGGGCACGCAAACCCACCGAAATTCCTTTCCTGTGTGGATTTGATGACCAACAATAACAAGTTGAGAATCACCAAAAACTAGTAGATGTTTAATTTTTAGTGCCAAGGTAGCTCGTAATCCAAGGATTAGAGCTTCATATTCAGCATTATTATTGGTGCAAGCAAATGTTAATTTAAAGGAAAAAGGTATAATGTGGTTTTGTGGAGATATTAAAATAATACCTACACCAGCCCCACTCATGCATCGGGCTCCATCAAAGTATAAGGACCATTGTTCAACATGGTCTGCCTCTAATTGAAGGCATTCATCAGGAAACTCAATGATGAGGGGATGGGTAGACTCTAAGGGTGTAGCCGCTAATTGATCTGCTATGATTTGACCCTTAACAGAATTCTGTCCTATAAACGTGAGTTCAAAATCGCTTAGAGCAAGAACCCACTTTGTTGTGCGACCCGATAAATAAGGTCGACTCATGAGATACCGCAAGGGATCATATTTAGCAATGACATATGTTTTTTGACTAAGCATATAATGGCATAATTTTTGCATAGAAAATATGACTGCTAGACATAGTTTTTCTAATGTTGTGTAGCGGGTTTCATAACTAATTAAAGTTTGGCTAATATAATAATTAGCACATTCTCTTTTCTCATCATCAAGTTGAGCTAACATAGCTCCTAAAGCAAAATCTAAAGCTGAAATATATAGGATAAATGGGCGATCAGGTCTAGGTGGTGAAAGCACAGGTGGGTTGAGGAGGTATTGTTTGAGAAGTTCAAAATCTTCCTTACATTCGTTGTCCCAATTAAAAGGGACATCCTTCTTAAGAAGCTTAAGAAAGGGACCGGTTTTGTCCGCCAGCTTATCGATGAAGCGACAAATGGCTTGAAGCTTACCTTGTAAGCTTCGTAACTCAGATATATTGGTAGGTGCGGGCATATCAGTGATAGCCACAATTTTGAGAGGGTCGATTTCGATACCACATAAAGAAACTAAAACCCCTAATAGTTTACCAGACTTAACTTCGAATATACATTTAGCAGGATTTAGTCGAATAAGATATTCCCTTAACCGATCAAACACTTTCCTTAAGTCATTTAAATGATCATCTTCTTTGATGGAACGAGCTATGATATCATCTACGTAATCATGTAGGATATCATGCATCATGTCATGAAATATATAAGTCATGGCTCGTTGATATGTTGCGCCTGCATTCTTTAAACCAAATGGCATCACTTTCAAACAAAAGGTGCCCCAGGGGGTAATAAAGGCTATTTTAGCCTGATCTTCAGGAGCTATCCTGATCTGATTATAATTGGAAAATACATTCATTAGGGACATCATTCCACTCCCAGTAGTAAAATCAATGATTTGATCCATGTTTGGAAGAGTAAAATCATCTTTAGGGCATGCAGCGTTAATATCTCTAAAGTCTGTGCAAACCCTAACTTTGGTAGCTTCTTTCTTGGTGACTGGAACGACATTCGAGATCCATTCAAGCATAATCAATAGCTTGTATAAAAACAACATTCAAGAGTTTTTCTAACTCCCCTTTGACTAGCAAGGCCACTTTGGGATGCATTTTTCTAAGTTTCTGTTTAACAGGTTTAGCATCCGGATGGACTACTAGGTGATGCATGACTACATAAGGGTCTAAACTTGGCATATCTTCATATGTCCAAGTGAAGACATCTTCATATTCTTTAAGGAATGCAATGTATTGCTCTTTTTTTTCTTGACTTAATTCTTATCCAATATTGATTATGTGGGGATTATCCTCAGTTCCAATGTTAACTTTAATGATGTTTTCTACTTCCATGTGTAGATCTCTTTCAAAATTAGGTGGGGTGGGTGAAATGCCCAATTCTTGTAATTATTTTAAGGTTAGCTTGGATAATTCATCTTGAGGAGTTGTGGCCTCAAGCTGGACTATAGTAGGTATAGAACCATCAAAATAAAAACCATTGTGTAACAACTCTTCAACGGAGATATCATGGAAAATATCTCCTTCCAACTCATCATCGGATTCAGCAATCATTTCAGGATAAGCTATGGATAGCATATTGCATGTAAATGGCTTATTTTTTAGAGGCAAATCATCACGCCCATCCAAATAATCTTGATAGCATATGAGTTGATCATCATATTCAAAAGGGAAGGGTTGACCCTTACTAGGAAATAGGCCCACACCACATCGTGTGGGCCATGGTTCTACCTCAAAGGGTTCTTTCATACCATCTTGGAGAGGTCCCAAGCCTTTCCCTTTATATCCCATTTTAAGCATTATAGGTTTAGCTTTAATATACTCATTAGTAAAATAACATCGAGCATATCCCTCATGATGAGTTTTGATTTTCTTGGGTATTCTTCCCCAGTCATATCCCTTATAAATGAAGGCACAACTCCCAACTTGTTAAGTACTTCCCATAGGTTGTGGGAGGCCCAAAGTACGAGGATATGGTGGCAAATTACTTAAGATAATGGAATTTTGCATAGAAGCATTTGTTTTTTCTGATATAAGAATTTTAGATAAATCAGGTAAGAGTTCATCAAAAAGAGCATAAGATGTAGAAGGATCATTCCCTATATCTTTAGATGTGGAAGGTATGATAGATGTAGATAATGTGGAGGCGTTAATAAATGGGTCTATAGGTTTTGATATTATAGGGATGGAACATGAAGGATTGGTTGTGGATTTAAGATCTTTTTGAGGTTCTAATGTGGTTTGTTCAGAAGATTGTTGAGGTTTAGATAAAAAATAAGAATTAGGATGTTTGGATGACAGAGCAGGGCAAAATTGAACTCCAACAGGTTCAGCCAAGGCACACATATCAAAGGGTCTAGGATCACCATGGATAGTGACCAACTGATTTTTGAATTTGAATTTAACACATTGATGTAAAGTTGATGGGACAGCCCGCATTGCATTGATCCAAGGACGACCCAAGAGTATATTGTATGATGCGGGGCAATGTACAATAAACATGATCGTATCTAAGGTTCTCGGACCAACTTGCAATGGGATGGTGATAACTCCACACATTTCTTGTGTTTCGTCATTGAAATATTTTATGATCATGTCAGTTTTCTTCATTTCATCACTTCTAAACCCAAATCTTTGGTAGAAGTCAAAAGTGCAAATATTTAGAGATGAACCATTATCAAACAAGAACCTTTTGACTGCTACATCTCCTATTAAGGCAGTAATATATAAGGGGTTATCCTTATGTAAACTATGTTGTGGTATATCTTTATCTCGAAAGTCAATACAATCAACTTCTCTAGTGATGATAGTATTGGCCATGGCTTCAGGTTGAATGTTTTGTGGTACCATCATTTGGCTTAATGTGAGCATCAATTCATCTCTATGGGTAGGATAAGATCTTAACAAATCCAAAAGGGAAATTTTGGCTGTAGTATTGGATAATTGTTCATTAATATTGTAAGGAGGCTTAGGTTGAACATTAGGAGCATGATTCCCTTTATTGGGATTTTTCAAAACAAATGGGGCTGATCCATCGTTTTGAAGGGATCTTGTTGAGAAGTTTGAGCCTGTTGTCTGGTAACGACTCCAATGGTACCTACAATGTTATATTGAGGACGTTGAATAGGTCTTGGTCTAGCATTTATAGCTTGTTCATTAGGAAGGAACTAATTAGAAGAGGGTCGAGTAGTAACTATTCTAGGAAATGGTTCTTTCGGAACCATAGAATATGTGATAGGTTGAATAGGATATGATTCATCTTCAAAACTATTCGATTGATTTGAGGTGATGTCTATTTCACTTTTAGAATCTGATTCTACATCACTGAGATCCGATGTTTGAATATTATGTAGGGGCCTGGTCGTGACCATGGATAAAGTTGTGTCAAATTTTTGTAAATCATGATTAGGTAAATGTCCGCTAATAGTTCCTACATATCGGGTAGGAGGAGGGACATTATGATGCTCAATTTTATTGGCCACCTCTTTACCATGTTTTGGTAAAGGATGTTGAAATATATCTAATGATTGATTAGCATTTTGATTTTGATTTTGGAGAATGTTCTTTTGAGCATTATTAGGAGCATTTTGTTTAGGTTGGAATGCTTGCACCTCCATCTCATTATTATCAATCAGATCTTGTATTTTATGTTTTAACATTTTACAAGAGTTGGTAGAGTGTCCAGCCCCTCTATGGAAATCACAGTGTAAATCGGCTCTGTATTTGAGTATGGTTGGATCAGGTTCCCAGATATTAGGCAATTGAATCAAACCTCTTTTGAGTAATTGGGGTAGAATAGTTGATAATGATTGATTCAATCTAGTAAACTCTCGAGGGGGTTTATCAGGAGGTTTCAATATAAATTTTTTTGTTGTCTTCGTTGTATTGATATTAGCAACATTTATGTTGTTAGTGACTTCGTCACCTACAACTTGTTTGTTTTTATATTTATTTTTGGATGTTTTCTCATCATCTTTCTTCCTAAGTTGGCCTCTCCTAATGAGAGCATCTTCTACTCTTCGAGCTAAGTCTATAGTCTGATCGAAGGTGGTTAAGGTAGCAGTTGATAACTCATAAGATATTTGTTCTTGCAAATTATTAATAAAAATATCCAACATTTCCCTATAAGGTAGCACAAAGTGCAATTTTCCTGTCAACTGCCTCCATCTAGCTAAGAAATTAGCAAAACATTCATCTTTGTCTTGTTTTAAGTTGTACAAATCTTTAATGGTTACATGCCTTTCGATATAGGCACTAAATTGATGCACAAAAGATTCATCGGTCTCTTCAAAATTTCTCAAAGAATGAGTGGGCAATTGATAGTACCACTCTAATGCCATTCCTCCTAAACTTTTTGGGAACATTTTTAGTAATAACAAGTCATCATGTGATATATCATGACATGCTATCCTAAACATGCGAAGATGCTCTATGGGATCTTCGGTTCCTTTATATATAGGCAAGACGGGCATGGGAAAGTGTTTAGGGTATGGTTGTGCTACAACTATGAGATCCAAAGGCTGACTACACATCTCTTGATAATTGTACAAGGGACGGTAGGGATCCATCTGGTCCATGCGGGAAGCTAACTATTTCACCATGGCTTCCAGATTATCGGTTTGCCCACCATATTGGTTCGGTAGGGTATTAATATGGGATTGGTGAGCATATGATGGAGGGACATGAATATTAGATGCTATATTGCTATTGTGTAAATTGTTGGTAGGAAGGGTGTTATGAAGAAGTTTTGAAGTTGTATTATGTTGTATCCCATATTGTTGAAAATTGGTGTTTGGCTTCATTTTAGGTTTTTGTCGATTTCAAGCATATTGATCAATAGTTTGGCGAAATAAAGCAGTGAATTAAGGTCTCTTTTGTGTGGGAATGATTTTAGGCTCAATAACAGGTTCCTTAGGATGTTGGATAACCTGTTGTTTTTGCATGTTCTGAATTATAGTGGCCATATCCATATTGGATGGTCCAACTTTATCACTTTCTTGATCAACAAAAGACAAGGGATTAGTGTGTATGTTAAACATATCTTCCATGGCTGCTTGAGTGTCACTAATTTGGCCTCTATCAATACGAACTGCCATATTAAGAGCACCAATATTATTATTGAAAAATTTCCAGAAATGATCTATGTTATCAAAAGTAATAGTTTCGTCTGGAGCCATTCTAGGGGATGAGGATCCTTCCTCTTTAACATTTTCTTCTTGTTCATCTACAACCAGCTCATCTTCTGGCTATTCTAGAGTTTCTCCTTCTGGAATTGGATCCTCAGGAAGGGCATTTAATTTTTTCATTTTCTTTCCTAACCAATCTTCTTCTTCTTCTTCTTCAGTTTGTTTACCATTCCTAAGTCTAGTCATTGTGCTTAAACTTAGATTTCATCAAATATATATATTTATATATATATATATATATGCAAAAAGCTTAAGAGGTATATATTTTAATTATATACCTACTATAGTATTTAAAATAAAATATTTTGATTTTGTTATGTTTTTGGTTTTTCTTGTTTTTTTTTATAACAATATTATAAAGATAACAAACAGCACACAAAACGCAAGAAATAATAATAATGAAAGCAATGATCTGATTTTCTATAAACAATTTATAAATACCATTAACGGGCTCAAGTTCTTCAAGAGTCATAAAATGTTCTTCTTCAAATTGAAAATTTTCTTTCAAGAATTTGACAAAAAGTGTTATAGTGATGTTATCTGTCTCAGACTCTGGTTGGTAGAAATAAAGCTCGTGGCAATACTCTCGATATAACATAGCTCTAGGAACTCTATTCCATCTTTCCCTATCTGTAAGAATGACCTCTTGGTCTTCTACGCAACCTAGGAATTGGTGTATAGTGGCTGTGTTCTCGAGGTATTCCTCGAAGGTGAACAATTCTGAAGACACAAGAGCTCTCCTATAAGCTAACCACCTATGGCAAGCTCTCTAAAGTTCATAATAAAAAATGAGTTGATGAGGATCCAAGATTCTATCTAGGACAAACCTCTTGATTTTTTTAAGCTCTTTTGACCTAGATGAAATGATACCTAGTCTCCTATCAAGCTCATCCCACAAAAGTTGGTTTCTATCTGTTTCAGGCACACTAAGCACATAATTAATTTCTATGGCTTCTAATTGGTTTTCAACATTTATAGTAACTGCTTGTCTTTTCTTAGGAGCTACCATCTAAACATGATATGCAACTTAGTAGTTTTCTAATGATTTTAAATGCAACTATATTTTTTGTTTTTTTTTGTTTTCTTTTTGTTTTTGTTTTCAAAAGTTTTAGTTTCACATTGGGTTCACCAAAAATGTATCGCTCCAAATTTTTTGCACCCTTACCTTTAGGCTAAAGGATTCGCACCCAAAAGCGGGATGTGAGAAGGATGGGACAATACCTCATATTGAGAGGCCCTTTGAAGGTCCCGCATCTCGGGGGAGGAGTATTAAGGTGATTTTTCGACGGATGGTGGGTTCACCAAGAAACTTTTGAATGGCAGTTTCCATGCCTAGGTTGGGAATGTGTTTGATGTGTTCAATTTTATCTTTAATCATTCAAATCCTAGGTTGGACCAAATGAATCTAAATTGTTCTATATGAAATGTAGATTTAAATGAATACAGAAATAGATTTGAACAAAAAACACAGAGAACAAGCTAAGTGAGAAAAACCATACTTGATTCCGAATGTCTGATGGAGGTTCTAATTTTTGAAGCAGTCCAGATCACCTCTGATCTGACAGGATCATCTGAAATCATACAGGATCGTCTGAGATCTAAGGAATTCATCAAACGAATTTGTCAGAGACCTGCAATCAGAGAAATAGACATAGAATACAGAAAATGCAGCTATGTTGATAAAGGAAAATGATGTGGAATGATAATAATGATGTTAATAAGATAATCCCAAATAGAAAAGCAAGTAAATTATCATGCTTTAATAGCTAATCATGATTTTATTATGTATTTAAGCTACATGGGTGGACTCCAGGATGCAAAATAGTAATAAGTCTAACTAATGCAAAGCAAAACAGTAGATAGTGGAGAAAGAGTGCAAACTCAGGGCACTAATTTCCCCCAATGTTGACTACAGTCGAAATCGTCTGTAGAATATGAAATCATCTCGAATTGGGGTGTGATCGTCTGAGATTGTACAAGATCGTCTGCGACGATCTGAGCTTGCTCCGGCTGAAAAACAATGAAGTTCCTGCAAACAAACTTGGAAAAATACGAAGGCAAATGGTGATTTAAGATGGTCTAATGCAAATAGAACTCGTGTTACAGGAAAATTCAGCCAGGGGAATGTCAATGGGAGAGCCTAAGATTAAATAGGCATAGGAAGGAGGTTGGGAGGTTGGAGATCATCCCAATTTGGGAGATCTCCAATGGGGGAAGTCTCTAACCGCACAGACACGCTTTTGCCCAGGTTAGAGATGTCGTTGAAACAGAAGCTAATTATGAAAAATCAGTTTTGGGACGAAATCGTCTGGACATTCTAGTCTAGATGAAATCATCCGATCTGAGGTGATATCGTCTGATCGATGACGATATCGTCCAATGGTCACAACAAATCCTAAAAATGGCACAAAAAATGAGGAAAGCGGTTTAACAGGCGATTCGGGGTTAAAATTTGAATTTGAATTATTACTAAAGTAATTTTAATTATTTTCTAAGGTTTACTGCGCCAATTTTAGGGTGCTACACAAATATAGTTCAAAATGAAGATGGAATCGACTCCCTTGCTTCACTACATATGAGCAAGTATCCCAAAAATTTAAGGATAGAAAGGAATGAGCCTAAATCCCTAGAATTGTCGGTACTACTATACCTTACGCATGATGATATGTCTAACACATTAGCACCTCGCTTATGAACAAGACCAATGTTTGAATGTGGAAGAGCTAGCTTCAAGTGTCTTGCATTGCCTAGTGGCTTAGTCCAACTAAAATCTAAACTTGGGATTGGATAAGACATTTGTGGAACCCCTATCTTAGCAATGGGCTAAAAAAATCTCACCTGACATTGGGGAACGCTCGTGTCTTATCTTAAAATAATCATGTGCACACATAGGAATAATGAATAGTTATGGCCTATCCTAGCAAAAGCCTTTTATCTCAAAAGTCTAGTGTGGTTAGTATGCAACTTGTGATAAGTCTATTAGGATGTTTGAGTCTCATGGAAAACCTCAAAAATTTCTCTCATAGCAACAACATGTCAAATATTGCAACCATATAAATCATCAAATTGCAAAGTATCGAGTCCATGATACATTATCATATAGTGCGCAATAAAAATATAGGATAGATACCATATGGATATTAGAAATAATATTTAGATGACCACTGACTATATCGTGCATATTTTTCAAATTTTGCAAAAGAAAATAGAATGACGCATTATATAATTCGCATCATACAACTGTATTCATTGCATTTCATATATGGGTGATTAATTGATTAAATTATTATCTTAAGGATTTTCAATTACAGTCATTATTTTTATACGTTATGTGGTGTCATCCATTAGATTGATAAACATGTTTGCATTCGTTCCTTATGTTTAAAGTGATTAAAGCATACAGGTTCATTTACATTAGAGTATCATAATGTAAATAAATCATTATAAACATTAATGCATACGATAAAACAATATCAAATATGCATTAATAGAAAATATTTAATACATATGCATCCATCATAAATCGCACATCTAAGCATCTAGATCACTGCATACCATCATCATAAATTAAATAGCTATCTAGTGCATGTCATCCATACATTGCATCATATAGCGTCAAATTAACATAAGCATTACATCCATGTGCATCAAATAAACATTAAATTAAAAAATATAAAGCAAGTACATATAATGAGACAAAATGATAATTATCATAATCATATATATAAATATGTGTCTCAGAGTACATCAGACGAGTACAAAAATACCCATAGGCTACAATTGTGTAGGTCCTTGACCTTACACTAAAAATGATACATGTACAAATAGTAGCTGGCATATGATAAGAGTCCTAGCTCTAGTTGGCTACCCCTGAATTGGAGATCTCACCACCACCCTCAACCCTATGACCTGGAGCCTACTCTACAGTCAAATCTGGCCCCTGTTGTGCACCCTGTTGAGGGCCCTATGTACCACCTAGCCCGAAGAGGCCTAGCACACTAGAGATTGGTATGCCCATGCGACTAGTCCTCTAGCTAGAGGTCCCACATGTCTCCCTATGGCTCCTGTGTGGGTTACCACCCTATGTAATAGAGGACCTATGCATCCTCTCTTTCCTATGGGTTCGTTGGCTTGAGCTAGTTGTGGACTATCCTGTAGTCCTGGACCTAGTCCGCTGAGACCCTACAGCATGAGAATCCTCTGGGACCATACCACCAATAAACCTAATATATCCCTCTAGCTAGTCTATACAGGCTATCCTACTTATGTATATGTCATTGCCCTCCTCCACGAGGGTCTGTAAATGTTGGTTCTCAGATATGGTGTCATAACTTCCAAGGAGTACTACCAATGGTGTTGTAGGTGGTGCCATAATAGCACAGGAATACGAAGGATCTCCTCTATGATTGAGGGCCAAGTCTCTCTCTCCTCTAGCTGTACCCAGTCATACCTCTACCAAGTCGTACATACTAATGATTTCCTAGACCCTTCCCTCTGTTGTTGTATCCTATGTAGTCAGACTAATGATCTGATGTGCTACCTCAGTCAATCTACAATTCCTATCAGGCAGTTGGGCCCATAGGGTAGCAATAGTAGTGTCTCACTCCAGCTATTGAGTAACATATCTACCAAGACGACTATACAAGTCAGCAACCTGAGCTAGGAGTAGCCCCTCTACACTGTCATGAGGGACCTCACCCTCCTCGAGAACCTCATCATCAAGATCAACCTCAAGAGCCTCCTCAGTGGTGGCCTCTGTGCCCCATCCACCCTCTATCCACTAGCGCACCCTATGACCATCAAGATCCACCTCTGCCTCTGCCTAGTCGACCACTCTACCTAGAGGTCCTGATCCATGCCATCAGAGGATGGACCACCATTCATCGTATATCGGTGTGGTAGTAGTCTTGTCAACTCTAGTCTCCTAGAAGTCATCTAGCTCGTCTCCTAGATATGGAGGTCGAATCCATAGTAGATCTCGCTCTAATGCCAAGTGCCTATAAGGAAATAGGATCTCCAGGATGTCCTACACTATCCCAAACTACCATAGGATGTGAGAGTAGAACTGATACTCTCTAATCTCGACCTTTCGATCAAGTAGCCACTTGTCTCGATGAGCTTTTCGAAGCCACTCGTCCACCTCAGTCCATGATGGGCAATCAATTTATGAACACCACTCAATGTCATTAGGGTCGAGTGATCCAAATTGTGTGATATAATGTTGGACATCACCATCATGGGTCCTGCTCCTAAACCCTTCCTCATCTTGAGGCCAGTAGGTGGCATAACATTGGTGAGCATCATCGATCTTAGTTATTTTTAGTGGTAGCTCCTCAAGATGCTCTATCCTGATGTACTACCAACCCAAAATATGAAGAAGTAGGTTGTAGCTAATGCCCTGGTGGCTACGGTCAGTGATTTGGTATAGCTCTTTGTATAACTAGCAGAGCAGGGTGCTCCCCTAGGCTAGTCACAATGGTTGAGTCACTGAGCTCTAAACCCCTCTCTAGATAATGGCTAGGAGGTTCTAGGGAATCCTTGCACTCGAGGAATCTAGAAGAACTACTTGCACCACTAGGTGCATAAATAGGACCTCACTTACAAAGAAGACATTCTTCCCCTACCAGTATTCGATATGGACTCCTCCATGATTGATACTGCATTGAGCCTCCTAGCTCTAGTCATGAAATATGGCATAAAAATGGGTCCTTTGGCCCCAAAATTAGAAGAGATGATGGCCTTGCCATCAATGGGGATCTTTAATATCCTATAGACATCCTCTAACATAATAGTCATTTCATCTATAGGCAGGTGAAACGTGTTGGTCCGCGCATTCCAGCGCTAGGCCAATGCAGTCAAGTAGGCTTGATCTACCCTAATAGTGGGTAGATCCAAGATGTAGCTGAAGTCGACAGCTTTGAACCATTCCTGCTCCCTAGGAGTGAGCTCTGTGTGAAGAGTCTTAAGGATGTCGAGCTCTCAAGCTCTAGAGGTCAACCTCTAAAATAAAAACCATGATATAAGGAAAAATCTAACTAAAAACAAGCAAAAACATTTAAAAATGACATAAAACTCATCAAAAACATCTAAAAACCAGTAAAAGTGCAAAAAAATGTCATCATGTAGGCATACAAATAAAAAATGTCACTCAGATAAGTCAAAAATGCATTAAAAGACATTAATTGCCTATTAAAACTTAGAATAATTAAAAATTTGATAAAAAAAAAATTTAAGTTTGCAAACCATGGGTCAAACCTACGGTCTGCATGGGGTCAAAAATTGACCGTTGTGATTTTGAATATAGACCATAGATGGCAGCTGCAGTCCCCAATTGATCAATTGGGAACTACAGCTGGTACCTACGGTCTCTAACTAAAATCCCGTCGGGTATCTTACCGTGGCTAAAAAATAAAAAAAAATTAAAAAATGTAAGCCTAAGCTACCCTAACCTAAGGTGGGGTTCATTGCCAACAATTTAATATGATTGATTAACCAATTAATTAATTTGGTTCATTTTATTGGTAATGGATGTGAGGTCTTGGTTTTGAATTACCTTGCCCTCGCCTCGACTGTCGCGGCTAGAGGAATCTTGACCGTGCTCTGCCATCATGCAGTGTGTAGGTATGAGTTTTGAGTTTGGTAGGGTTTCAGGTGAGTTATTAATTTTCACTATCAGAGCTCCAAATGCCAAGTCATTTTCAAGTAATAATGAAAAATATTTGAAAATTGAGCCTTTTACAGGGTTTTCTTATTCCGCGCGGACCACAGGCCCTAGCCACGGTTTCCAAAATTGTAATTGGTAACCGCAGACCCTAGCTGTAGTTTATAATTGGTAGCAAATCTGGATAAATCCCACCATGTGAAGGTCTAAAAAGGTAAATTAATGACTCCCATTGGATAAAATTTCAATAAAAGCAATCAATTTGGAAATTTGGTGATGATCAAGCACCGGGATCCGATTAAAAATCAAATATCTGGTTGAGATTATAAAGTACATTCAATCGAGGTCATCGTTATGACAATCCTATCATGGAGTGACGCACCTCCCAGCCAAATAAATAAACTCAATTCATAATTAAAAACATTAAAAAAATCAAACAATTAAAAACACCAAATGCACCTCGTATTCAGTTATTTATCCTATACTCTTGGCGATTGCAGTGACATGTGCTCCACGCAATCCGACAAGATGAGTAAATTACCATAAGGAAATTTGGGATAAAATTGTCATTGTTGATCTGATATGCTTCTTTTCAAATCCCTAATAAGGCCTTCACGACTGGACTTCTCCATGGGAACGAGGCATTTCAGGTCATGTCTCATATGACAACTTTTCAGTAGATCATTGATAGTTTGATTCAACACAAATCTGATTGGATTTATATCATTTCGATTCCCTAAGATGACTATTGCATCCTGATTTCTCCATGGGATAGAAATGTGCAAATACTATTAACATTTGGAATCAAAATCTGAACTAGAACTAGCCAAGGCATTAATATGATAAAATCTAAAAAAATTTAGATCATCCATGGTGGTCAAGCGACATCATCACTTTAATCATTGTCATTACACTCATCGACTCGTCTCTTGAGGGGGTAGTCATAATACCAAATCATAATCAAAATCAACAGAAGATCCCTAAAATCGTATATCCCTTGATCTTGTCAAAATTGTGTTCATTCTTGCAAATCATTGTCAACAGCTATCATAAGCTTACCCCTTTGCTTGGGGAAAATAGCAAATATGATAATTTATTTGTAACTCTCATCCTTTTGGATTGACAAGCATGAAAGCCTACTTGGAATTGATGTTATTTGAATGTTTGATGATGAGTACAGACTTGTCAAATGTAAGCCTCCAAAGAATTGGAAGCAATGATTCCAAGATGCACATCCTTTTACAGGACCTGGGGCATCTAATTTTGATATGACTAATGATCATCATAGAACCTTCAACATCATTTTAGGTCTATTTTTTCTTAGCATTGTTTGATCTCACAATGCATCTCAAAAGGGGCATCTGTAGACACCTAAAACATGTCATGTCGAGGGAAACTACTCATATGGACATGCTACAAGACCATATGGAGGATCTTGGATAGACTCCAAGATAGAGCAATGGTTCTAACAACTCAATTTGGGCTCATTGGCCTAATCAGTCTGAACTGTAGCCTAGACCTATGGTTTACAGGCTGAACCACGGATGAGACCTGCAGTTTATATTTTAGACCACAATTGTGACCTGCGGTCTTAAATGGAGTTTAGTTGGCCTTCAATCTGAGCAAATTCGGTTGGAACGACCATTTGATCTAGAATAAGGTGGTTATAGGATGGAAGCTTCCAATCCAACTATCCTAACCACCCCTTATTGATCTTGGATTCTCCATGAAGCCACCCCTAGCCCTTGGGTAGTCCTATAAGTACCCCTCATAATTAGGGCAAATTAGGGAGAGAGCATTGGAGATTTGAGTAGTGAAGCCCTGTCAAATTGTACACTCAACCGAGTATACTAAGAGAGAGCTATTCACTTATCCCCTACCTACTTGCAAAGATTCATGATGAATTGCATTATGGATGCCCTAGGAGCCTAGGAGAGCCAAGAAGCACATATTTAGGCAAACGAAGGCCCTTCAAAGTGAATCAATCACCAAATCAGTCTAAGGACATTGAAGGTGACCATTGAACATCAATTTGGACAAGGAGGTAAAGCCCACTACCCTTGGAATTGAGGGTAAACCTGTCAGATTGCTAACTGTGGCTTTCATCCATGGTTTACAGTGTAGACCGCTCACTAGATCTACGGTTTGCAGCAGAGGTATCACCGCCTTACCTTCTTCATTTCTATCCATTTAATTAGCTTAGTTTAGCTATTTTTATGGTTTAATTGTAGTTTAGCAAACTTATGACCAGTAAAATTAGGTTAGATTAGTTTTTTAATGATAATCATCAAATAGGGCATTAATGGATTCTTTCTACACTTTCATGCTTCATTTTACATAATTGATCCATGCATAGTATAGTTGTTGTCTTTCTTTATACAATTCTATGAATCTTGATTCAATTTACATAGTTTAGAAGTGTCTTTTATGTTTTATTTATTATACATGCTTCATGGTGTCTTTATGCATTTATCCTAAAAGGGCCTCATCATGAGAGGTTGACTATATTTTTTACACTCTTATGTTGTTTCTTGACCGCAGGGAACAGATTCAAAGGAGACTTAACCATCAACTTCCTTCCTCAATAGGAAGAAGAGGGCAACTCCACCCTAGAGCAGTTTATGACCAATTGAAAACACTATTAGTGTGCCTACCCTGTTGAGGGCTTTGGCATTGTATTAATCGTATCGTCATTTTGGTTACCCTAAGAGGAGCATGATTGTAATCGAGATTCTTTGCAATTATTAATACAAGAAACATTTATTTTTGTTGAATCTATGCAATCTTGTCAATTTTATGCTTTGAATAAATGAATACGACATAGTACAGTAGATGGGTGCACACTTTTTGGTTGGATCAGTGCAAAAATTCATAAAGTGCAGCAGACAATAGTGGAAGGCACAAAGTTTTAGAGGCAAACAACAAAGTTCATAAAGAAAGATTGTGCGTGCATATTTCATATGGTAGCCTAGCCTGCACTAGGGCATGGGTGAATAGGAGGTCTCCGGGTCGATTCGTGGTGACACTATTTTGTTGTGATTTTGGACATAAAGGTATATGAAGAATATTTCAAAAGCAAATTCGTGCGCTTTGATTTTTTTTTGGATGACTAGCCCAGATGGTAGGCTAGCTAGTGCTAGGGTGTGGGAAAGTAGGAGGTCTCGAGGTATATTCACGATGGCAACCTTTTACAGTGGGTTTGGGCAGAGGAAAAAGGTTTTAAAATAGATTTCATGTATCTTTGTGTTCAACAATTGGAGTAACTCAGATGGCAGCCTAGCTTGCGCTAGGGCGTTGGGCTACTTGAGGTCATGCGTTTGATTCCCATTCATGTCTATGTTTGGTAAGGATAAAATATTTTTTATTAAATTAAATTTAGGGAGACAAGGTTTTTTGTTTTATTGTGCATTATTAATTATGGGTGTTATAAGGGTTGATAGCTTTTTATTATGAAAAATTAATAAGAGGAAAATTAAAGGGATATTGTTGTGTTTTCAAATTTGTATTTGGCATTTTATAGAAAGGAGAAATAAGGTGTAATATATTTGAAAATTTATAGAAAGGAGAAATAAGGTGTAATTTTTATTAATGTTATATTGTATTTGGCATATTAAAAAGGGGATTTAATATCTGTGCAAGAAAAAGAAAATTACTAACCAAATTTTTGAAGGAAAAAAAAAGAGAACTATTTTTGTAAAGACAGGTTTGGAAAGCTCATCATAATAATTGAGGCAGATTTAGAGGTATGGTAATTTAATTCCTTTGTCAAAGAGTTTTGGTTGAATAAAATATTTCATTGTCATATGGTTGGAGGTATAAGGAGTTATTAGATGTGCATTGATTTTGATTGAAAGAAGAGAGTGAATGTGCAAGAGTTATAGATAAAATTTGCAAGCAAGTTTGTGTATTGTTCATGATTGATTTTGGAAGTAGATAAAAAAGTACATATTTGTGCATCGTGATTGGTTTTGAAGGAAAGGTGGAAATCAACAATTAAAAGGTTAGTTATCTAGTGCTAGACTAAAGCTACATTTTGATGTGATAAATGTGAGATATGTGGAAGTAAAAGACTTAATGAATGTGAAGAACATATTGGGAATTTGTTAGTGCATATCATTTTCTATATGTTCATGAAGAAAAATAATTATGGGTAGAATATGTCTGAATTGCTATAGTAGAGGAAAGCATATTTGAAAAGTTATGAGCATTGTTTGTATGTGAGATTTGGGAAAGATATGAGCATTGTTTGTATGTGAGATTTGGGAAAGATATGAGCATTGTTTGTATGTGATATTTGGAAAGATATGAGCATTTTTTGTATGTAATATTTGAGTAGGTTTTGGAGCAGATTTGAGTAGGCCTTTTGAGCAGGATTTTTGAGCATATTTGAGTTTGTGAGTAGAATTGAGTAGGTTTTTGTGAGCAGATTTGAGCATAGTTGTGAGTAGGTTGTTAGTATATTTGAGCAGGTTTGTGACAAGAATTGAGTAGGTTTTTGTGAGTAAATTTGAATAGAGTTATGAGCATATTTGGAGCAGATTTGACAAGAGCTATGAGAAAGCTTTGGAGTAGTGTTGGAAATTTGAGTTATTTTATGTTTTCATTGATGTCACATGGATCACATTGTGTTTTGGTGGCCAAATGATATTTTGGAAAGCATGGATAAATACAAGGTTTTTGTGAAAACCAAGGCAGGCAAAATAAAAGGTTTTATTTAAAACCATGGATGGCAGATTTGAACTGGGTTTTTCTTAAAACCCAAGTTGGCCTTTTGTTTCATCAAAAAATGTGCCCCGATGATGGAGATATTTAATTTTTAATATTTAGTTTAAATTTTAATTATTTAAAATTTAAATTTAAATTTAAAATCAAATATGCAATATTTCCGTCGACGTCATCAAATATAATGAGGATATATAAATGGGATACCTAAGGTTTATAAACTAATGCTTGCTCATGGTTAATAATCGTTGCCTAAGCATCTGAATTGAGCTCGTGTGAAAATATTTTAGAAAGCAAAAGCAACGAATAAACGAAGGTTAGTCGAAGTCCAAAGTCATCATGGGCAGAGTAGTGCATTGGCAGTTGGCTTTTGGCTAAGGTGTGTGGCAGTACAAACGTCAAGGTTTTGAATCCCCTTGACTACGTTCGAAAGGCATTGGAAGAAAAGTGCTCGAAGCACTTTTGATTTGCGAAAAGGGAGGAAATATTTTAAGGCACGTTGTGCCTTTCCCTTTCGAACGAGCGGCTAGCTTGTGTGGCAATCTTAGCCGTGACTAAGGCACTCACGGTGTGGGCAAGTTGGGGGTTTGAATCCCCTTGAGGAGGTAAATACGTTTTTGCTCTAATTAATTCTGTTAAGCCCTAAGTTGGAGTTATAAGGTGGTTAGGAATAATTAAAGTTTTAATTAAAATTTGTTTTTATAAGGGCTGTGATTATTATTTCAAAGGTGGACGAGTTGTTGATTTAATTTGATGTTCATGAAATTGAGAATTAAGATTTAGGAGAAATAAGGAGTTGTTATAAAATAATTTTTTAGAGGTTTATTGATTTTTATTTTGATAAGGGTTTTTATTAAAAAGGACTTTGGTGGATGTGTTTATTAAGTTCGAGTAAAAATATGTAAATTGAGTTATGCTTTATCCTGTGATTATTATTTGAAGTCCACTAACCCTTATTGAGTTTGGAAAGGAAAGTTGTGTTTAGTGTGGCAGATTTTGTGGAAAACTTCTTGGCATCAAAAAAGGTATGGGCACATTCTCCTATTCATTGTTTATAATGGTTGATTTCTGAAATATCATTGGAGTGAAAAGGATTGATTGTGGTTTCCTTTTTTAAAGTGGTTGGTTGAATGCTTCAAGGTTTTCTGGTTTGAGAGTTGTGTTTAAACCTTGTTTTATAAGCATAGTTGTTGAAGCCCATTGGTTATGTAAAGAACTTGAAAAGAACATGAGTATGATTGTTATGTGAGATTTGTGGTTGAGCATTGTTGGAAACATTTGAGTTGGTTGATACATGCTTGGACTAGGGTTTTGTGAGAAAGAGTTGTCCCTTGTGGTGATTAGTTGAGTTGAGTTTATTGAGCCTAGTCAAGTGATTGTGTGAGGTGATTGTTCAAGTCCCATGAAACAAACTATTCTATAATTATGATTTGATTTGAGATTGAGCATAGAACATATTGAGTCTCTAACAATTTTCTTTATGCTTCTATGATTTGACTTGAGTTGAGATTGATTTGAGTTGATTTGAGTTGAGATCATTGTGGATCATTGTTGTCATCCATTGTAGAGTGCATTGTCATTCATTGTTGAGTTCACCTTTGAGCCTTGCCTTCATAGATTTGTGGATGATATTTTAGTACTACTTGAGCATGATTTATTGAGCCTTTGAGAAGGCCTTTGGGATAGATTTGTGGCAGTTTGTGTATGATTGATTGAGCCTTTGAGAAGGATTTTGGGATAGATTTCTTGATAGATTTATGGTAGTTTGTGTATGATTGATTGAGCCTTTGAGAAGGATTTGTGGACAGTTTTTTGGACAACATTGTGGATAGTTTTAGAAAAATTTGTGGACATATTTGGGATAGTTTTGGACAAGTTATGTGTGAGATTGTTACAGAAGATTTGAGCAAGTTCTTGGTGAGCTTGCTAGAGAATATTTGGAAAAGTTCTTAGTGATCTTTTTAGAGAAAATTTGAGCAAGTTCTTGGTGAGCTTGCTAGAGAAGATTTGGACAAGTTCTTAGTGAGCTTGTTGGAGAAGAATTGAGCAAGTTCTGTGTGAGCTTGTTGAGTAGTTTTCGACAAGTTTTGTGTGAGCTTGTTGAGCAGTTTTGGACAAGTTCTGTGTGAGCTTGTTATGTAGATTTGGAAAATTTCTGTGTGAGCTTGTTATTTCCTAGCTTTGAGAAGATCAAAGAAATTTGGACAAGTTCTATGTGAGATTGTTGAGCAGTTTTGGATAAGTTTTGTGTGAGCTTGTTATGCAGATTTGGACAAGTTCTGTGTGAGCTTGTTATTGCCTAGATTTGAGTAGATCAAAGAAATCATCATATTGTATAAGGATCCTTATTTCTGTATGAAATATTATAAGGATATTATCTTGTGGAGTACCCCACATTGGGGGAACCACGTTAAATCTTGTGTCTCAATTGTGTATGGTGACTTGTGCTCTCGCTTACTATTGATATTTGAGTTATTAATGCACACTGCTATATTTGGTTATCGTAATTAAGGATATTAATTGATATTGGTTTGGAAAGATAGTAAAAAGTGGTCTTATACTATTCACCCTCCCTCAGTATAAGCTTGTGTTCTTCAAGTAGACTAGATAAGAGGGGATTGGTGTCTCCTATGGATTAGGGTCCACGCACCAGAGCATAGTGGATTGAGGTTTATGAACCAGAGCAGAGGATATTGGTGTCTCTTGTGGATTAGAGTCTAAAAACTAGAGTAGAGTGGATTGAGGTCCATGAACTAGAGTAGAAGGGATTGGTGTCTCCTAGTGTTTGGGGTCCATGAACTTGTGAGACAGTATAAGAGTCTCCTGTGAATAGATTTCCACAAACATTGTAATAGGGAATTAGTTCCCACAAAATTTGTTGAGAAAAATTATAAGAAATATTTCTCCATGGATGTAGCCCACATTAGGTGAACCACGTTAAATCTATGTCTCTTATGTGTGTGGTGATTTGTGCATTATTTCATTATTGCAATTGATAATAATTGAAGTTACTACTTTGGAAAAAAAATAAAATTTTTATCTTATACTGTTCACCCGCCATATCAGTATAAACTTGTGTTCTTCACCAAATCATATTTAATGTGCAGGTAATAACCTTAAAATAAACTTTCTTATGCACTCCCTTGAATACTTTTAAAATTAATTCACTCCTTGTAACTTTTAAACTAATATGGTGCTTAACAAATATTAATAAAGCTAAAGTTCAACTAATGAACCTTTTAAACCCAAGTTTCTTACCTTTAATATCTTTGAATATGGTGGATGCCTTAGTGATTTGATTCACCAAATTATTGTCCTTAACTGGATGAACTTGTAGCTCTACTTGGCTATTCAAAATAGCTCTCTAACTCACCTTTTTGTATCTTTGAAAACCCTTTAACTTGCTACCTTTCAACTATAGTAGGTGACTTTGATTCTAATTCAAGATGTATCCTAGAAATATGAACCTTGATGTTGTCCTAATTGCTTCTCTTTCATAGCAAATATTCTCTACTGAAATATTATCCTTGAAACTAAAACAATTGGTAGGAAACTCCTCCAAATTGCAGATGATTTTTTCATCAAGAACCCTTTAGTATTTTACTATATATTCAGCAAACCCCTATCTCTAAAATGTGCCTTCTAGCTATCAAAGGCAATCTTCAAATATCTTGGATTTGGTAGGCTCCTTCTATATCTGTTCTCCTTCAACCTCCTTATCAAAATATTACTTCAATCTAGACCTTCTTCTCAAGAATTTAAAAGTCTTGAGGTATTATAAAGTTTGGCTAATTTCTTGTCAAATATTTCTCTCTTGGGCTTGTTGTCATATGGTGATAATTATCCCAAGTTATTCACTATTAGGAACTTCTCCTTGGTAGTGAAATTCTCCAATGAATTCTCCTAGGAAATTCTCCAATGGCCTTTTATGAACTCTGTAATAAGGCTCTACAAGCCTCCTCATTGTTTCTCCTTGAGACCTCTCCTAGGTCTACAATATCATAGATCTTATGGTCTTCCAAATGAGATCTTTCCTTCAACATTCTACAATGGAAGTGTTGGTAATGAGATCTTCCTCTTGGATCTCTGTAGTTTTCTACTTCTAAGATCTAGAATAATACCTTGCTAGTCCTTATTCTGTAATCTATAGGCTTCAATGGAGATCACAAACCTTCAATATTCCATAACTAGGAGTTATTTAATGAGACGTATCATAGGTCTTCTTCAACTTCTTTGGCTGATTTTTTCAATATGCAATGGATATCACCAATATTGTATCTTCTTCTAGACTCTTCTCTGGAGTCTCTTGAATAAAAAATAAGGCTACAATACCATTTTCTTCTTTTGCACTCTACAAGTCTACAATATCTAGTAATGAGATATTTTGTACAGGCATCCAAATATCTAATTTTCCACTTGTTACTTCTAGTGCTAGATTGATTCCAAAGAAGATATTATTCCTAGCTCTATATAGGAAGATTCCTAACTTTCTTTGAATCTTATTTCCCTACAATAAAGTATTAGGACTATAATGGAATAAATTCTAAATCTAGATATAATCAGTATTCACTAGTTGATTTGTCAAAATAGTGGAATCCTTGTTGAATCTTAGTCTTCATGAGTTTTTCTGTAACCTATGGAAAAACTCTAGCCAGATGCAATCTCAAAAATTTTATAAATGAAAATTTTGAATTTCTCTCAATCTCTCTTGTGGATATCCCTATATTCTAACTAATCTACCGTGGCTCTGATACCATTGTTATCTTTTGATGGGATGGTAGTATAGGAAATACAACCATAATATGCAATATAATTAATCTAAGATTAATATAAACTAATGGCACAATAATATGCATGAAAGTAATGAGATGAACATATGAAAATAACTCAGAAATATGCCATTAATGAAAGTGATAAAAATAGTACAATGCTATATAATGGAGGACATGAACACTCCATGAAAATATATGAAAGGACTACATTGTACCATACTACTGAACTATACCACACACTCTCTATATTTACTACTACATAGAAAAAACTCACTATGAGGTCTTTATATAGGAATATAGATTCCTTGTCCCTTACTCTACCTATCTACCTGATGTACAAGTGGACTCCTTGTATATTTACAACTTACACATTGACACTTGTGCATTTATTACAATACTTGAAGTAACTAACTTTACTCAATAAAATCCTACTCTAGTTATGTACCAAAGGTGGTACATTTACATGATCCAAATGATGTAATATACTCTAACACTCCACAATTCCCAAACAAACATTTCCACATTTGTCTCCACGTCTAATTTTATACATTTTCTTTTATGAAGCTTATTATAATGTGCAGAATATTATAGTACTAATATCGTTACATCCAAACATAAATATTGTTAGATTTATTGTCAAACAAGTGCATGTAAAATTAAACTTTTAATAAAGTAATTATTTTTATATTAAAATACTTTTTTCATTTTTTTAAAGTTGTACTTAAATGTAGAGAAGAGTATATTCTTATTCTACAAGAAGGGATGTTGGAACAAGAGGTCATATACAAGAAGCCATTGGATATTCTAACACTGTTGGAATTGATACCATTATTTAGAAGGTCTGCAAAATATTTTAGGTCTTCTACTTCTTGTGTTTCTCATCCACCTCTAATTGCACATCCTGTGCAAAGTGATGTTGAAGAAGTTAACCAACCCATGTATACAATAGGTAAACTTATTATTTTAAACTTCAGTTCAACTAATTCATTTAGTTAAAACTATAGTTAGTTTTATTTATTTTTTTTATATTTTTTCATAACAATGTTGTACCAATCCATCATTTAATATGGAATTACCGATTGAAGTGGCCCAATAGGTCACATATTCATCTAGTAAGTGTAATTAGCTTAAATTAATATGTATTTAGTTAACTAAATTTTAATGCATCATTTTTTACAATATTTTTTAACAAAACTTTATTGTAAAATTTTTAGGAACATCATGGAAATTATCCCAAAGAAGACAACATATGATGTCATCATCACCTCTACCATAGCTACAATTTATGAGAGGTCATTGTATGCATGGAAAACAAGGGTTTAGGGAACACTAATCTAGACTTTGTCATATTTTCCTAATATTTATTTTGGAAATATTTTAGGTCTACATGGAATTTTAGAATTAGATAATCCTCCATTTGATGAGGATTATCTTTTATAGGGTAATATTCTTTAGTTTTTTAAAGTGACTAATGTGCTTCAAGATACACATAAATAAGCACAACAAAATGATGATTTTTTTGTCACTCCCTAGACCTCATTCCCTCCCCTTCAAATTGGCTACCCTCTTCCTCTAACTAAGGATGAGAGGTTGAAGTTTTCTAAAGATAAGGAAATAAATGCCCGATAATTTTTTTTTTAAAAGAGATGATATTTTTTCTTTGGTGGAAAACAAATTAGAAAATCTTGATGCTTTTCTACATTAAGCTAAATTTGGTAAAGTGAAGACCACCTATTTGTACAATGATGACATTTTAGATATTATTTTGAATAGGTTAGAGAACCTTAATGCTGAATCCCAGGAATATTCTAACCAATGGGTTATTGACAAAACAAATTGAAGTTGTTGAAGCTATAAAGGATGTAGTTGAGGTAAGTCAGTAATTTTATTTATTTTGTTTTTTTCTATACAATTGTCAAATGACATACTTTTTTTATCTCTTTTGTAGTTCAATTTTGATAACTTATAGAAATAGATGAATAACATACATATTTATTTAAATGGTGCAAATAAAAACCTATAAGGTGCTATAAAATTAAAATAATTACTACATATTACAATAAAATAGAACAATACTTTTAGGATGATCATAAAGGAACACAATTTATATCTTTAGGTTTTGCTTAAGAAAAAGGAGAAAAAAATGCTTTCAATGTCAAAAGATCTTGTGAAAGAAAAATGGGCATTGTTGGGGAGTTTAGAGACAAAAAAGGAAGACCTAATGAGAACTGGTGCACTGCAAGGGAAAACTATTGAGTGAAGACATGAGGCAAGACAACCTCAAACTCAAGGAAATCCCAAAACTACATCAATCCCCCAAACTCAAGATTAAAAAAAATTAACACATGGTTTACTAGTTGATTGTAATTTTTTTGGTATTACAATCAACAATTTTGTAAAATATAATGATATATTTTCAAATTAATAAAAAATCATTTCCAAAATTTGTGTATTATATTTTTTAATTATTGTTTCCATCTATATTTGTGTATTGGTTTAAAATTGATGATAATGCAATTATGTTTACTATTGGACTTTAAATTTTTAAAATAGATATTTGCTATTAGTTTAAAGTTGACTTCTCGATTTAGTATAGTTATTTGTAAAATAGATGTACCTAGGGGTAATTTAAGTGTAAATTAGACAAATATCCAAAAACTTAGTTGAGACATATAGCTCTTTCTACAATATATAAAGGACTTTCTATAATACAAATATTAGCAAAGGATACATGCATGCATGGGTTTAAATTTATTCAAATCCAACCCTTGTTTACTATGCTCAATCAAGAAAAACATGCCTATGATATAAAACATAAAATTTATAAATGTAGACAAATAAAATTTTATAAACAAGACTATGATATAAAACATAAATTTTTATGAGCAATGCTATGCTATAAAACATAAATTTTTATGAGCAATGCTATGCTATAAAACATAAATTTTTATGAGCAATGCTATGCTATAAAACATAAAATTTTATGAACATACTATTTTTTATACTTTTAGTAAACCAAAAAGCCAATTTTGATAACCCAATAGACAACAAATGATAATAAATACTATCAAATATATAAAAAAATTTAAATATTAAAAATATTACAATGGAGGAAGTTGAAACAAACACTTCTCAACTTGTCAAAAATCACTTGTATGCATAGTTGATCTTTGTGTCTCCATAATTTGATCATTGTAAGTACCATTATCCTTATTATCATAAGTATTAGTGATATCTCTTCTATCTCCTAGATATTTTCAATATGTCAAAGCTCTATCATAAGGATATTTGTTCATATTATAAGATGACACATATATTCTCAAATTATTTTTTTAATTTTTGTACAACTTATTATGAACTTTAGATTTCACAAAAGATAGTGCGCTAAAAATCCATTCATATTTCACGGATCCCAAAATCAATGTTTGACATAATTCATATAAATGAAAATATTTATCAATCATATCTTGTAAGATACTATTGGGATACAATTTTTTTGATAATGTGTAATAAAACTTGGCTCATGAGGGTTAGTCAAACAAAAAATTTGATCAACCATTATTTATCCAAAATAGATTGATTATTTTATCAAATATTTTTATTGAGAATACCATTGATTTCAATACCATTAACTTCCACATATTTAGTGAAATGTTTAACAATAGTACTCATATATTTTATAAAAAAATCACTTATATTATTAAAGTCAGTATAAGGATATCAAAACATGGGATTAACCACACCCATGGTCTTAAGCAACTCATCTCTTTGAAAATGCTCTCTTATTTCTCTTGTCAAGATTTTTGCTAGTTTTCTTAATTTAATATTTTTTGTGTAAAATGAAGAACACAAGCTTATACTGAGAGGGGGGGTGAACAGTATAAGACCACTTTTTACTTTTCTTTTCAAATCAATATTATGCAGTGTATAGATAGCAGTATCAATAGCAATAATCAAATCAATGCACAAAACACCATACACAATAGAGACACAGATTTTAACGTGGTTCACCCAATGTGGGCTACCTCCACAGAGAAAATATTTCTTCTAAATATTTCTCAAATAATATTTTGGGAATCCTTCCCAATTACAATGTTTATGGACCTCTATCCAAAGGAGATGTTGATCCCCTAATCTCAAGTTCATGGATCTCTTCCATAGGAGAACTCTTTCCCCTTCAGCTCTAGCTAGTGATCTTCTAGAAGACTCTGTCTCTCTATTGCACTGACTGGTGGATCTCTCTCCACTTGAAGACTCCTCACTCAGAAGATCTATCTTCAATTGTCCTAGCTACTAGATCTCTATCCACTGAGACTCTATCCTCTATACTCTATCACCTCCAAAGCTCTATCAATAGGTTCACTCAGAACCTTCTCAAATATTCTCAATAGGTCCACTCAGAACCTGCTCAAATATTCTCAATAGGTCCACTCAGAACCTGCTCAAATCTGCTCAATAGGTCCACTCAGAACCTACTCAAATATGCTCAATAGGTCCACTTAGAACCTGCTCAAATACTCAATAGGTCCACTAACCACTCAAAAAAACCACAACCCAACAACAACTCACCAACTTGTCCAAATCTTCTCAACAAGCTCACTCAAAACTTGTCCAAATTTTCTCAACAAGCTCACTCAGAACTTGTCCAAATCTACTCAACAAGCTCACTCAGAACTTGTCTAAATCCTCAACAAGCACTCATAACTTGTCTAAATCTGCTCAATAATTCCTCTCTAGGACTTGCTCAAATCTACATTGCAAGCTTCCACAAAATCTCACACAAAATCAGTCCACAAGCCTTCTCAAAGACTTACCTCAAATATGCTTAACAAGTCCACAGAACTTTTCCAATCTCATAGAATCATAAAGAGAATTGTTAGAGACTCAATATTTTCTATACTCAATGCTCAATCACTTTCTCAATCACATAGAAGCATAAAGAGAATTGTTAGAGACTCAATATGTTCTATACTCAAATCTCAATCTCAACTCAAATCAATCTCATAGAAGCATAAAGAGAATTGTTAGAGACTCAATATGTTCTATACTCAAAGCTCAATCTCAACTCAAATCAGAATGTAGAATAGTTTGTTTCATGGAACTTGAACAACCACTTCACACAATCACTTGACTAGGCTCAATCAACTCTCCTCAACAAATCACCTCAAGGAACAACTCTTTCTCACAAACCCTAGTCCAAGCATGTATCACCCAACTCAAAATATATCCAACAATGCTCAACAACAAATCTCACATAACAATGATACTCATGTTCTTTTCTAACTCAAGTTCAAGTTCATTGCACAACCAATGGCTTCAACAACAATGCTTATAAAACAAGGTTTAATCACAACACTCAAACCAGAAAACCTTGAAGCATTAACTCAACCACTTTTGAAAAGGAAACCCTAATCAAATCCTTTTCACTCCAAACTTAATTTTCAATCAAGCCAAACACCTAACTCAACAAAGAAGAATTTTTCCCATACCTTTTCTTGAAGAGTAATTGCCCTTTACAAATCTGCCACACTCACAATTACTTCTTTGACAAACTCAATAAGGGTTAGAGGATAATTTTTATATCACAAAAATAATATCACAATTACACCTTATCACTCCAACTTAAACAATAGACAATATCCTCACAATAATCAAAAACCCTTTATTCAAATTAACATACACCCACAAAGTCTTAACCTTTCAATATTCCACAATGGCAAAATTTAAGACTTGAAAACTAAACCAGAATTCTCCTTATACCTCCTAACAATATTTCTCAACAACCACCCTTAATCACAATGCAAAGACTTTAACCACTAAATTCCTTATACCTCCAACTTAGGCATTAATAAAATAAAATAACAAAATGTACCTTTGCCTTTGGAGAGTTTCGAACTCTCAACGCAGTCCACACAAGTCTTTGCCCACGGTGCCAACACCACATGAGCTTACAAGCTCATTGGGAAGGGAGGAAGCACCACGTGCTTCAATACTCCTCCCAAGCCTTGCAAAATAAAATATTTGTGCCTATTCCTTGGTGCCTTCAACACGTCCACCAAAGGCTTCCACGAGATTCAAACTCAAACCACCGTGCACACCAAAACGTAAGTTGTTGCCCACTTGCCACTAGGCCAAGGTGCCTTGTTGGCATTCAACACACCAAAGCGCTTGCCTTTGTCCTTTCCACCATCAAGTCAACCCACGAAAAATATGAAATACTATCACGAGCTCTGCATTAAAGTTGATGCACTTTATTTTCAAATCGATAAAGGGTAATTCGAAACAATATTTGGCATGGTATTAATATGCATTCCCATTATTTTAAACATGTCGGTGCTTCCCTTGTCTTTGTTTGACGTCGACGCTTTCCTTGGAAATAAACGTTGCCTTGATTAAAACCCTAAATCCAACCTTTGGATTTATTAACATAAACTTTGGTCTTTAAACCTTTAACCCAACCTTTTGGGTTTATTATTTTTAGACTTTATAAACCCATTTTTGCAATATAAAATATTGTAATAAAAATTACAATTATTTTATTTGGGTTTTCACTATGGCACTTCTAACCATTATAATATTTATTTATAAAATTTAAATTCATCCTGAATTTAAATAATTTATAAAATAAATATTATCACTCCTTTTCAACTTCTATCTTTTGCACTATTTTACTCGAACTTCTGCCTTCTTGCTGAATATCAACTGACCATCTTTGTTGCCTTTATTTTTTGCTAAAATCTTGGTATTAATGATGACTCCATCAGGTGGCATCAATGGTGACATCAATGACAACTTTGACTTAGGGACTCAAAATGTCCAACAATCTCCCCCTTTGTCATTGATGGCAACCCATATCCTTTTACTGAAACTTGACCTTTCTTTTTCTTTTGCTCCCCTTGGGACATTGCTCCCCCTGGCTCAAAGCTCTCTCAAATATCAAATCTCCCTATATCAAGTCTCTCCCCAATACACAAATCTCTCCCCCTTTGACATCAATGGCAAAGGGTCACCTTTGGGGCTCGGGGCTAAGAATGAGCCTCTTAGCTTAGCCCCTCCCCCACCTCCACATGAGGTGGTTAATTCTAGGGTGGGAGTATTTCTACTCCCCGAAAGCATTATTCTTTACCTTTATCTTTCTCTCTTCTTCTCTGAGTCTTCTGAATCCTCTCACTATTTCTTTCCAAGTCATCATCCATGTTCCTATCATCACTTCTGTTCCTGTTCTTGTTCTCATCCATGTTCCTATTCCTATTCCTATTCATGTTCATTCCATGTTCCTATTCCTATTCATATTCCTGTTCTCATCTATGTTCATATTCATGTTCTTGTTCATGCTTGATTCTAGAATATTTTCTCTACACCATCTTGCTATGTGACCATCATTATTGCACTTATAACACTTAATGTTATTATTCCTTGGAGGTGCAACTGTCTTAGGACTTCTCCTAGTGAAGCCATATCCTCTTCTATCATGAACCCTACAATTCATTGCCTTGTGACCAAACTCATTACATGAGTAGCAATATCCTTGAAAAGGTTGTCCTTTTCCATATTCCTATCTTTCATGTGTCCTGCACTATGAAGCCATGTGCCCAAACCTGTGACATGAAAAACATCTCCCATTGAAGCTTCCTTGTCTAGACCTCATTGGTCTCCTATTCTGATTGTTGTTCCATCTGTATCTTCTTTGTGCATTGTTCCTATCTTTGTTGAACTCTTTGTTGTCCAACTCATCCTCTGATGTCTCACTCCCACTTACATTATCTTCTTTTGAAGTGTCTTCGAAACTGGTAGCTAACTTATCTTCTTGAACCTATTTGCTTCCAAGACCTGTCTTGTTTGTTGCTCTTCTTTGTATCTTGACTATTTTATCCACACTCTTTGCACTGTTTACATACTTGTATAGCTTATTCTTGGAATCCTCTAAATATTCCTTTAGTAGTGCCACTTCTTGTGTTAACTTTTCACATTCCAAAATCTTTGCTTCTAACTTATCTTTGAACTTGCTTGCCTTAGCCTTTGACTTCTCTAAATCCTCTATGAGCAATAATATTTCTTCATCACATTCTTGAAACTGACTTTCAAGCTTAGAGTGTTGCTTTCTTACCTTCTTTACTATGTCAAGGGCATGGATAAGTTCTCCCTTGAGATCATAGCCATTCTCTACTGAATAATCCTCTATTTGTTTACCTTTGTCCATATCATTTCTTTCTTTTGGCTTGTCTTCTATAGGATCACTCACTTCATCTTCTAATGCCATTAGAATATTTTCATCTGGTCTATCAAGTGCATCTTCAAAATCATCATCACTAAAACTATAACCATCCCTTGTGCAATCATCTTCAAGATGCCCAAATCTACCACATCTAAAACACTTGAGAATAACTGGAGTCTTTCTCTTAACTGGTTCTTTCTCTTCAACCATAAATAGGACTTCATCTCTATCATTGTCTGAAGAACTAGCATCACTATCAATTGAGTACTTACTTGCATTATCCGCATAGTAGCTTCTCTTTTGTCTTTGGAAGAACTTCTTCCCTTGTCTATTTTGTCCATCCTTGCTTTTCTTCTGGTACCTGTGTCTTTCTGATTCCCTATACCTGTGATCCTATTTTTCTTCATCATTGTTGTTCTTTGGCTCTTTGCACTCTGTTGCATAGTGTCCATACTTTCCACAATTGAAACACTTAATAGATCTTAGATCTATGGGTCTTCTAGAACCTTTATCTCTTCTACCATAGTTTGCTTCTTCATCACTAGATGACTCACTGCTTGATTCTGTCTTCTTACCCTTCATCTTCTTGTCCACTTTGAATGCAGCTTCTTTCGGAGGAATAGGATCTTTTGTTCTTATCTCAAAAGTAGTAAGCATGCCAAGCAAAGCATTTCTTGTTAGACTATCACTATCAATTGATGTTTCTATAGCAGAAACCTTTTCACTGTACCTTTTTGGAAGAGTTCTCAAGATCTTATCGCAAGCATCAGATTCATCAACCTTCATTCCAAGACCTTTCATCTCATGTATAAGTTCATCAACCTTGTTGAGATAGTCACGAATATTTTCATCATCCCTCATTCTTAGGTTCTCAAATTCTCCTTTGAGATTTCTGATCTTAGCTTTCTTAACACTTTTATCACCTTCATATATGGTATGCAATAGTTCCCACATGTCTTTTGTTGTTTTACAATCCATAACCTTCATAGATTCTGATCTACGCAACCCTTTTATAATTGCATTCATAGCTCTTGAATTTGCATGCATTAGAAGCTTACCTTCCTTATCTGTAGGAGGATTGGCTGTTGAATCATATCCAAATTCCACTGCATCCCAAACTTCATTGCCAAGTGCCATCAGGTGAAATCTCATCAGCACACACCAATACAAGAAGTCACTTCCATCAAATACTGGTACTGCATTATTGAAGGACCCATCCTTTTGATCCTTTTGATCCATTGTGTTCTTAGACCACTTTTCCTTCAAGTTATCAAACTCTTCTGAAGGAACCCACTCTGATACCAATTGAAGAACACAAGCTTATACTGAGAGGGGGGTGAACAGTATAAGACCACTTTTTACTTTTATTTTCAAATCAATATTATGCAGTGTATAGATAGCAGTATCAATAGCAGTAATCAAAGCAATGCACAAAACACCATACACAATAGAGACACATATTTTAACGTGGTTCACCCAATGTGGGCTACCTCCATAGAGAAAATATTTCTTCTAAATATTTCTCAAATAATATTTTGGGAATCCTTCCCAATTACAATGTTTATGGACCTCTATCCAAAGGAGATGTTGATCCCCTAATCTCAAGTTCATGGATCTCTTCCATAGGAGAACTCTTTCCCCTTCAACTCTAGCTAGTGATCTTCTAGAAGACTTTGTCTCTCTACTACACTGATTAGTGGATCTCTCTCCACTTGAAGACTCCTCACTCAGAAGATCTATCTTCAATTGTCTTAGCTACTGGATCTCTATCCACTAAGACTCTATCCTCTATACTCTATCACCTCCAAAGCTCTATCAATAGGTTCACTCAGAACCTTCTCAAATATGCTCAATAGGTCCACTCAAACCTACTCAAATCTTCAATATCCACCTACTCATAATCTTCTCAATAGTCCACTCTCAATAGGTCCACCTGCTCATAATCCAATCTCAACAAGCTCACTCAAACTTGTCCAAATCTGCTCAACAAGCTCACTCAGAACTTGTCCCAATATTCTCAACAAGCTCACTCAAAACTTGTCCATATTCTCAACAGCTCACTTAGAACTTGCTCTAAATCTGCTCAATAAGTCCTCTCTAGGACTTGCTCAAATCTGCATTGCAAGCTTCCACAAAAGCTCACACAAAATCAGTCCACAAGCCTTCTCAAAGACTTACCTCAAATATGCTTAACAAGTCCACACAGAACTTGTCCAATCTCATAGAATCATAAAGAGAATTGTTAGAGACTCAATATGTTCTATACTCAATCTCTAATACTTTCTCATATAAAAAAAAATCACTTTCTCAATCACATAGAAGCATAAAGAGAATTTTTAGAGACTCAATATGTTCTATACTCAAATCTCAATCTCAACTCAAATCAATCTCATAGAAGCATAAAGAGAATTTTTAGAGACTCAATATGTTCTATACTCAAAGCTCAATCTCAACTCAAATCAGAATGTAGAATAGTTTATTTCATGGAACTTGAACAACCACTTCACACAATCACTTGACTAGGCTCAATCAACTCTCCTCAACAAATCACCTCAAGGAACAACTCTTTCTCACAAACCCTAGTCCAAGCATGTATCACCCAACTCAAAATATATCCAACAATGCTCAACAACAAATCTCACATAACAATGATACTCATGTTCTTTTCTAACTCAAGTTCAAGTTCATTGCACAACCAATGGCTTCAACAACAATGCTTATAAAACAAGGTTTAATCACAACACTCAAACCAGAAAACCTTGAAGCATTAACTCAACCACTTTTGAAAAGGAAACCCTAATCAAATCCTTTTCACTCCAAACTTAATTTTCAATCAAGCCAAACACCTAACTCAACAAAGAAGAATTTTACCCATACCTTTTCTTGAAGAGTAATTGCCCTTTACAAATCTGCCACACTCACAATTACTTCTTTGACAAACTCAATAAGGGTTAGAGGATAATTTTTATATCACAAAAATAATATCACAATTACACCTTATCACTCCAACTTAAACTATAGACAATATCCTCACAATAATAAAAAACCCTTTATTCAAATTAACATACACCCACAAAGTCTTAACCTTTCAATATTCCACAATAGCAAAATTTAAGACTTGAAAACAAAACCAGAATTCTCCTTATACCTCCTAACAATATTTCTCAACAACCACCCTTAATCACAATGCAAAGACTTTAACCACTAAATTCCTTATACCTCCAACTTAGGCATTAATAAAATAAAATAACAAAATGTACCTTTGCCTTTGGAGAGTTTCGAACTCTCAACGCAGTCCACACAAGTCTTTGCCCATGGTGCCAACACCACACGAGCTTACAAGCTCGTTGGGAAGGGAGGAAGCACCACGTGCTTCAATACTCCTCCCAAGCCTTGCAAAATAAAATGTTTGCACCTATTCCTTGGCGCCTTCAACACGTCCACCAAAGGCTTCCACGAGATTCGAACTCAAACCACCATGCACACCAAAACGTAAGTTGCTGCCCACTTGCCACTAGGCCAAGGTGCCTTGTTGGCATTCAACACACCAAAGCGCTTGCCTTTGTCCTTTCTACCATCAAGTCAACCCACAAAAATTAGAAATACTATCACGAGCTCTGCATTAAATTTGATGCACTTTCTTTTCAAATCGAGCAAGGGTAATTCGAAACATATCTTTGGCATGGTATTAATATGCATTCCCATTATTTTAAACATGTCGGTGCTTCCCTTGTCTTTGATGACGTCGACACTTTCCTTTGCTTTGTTTGACGTCGGTGCTTCTCTTGGAAATAAACATTGCCTTGATTAAAACCCTCAATCCAACCTTTGGATTTATTAACATAAACTTTGGTCTTTAAACCTTTAACCCAACCTTTTGGGTTTATTATTTTTAGACTTTATAAACCCATTTTTGCAATATAAAATATTGTAATAAAAATTACAATTATTTTATTTGGGTTTTCACTATGGCACTTCTAACCATTATAATATTTATTTATAAAATTTAAATTCATCCTGAATTTAAATAATTTATAAAATAAATATTATCACTCCTTTTCAACTTTTGTCTTTTGCACTGTTTTACTCGAACTTCTGCCTTCTTGTTGAATATCAATTGACCATCTTTGTTGCCTTTATTTTCTGCTGAAATCTTGGTATTAATGATGACTCCATCAGGTGGCATCAATGGTGACATCAATGACAACTTTGACTTAGGGACTCAAAATGTCCAACATAAAACTACATCAAATCCATTGTATGTCATGGGCATTTATTCCACATCATCTATAACTATATGTGAATGTTTTTCAAAATAATATAAAGGTATTTTTTTTCATAAACATTAATACAAATATGATTGATGATGTTGAACTCTAAAAAACTTTTTGGATCATTGACGTTTGTTAAAGTTCTTCACCTATCAAAAAAAGGATGCATAAAATTATCTCCAAATAAGTATTACCTATCAATATGTAGACATATTTATTTTCTCATTCTGATAAATTCGACAATATAAATAGATATTTATTGTGCAAGTTCAATCACAATATTAATTTTTTGTAACATTTAAAGAATACCACATAATGTGAGAAGTGTTTCCAAGTTAGTCATATCATATAACAAACTTTTTACTTTATCAATTACCCTATGATTTGCATCTATAATATTTTCTAAGGATTGATATTCTATAAAAACTTTATATGTAGGTTGAAACAATGAAATCCACCTAGTATCTACATATTTTAATTTTCTACCTTAAATAACCCTAGTGCAAACTATTGAAACTTTGCAAACCTCTTTGGACTCCATAAATATAAGTATGTATTTCATAGATTAGTTCTTCCACTCTCACAACATTTTTAAATGTGCTAACAATTTTATACGCAATATTCATTCTATGAGCCATGCAATGAATGGGGATCAAATATGGGGCAATTGATATCTGGAGTTGAACATAAAAACCATTTATGTGTTCTTGCATTGTAGCAGATACATATTAACTTAGTGGTTATTTCTATATCATATATTCCTATGTTATCCTTTAAACTAGTTATAATAATATTGTAAAGGTTTTTCACATTATAATTTTCCATCATATTCTATAATGTTAGTAAATGAGGTTGTCTTAAATTATTTTGGATTGTGTAAATATGCATGCAAATCCAAGATGTGTTATCAACAATAGTTACCTCATCAATTTAAAGTGAAATTAATTTGACATGTTTTACTTTCTCTCTTAGATCCTCCTTCTCAACCATTGAGAGACATTTTACCATTTTATAACCACTTCAATATGACCAATGGGAACTATGAATATTCTGCACATCAGCTAGTCAAAATAGATGCTTAAAATCAATAAAATCATATATAGGTCTATAGTTTTTAAGAATAGTATATACAACAAAAAACTATAAAATTTTTGAAGCTAAAGTGGTCATATGAATTTTTTGAAATTGAGCTTGAATTGTTCCACCATTCTCAACAAGAGTTTGTTGTTGTTTCATTTATTTTTCATATTCTTATGCATATACGATATGTACTCATTCTGATGCATCCTTCCACCTAATTGTTTTTTAGTTTTTTCATCACTTTCTTTTACTATCACATAAACTCTTCCACAATGTTTTTCTAATCCAACTTAAGTTGCATCTTATGATCTTTCTTAGTTTTTAACTACAAATGATGCATCTATATTCTATTGGCATATCCTTATTGTTCTTTGGCTAAACTAGCTCAATAAATGGATACGTTGATGACCATTCAAGCTAAAACTTCCTTCCAGTAGTCCACTTAGTTAACTTTCTACATTTAGATTTTTGAGTAGAAGTGTCCCCAAAAGTTATCATTTTATTAAAATGATCATTTTATTTTTTAGTTGACATGTTAGTTTTAGGAATCTCTTCAAGTGGTCTTTGCTTGCCATTGTTAAGAAAATTTTCATGTGGAGGCATCTCATCCTCAATAATATATTAAAGTGAAGGCATATTAGGGTCATGTGGATGAAATTTTGCACCCTCCATCCACTCTTTAATTTTTAAGATGATGCTTTTCAAGGGTTCACCAAGTTTTTAAGTACTAGTTGTTGGGCAAAAAATAGAGGTGGAAGGAGCAGTGATGGGCAACTACAAGTAGCAAGCGGGTAGAAGTTTGTTCAAGGAGGTGAGATGGATAATAGATCAAGTGAACGTTTAGGCCCTCACTTAGGGTGGTGGTATCCAAAATACCCACCCATTCATCGGGTGGATATTTCAATCAATCAGCAAGGCCAAAAATATCATAAATCCTTACCCACAAGGAATATGAAACCCCCCATCCATTATTGGGTGGGACTTTGGAATGAATATTGGGTGAAGCTTTGAGGAAATTCTTGCCCTCTTTCATGATGTCTCCATGAGCGAAGAGTTGTTATTAAACAAGACAAGTGATGCAACTGCCCAAAATCTGGAGTCCCACCATCATCTAAAAATTCAAAGAGGGAGGTATTAATTGCTTCAACTATCCAATATCGGCTATGTAAAGGTGTTGATGTGAAATATATTGCAAGATAATTAATCTCGGTCATTCATAACCTAATCAGAGGATCATTGGCTATTTGAATATCTAAAGTAGATGGGAATTAAATAAGTAGGCAAAAATAACAGAATGATCAAGGGCCCAAATTAATGCAGAAGCACCTACCATATCTTCAGATAGCCTCTGCCATCCCAAGGAGCAGGGTACTAGCTGAGCACCTATCTTCTTAAACACTATCTTCCCACCTAACACCATTAATGCTTATATTTTGAATTTATTATAATTTTTTATAAATAGTGGAATGCCAGCCATTCCTAAGGGTAGCTCTTTGGCCATTACAATTTCTATGTAATACTTATCATTACTATGTGAATACAAGAATACTATTGTTTGGATTCCAATCTCATTCTTACATTTTGTATTAAATGTGAATTCTTATTTTTGCTTGACTACTTGAGTGATTCTCATTTAATTCTACTAAACTAGATTTTATGGGTTTTACTTGATGATTTTGGAATTTACATCTGCAATTGGGTTGAGGGTTTATTTTTGTAAAATCTAGTTGGATGGGAGCACTCTAATTCTATATCCTGGATTTCATGCACCTGTCCTCCTATACTACAATTCATTTTCAACCTATTGTACCAATTGTTAAGTGAGAACCTGGTTGGATGGTCTGTTAGGTAGTATTCTTGTGTTCACCACCAGTGATATTTAGGGTGCATGCACCTTGATGTGTTCATAACCTGTCCTTATGAGTTTTGGCTATGGCCTCTATTTTCTTTTCTTTTATCTTTTCCTGTTCATGGCGTAGGTAGTTAGGAACCCCATAAGAAACAAGGCTTCTTTGAGTATCGACCACCCAACCATCCCTCTTCTAGGTGCCATAATGGTGGTCGTTCGATATTGGAAATGGTCCACACCCTCAATGCCAGATATTCGACCAACAGTTTTTTGTGACTCTACTAGGGACTCATAAGTCTTTGTGTTTTAGGAAATCATAGCTTGGTGATACTCTAATTTACCCATATCCTCTTAAATCATCTGGTGACTCCTTTACATGGCATATATAGATTATATGACTAGTTGCCCCATTAAATGTGCTAAAAAATCTAAATATACTAGAGGACTCAAGATTTAATGAGTAGTCTTGACCTTACTGGTGAAGAAAGCATGCTCATCTAGTGACTCTAAAGAAAGGACTAGAATTCTTGAATACCACTGCAATAATGGCTCAGTAGTACTATCCCTAATGGGATGACCCTAGTCCACTAAACCTCCAATTTTGGCATGAGATTCCCAAATGTGCCTTAAAATTCTATACAAAATACAATGGCACTATGGGAACTGCTCGAGAACACCTTGAAGATGTTACTGCACTAGCACCCCTCCATGGCATATCACATAAAGAGGTCATGATCAGACTCCTGGTATTGTCTCTTGAAGGGAGGGAACTATTGTGGTACCCGTCCCTTGGGCAAAAATCCATATACTCATGGACAAATTTAGTGGGAGATATTATTGACACATTTTATGGCTCCATAGATCCCTTCCAACTCTTGATGCATCTCTCTGTTGGAAATAATATCTATTCCATCATTTGGGTTATGTAAATGTATCCTCCAAGATACATACCTAGATTACTTCATGTGCAAGTTATCTAGTGACTTCATGCAATGTAATAAATGGAAAAGTGTCAATGTGAAAGTTGTATGTGTAAGGTATTCTATGCACAACTAGATAGCGTGTTGTGCAAGTATCTTATTTAACATACATAAGGATGGCCTATTAGATATATAGATAGACAAATTAGGAGATATTTTTAGATAGCATAGGTTAGTGGATGGATATGATTTAGATATATAGCTTTGTTAATGGAGTGCTCACTTCCTCCATAGCTACATTGTAATATTTTATATGTTTTATATTTCAACATACTTCAGTCATCTAGTAGATTTACTTTCTTACATGTTATTTTGCATCTTGTGATTGTTATCTCTCATGGCTCATTCATCAAAAGCTAATAGTGGTATCAGAGCCATTATAGATCTAGTCTATGTAGGTCATTAGGGAAACCACCATTTTTGGTTAGCCTGAGAGTTTTTTCAAACTGATGTGCCATTGGACCAGCCACTGGAAAAATATCTCAAGAGTATCTAGGTGGTAAATTTTGGGAGAGTCACAAATATAGGACTAAAAGGAATATCAGTTTCAAAAAATATTGAGATCATTTTTATCTAGAGTCTTTTCCATAGAGTTGTTATGAAAACTTGTGAAGACTAGGACTCAACATTTCAATCCACTAGATTGACAGATCATCTAGTGAAGATCATCCAGGTCATATGGAATTTGCTAATTGGTGCCTAAAGTTTCTTTTGTTGTAGGAAATTAATCCTCAAAGGATTGGAACTCCTCCTATGATAGAAAGCTAGGAGACTCCAACTTCGTTGCCCGAAGGTCGGTGTGCCCTCATAGTGCATAGGTTAGTTCATTATGCAAGAGAAGAATACTATAGAAGAAGACTTCTAGTGAAGTATCATGGTGAATATAGGAGACTAAAGATATCCATTTCTGGATTATAGAAATCCACACTTGAAGAATAGGCCACAAGATCCTTGATACAAAAATGCCATAGAAGCCTTGTGAAATAAGCCACAAAATTCCTATACTAAAAATGCCATAGAAGTCTCGAAGTCTTGATATTGAAAAGTCCATAGTAGCCTTGATATTGAAAAGGCCATAGGAGCCTTGATACTAAAAAGTCCATAGGAGCCTTGATATTGAAAAGGCCATAAGAGCCTTCAGTAATGAAAAGGCCACAAAAGCCTTCACATCAAAATATGCCATAGAAGCCTTGATACTAAATAAGAATTCAAGAAGAATATCTGATTCAAAAGCAGACTAAATATTTTAGTACTAATATTTTTGTTGTAGGAATAAAAGATTCAGTGAGTTGGGAGACTTCCTACAAGAAATTTAGGAAGAGCATCTTCTTAAGAATCAACTTAATACTGAATTAAAAGATCTCATTAGGAGAATATCTCATTGAAGAACTTCCAATCTTGGAAGAAGAAGAAGGACTAGGAGAGTCCTACTCAAAGCTAAAAGTAGAAGAATTAGAAGATCCAAGAGAAGATATCACCACAAAAACTTCCAGAAGTAGAAGGTTGAAGAAAAGGTCTCAAGGAGGACCATTAGAAGCTGCTAGATCAAAGACCTTGTGAAGGTCTCATCGAGCATCCAGGAAATGCTAGGAGAGCCTTGTTGAAGATCAAGAGAGTTCTTTGAGAACTCATTGGAGAAATCCACTATCTAGGTGAAGTCCCTGATAGTGAAGGACTTGGGATAATTATCACCATATGAAAACAAGCCCAAGAGGAGAATTTGGCAAGGAGTGCCAAATCTAAGAAGAATAAGTTTGGCAAGGAGTGCCAAACCCTAGAAGAAGATCTTGCTTGAAGTTAGAATTCAATAAGAGGACTTGAAGACAAAATAAGCTCACCAAATCTTGGAGATTTGAATATTACCTCTCATAGCAAGGAGGCACCACCCTAGAGACATAGACTTCTCCAAATCTATAGTAGAAGGAGGAGAACACAAGAGGAGAACAAGCCACCAAATCCTAGGCTCATAAAAGAAAGTTCGAGACCATCATTTGGTGAAGGAGTTGTGTAGGACATCCTACTTGAAGCAGCAACTTGGTGTTTTTAGACACCAAGGTCTACATCCTCTACAAAGGTGGGAGAAGAGCTATAGAAAAAGGTATGCAACTTATGGTGCAAAAAGATTCATTAAATTGAACTATTTATTAGATTTATTAGAGCACCTGAAATTGGATTAAAGTTGCAAAAAGGAAATTAGATTTCAGTCTTCTAAAGTGCAAAGAAAAATAGATTCTTTTTAAGGATTCAATTGCACATTTATTAGGAGTTTGATTAGATTTTAGATTATTTTCTATCAACTACCTATTATCTATTTTTGAAAAATAATACTAAGTCCTACAACATTGATTGTAGTGAAATTGCAAAATAACTCCTAAATATTCATTTTAGGTTATTCTTGATTAGTTGCAGTAGATTATTAGTGCATTAATTTGAGAGTTTATTGGAGTGATAAGGTGTAATATTAGTGCATTAAAAGCAAAAATCTTGTACTATTATACCACTCTAAAAAAGAAAATTAGTTTTGTGTTTCCTGAAAGACACAAAGTCTGATTTGTATCAAGTGTCTAAAGACACTATTGAAGCACAAAAATCTGCAACTTGAAGTGGCCAATAGAAGCCACCAAAAAGGGTTAGAATCCTCCATATTTGGAGAAGAACATAACTAACCAAAAACAAAGATAGAAGTTTATGAAAGTGAGACATGGTGAGTCTGAAAATCAAAAGCATTACAAGTGAATGCAAAAGATAAAATGCATAAAATTTGCATTAATTTAAAAAACTTCTATCTACTGTTATTGAAACTTGGACTTGTTATCAAAAGTTTCCAATTAAAAAAGAAAGGTGTATCTATTGTTAAATACAACCTCAAACCCTTGTATTGCAAGAAATTTGCCACAAAACCAGAATTTAAAATCTAGAAATAGAGTGCAAAAGAAGATATATTAAAAGCCTTATTGTACAAAATATAATACATTATCTTGCACTACTCTAATCTGGTTTTTGATAGCATAAGAGAAAATTTGAAAGTGCCACATTAGGGCACATTTTCCTACAAGGAAAAGAACAACCAACAAAGGTCGAACATTAGCACTCTTCCTCCCAAGCTAGAAGGATCCATTCAAGGGCTCATCTTGGACGTACATACCTACAAAATCAAAGCTCATTTTAAATCATCCATGAGCCACATTTACGTAGACAAGCGAGTGCAAATCAATCTCAAACAGGACATAAAAATAGAAAAAATAAAAATAATGCATTTGGAGGCATAAAAGAAAGGGATAAAGGTGTTACATTCATGGTCTCAATCTTGGAGAAGACCACTCACCAAAGGAAGCATCAAACTATCGTCCAAGCTCCATAGCGCATCGTCCATCCACCTGCAGAAAAGAAAGCTTGCTTGCTACCCAAGAAATGTTGCAAAGCAAGAGGGTTATGGAGTTATAATCTCCATATTCGAAGGCATTACAAGAATGGTCTCCATGCAAAAATGACACTTGGAATTCTAGTCATCATTCCTCTCAACATTCTAGAGACTTCTACGAAGGAGTTACAAGCAAATATGTACCACTTGGTATTCTCCACCAACTTCACACAAGTGCCTATATGTTTTCAAGAAGCACTGAACAAATATTCTAGAGTGTTACATAAAGAAGGGAGTGCTCACTTGTAATGGATGTGACACTTGTCACAATGCCTATGATCAACATTGCTTAAAAGGCATCTTTTAGTCCAAGACCATCATGCAAGAGTGAAGCACAGTCATGGCATTTGAAGGAGGAACGTAGCACATTCAAGGAGTGAGAGAAGTAGCATAAATATTTGAATTACAGCATGGAAGACAAACGGAAAGGAGCATTAAAATCTCCCCATTTTTGGAAGGTCAACATTCAGTGCCTACGTACAACATTCACATCTAGCCATTCCATTGAATCTCCATTAAATCGAGAACTCAAGGTACCTCTTATATTTTGTTATACTCAACCATGGAAAGCATCGAATATCAATGAGATATTGCATCCATAAGATAAGGTCTAAATCCCATTTATTATTTATTTCATAATTTGGAGTTATAAGGATTATAAACTAAGGTTAAAACTTAGGTTTTTGAAACATCATCAAATCTGGATAATTGAGGAATTTGGAGTTCTACTAGGGTTTGATGAGGAAAAACTACTCTGCTAGGTTTTGATGAAGAAAAAATGCTCTACGGGGATGGCAGCAGCTTTCGGAGGAGGTCTAGAAAATTGGAGGAATGTCGTGATGGCATCGGGTCCGGCACAGAGAGTGCATGCTCGTGATGTTTTTTCATCTAAAAATGACTGGAAGGAACAGGATTTTCTAGTGCATGTCGGGAACCACTTGTTAAAGAACAATGGATGTTTGGAACGATGTGAAGCTAGGCCAGTTCTAGTGGTTCAACCAGACTTGGTGGCGGAATATGTGGAGTATCTAACCAAACATGCCCTTATTGGAAAATTTTTGGGCATCCAAATTTCTCTCCCCTTTGTGGAGGCTTGGGTCAGGAAGACTTGGAATCCTGAAGGTGATGTGGAGGTGATGCTGAGTGCGAACAACTATTTTATGGTGGTTTTCTCTTGTATTGCAGATCGTAACAAAGCATTTGAAGGGGGTCCTTATTTCTATAACCAAGTGGGACTCTTTCTTAAACCCTGGCATGTGGGTTTCAACCCATCAGAGGAGCGGTCATCGTGGGTTCTAGTATGGGTGCGGCTTCCATGGCTCCCATTGGAATTTTGGAGAACTGATATCTTGCATAAGATTGCCCTTCTACTTGGGAAGCCGGTTGGACCGTCACAATAGACAATGGATAAAAATGTAATCTCTGTTGCTCGTATTTGTGTTGAAATTGACTTAAATAATCCTATTCCAGATTCTATTGAAATACAATTTGGATCAACTACATGGGTTCAAAAACTTGACTATGAAGCTCTTCCATTTTGTTATTGGATTTGTCGTGAATATGGCCACCTACAAAGAAAATGCCCTAAGTTTGTCCTGCCTGTGGCTTCAAATCCTGGGCCCTCTCGGTCTGGACAAAGTTTGGATAAAGGAAAAGCCCCGATAAAGGAAGGGGAACGGGATAAGGAAGGTTTTGTTTCGGTAAAATCCCAAAACAGAGGATGAAGGGCAAACAAAGACCTTAAGGATAGCCATCTAGATGCTCTACTCAACCATTTTGAAATATTAGATGATCTTGATCAGTGCATGGAGATACCTGAAACATCACTACCTGATGCAAATATAACAAGGCCAAATCAGATGTCTCTTCTTGAGGGGGAACTTAAGGAATCAGATCTAGGGGGTTTAAATGAAGAACAAAGGGCTTTGGATCTGAGTATAGGGGACATGGTTGGGTCTAGCCCTATAAGGGAAACTATTTTAGAAAGTGGTATAGATTTAGTTATGCCCTATCCTACTCAGGAACTGATGCAGTCATCCTTGGACTACAAAACTCCTACGATGTTGGGATTGCAACAAAAAATAATTAAAAAAAGTTTTTCGGATAAGAATATGAAGGTGGGTCGAAAGAAGGACCAGGATAAAATTAAGTTAATGGGGGAGACTTTGGTGGATTCAGGCTTGGTGAGAACATTGGACTCCCATTTTTATAACCCCCA
The DNA here is from genome assembly GCA_028583015.1 of Wollemia nobilis. Classification (NCBI taxonomy): domain Eukaryota; kingdom Viridiplantae; phylum Streptophyta; class Pinopsida; order Araucariales; family Araucariaceae; genus Wollemia; species Wollemia nobilis. The sequence goes on from JAQPPZ010017106.1 coordinate 2,508,893, forward strand.
AAAATGATTATCCTCTCATGGAATGTAAGGGGGTTGAATAGCATCCCCAGATAAAAAGTTGTTCGTGATTTGGTTTGTGTGCATTCTCTGGATGTGGTGTTTATTCAGGAGACTAAATTGACTATTGATAGTATGTTCAATATTGCTCCCAAGTTGTGGAGAAGGGGGCAATGCCAGTGTATTGGTGCATGTGGATATGCTGGTGGCGTTGCTTGTTTATGGGATCTAGTTAAGATATCCCCTCTTACTTGGATTTCCAGCAGATGGTCTATTTCGATGGTCGGGCATGATAATGAATCTGGTGAAACCATCCTACTTACAAATGTGTATGCTCCTATTGATTACAATGGTAAAGTGAATTTGTGGGAGCACATTTTCTTTGTGAGAATTTTGGTTCCCCTGTACCCATGGATTTTGGTTGGAGACTTCAACTCTATCACTTGTCTAGAGGAGAAACGTGGTGGGGTGGACCGTCTCGAGCCTTTTTCTTCTGTCTTCAATGCTCATATCCAGGCCCTAAACTTGGTTGACATCAAGCCAAATAATGGGATATTTACTTGGCACAATAGAAGGTGTGGGGAAGCTTCCATATCAGAGAGATTGGATAGGTTTTTGATATCTAGTTATTGGATGGGTAATAATAGAAGTGCTAGTTTTGTGATTCTGGAGGGTAGGGGATCTGATCATTGGCCTATCAAACTCTCTGCTTTGGAGTTAGGGCTAAAAAAGAATCCCTCATTTAAGTTTCAACTTATGTGGCTTCGTGATCCTAAGCTTCATGATTTCATGCGAGGCTAGTGGACCACTGGCAAACCTCCTCATGGCACCGCTATGTATTCCTTTATGAAGCGACTACAATTTGTAAAACATAAATTGAAGAGATGGAATAGAATAAATTTTGGGAACCTTTCCTTGGCTAATCTAGTAGCTCTTAGGAGGATGGAAGAAGCTTCAAGGAAGATTAGAGATCAGGGATTCACGAAGGAGCTTCTTGTTGAGGAATATGAGGCTGCGAAAGACCTTACTGAATGGGAACTGAGGGAAGAAATTTTTTGGAAACAAAAAGCTCGAGTAGATTGGCTTCAAGAAGGGGATAGGAACACAACCTTATTTTATAACTCAATTAAGGCTCGTCGTAATGGTAACCTGATTACCTCTCTTGTGAATTCTCAAGGTGCCCTTCTCTCTTCTTTCAGGGATATTTTAGAAGAGACTAAGAGGTATTTTTCCTCTCTCTTCAAGGAGGACTCCCTATCAGATGATGAGAATGAAAATATTATTCTAAACTGTATTCCAATGATTGTTTCTAGAGAGATGAATGAGCACTTGATGGGTCCAATTTCCCTTGAGGAGTTGGAAAAAATGTTGTATTCAAGATGAAAAAAGGAAAAACCCCAGGCCTAGATGGATTCCCGATTGAGTTTTATCATGAGTTTTGGGATTTAATAAAATTTGATCTTTTGGAGGTGGTCCATGAGTCCCAAAAGAACAAACAGATGCTAAGGGCCCTAAATGCTACCTTTGTGGTGCTTATACCCAAAAAAGAGGGAGAAAATTCCTTGGATATGTTCAGGCCTATTGCTCTCTGCAATGTTGTGTATAAGATCATCACAAAAATTATTATTGAGATGCTAAAGATATGGTTGAGCAAAATCATCTCTGAGGAGCAAGGAGGGTTTGTTGTTGGCCGACAAATCTTGGATGGGGTTTTTATTGCTACAGAAGCTATTCACTCAATGGAAACTTCTAAGGAGAAAACTATGTTCATTAATTTGGACATGGCCAAAGCCTATGATCGAGTTAGATGGTCCTTTCTTCATAAAGTTCTTGCTACTTTTGGATTTGAGGAGGAATGGATTAGATGGGTGATGAGCTGTGTTTCTTCTTCCTCATTCTCTGTTCTTGTTAATAATGAGCCATCGGATCTATTTGAGGCCTCAAGGGGATTGAGGCAAGGAGATCCTTTATCTCCTTATTTGTTTATAATTATGGCGGAAGGGTTGGGAAGATTGCTCAAGTCTCAAGTCATGCAGGGTCTCATTCAGGGGTGGAAGTGGGATAATAGTTTGCCACCTCTTTCCCACCTTCAATTTGTTGATGATACTATTTTTTTGGGAGTTGCCACTATCAGGGAAGCTGGAAATATTATATAGTCTCTTGACATATATCTTGGTGCTTTTGGATAGTTGATTAATGAGGACAAGTCTTCTATTTTCTTCTTCAATACCCCTCCTCTTATTCAAGCCAGGATTGCTCGCATTCTAAGATTCCATGTTGGGACTCCCCCCTTCATTTATCTTGGTATTCCAATTTCATCTCATCCTCTACCTAGATCTTCTTGGCAGTCTATGCTTGATAAGTTTAGAAGGAAGGTGAATCACTGGACTTTTAGATGGCTATCCACTGCAGGTAGAGTGTTGCTTTTAAAATCTGTTTTTCAAGCTTTACCCATTTATAGATGTTTTGTACAAATAGCTCCCTCTCACTTCATCAAGGACATGGATGCTTTATCAAGACAGTTTTTATGGTCTAGAAAACTTGATCAATCTAAATGGAGTTTGGTTAGGTGGGATTCTATATGTAGGCCGATGCAAGAGGGAGGCCTTGGGTTGCGACAGACAGCTCTTTTTGGGCAGGCTTTGGCTGCAAAAATTTATTGGAGATGGTGTACCTCTCAAGATCAGATTTGGGCTAAAATATTATCTTGTAAATACTTGAGAGGTATTTATGAGGCTAAGATCCCTAGAGTCAACTTGGTTGGGAAAGGTTCAATTATTTGGGACACTCTAAAAAGAGGAGCTAATTTAATCAAGCAGGGTTTGTTCTGGATTTGCAATTAGGGATCAAATGCTCTTTTTTGGGAGGATTCTTGGGATGGCCACCCTCCTATCTTGAATCAATATCCTAGGTTACATTCCCTAAGCATTTTTTTCTTGGAAGCAGGATGGTCTCATGTGGAGGACTTTAAAAAAATCCAGTCTTTTGGAAATATGGAGATGTACAGGTGGAAATATCCGCAAGAATGGTCCCAGGGGGGACTAGCCAAGGACAAAGAGGTGATTGCTCTTATTCTTATGGGGAGGCCTTGTTCTTCATTGAGGGGTAAAGATATTCTGGATTGGAACCCTAATCCTAAGGGAACCTACTTGATAGCCTATGGTTATCAGGTTCTTGATAAGCAAAAGTATGGGAGTCTTCCTGTCACTTGGTGGAAAAAGGTGTGGAACAAATTTTCCTAGCCAAAATGTAACTTCTTTCTCTAGTTGGTAGCTCGTAATAAATGCCTCACTTGGGATAATGTGAGGAAGAGGGGATTTCAGGGTCCCTCTTTTTGTGTCCTTTGTGGTAAGAATGAGGATGACTCTTCTCATTTATTTTTCCAATGCTCCTTTTCCAGAGACATTTGGCACCATTGGTGGAGCGCCTAGAACCATCCATGTTTTCATGTGCTATCCCTAGTGGAGTTTTGGAGTAGTCTGGGTAGACCTTCGACCAAGGCCCCCTTCCTTCAGGTGGCTTGGAATTTGGGCCCTTCTTGCATCATCTGGAAAATTTGGCTCGAACAAAACCGGTGCATATTTTAGAGCAATTATTTGGCTGTTCAACAGATCTGGAAAAGGATCTTGTATATGGTTTAGGAAACCATCCATAGAAAATGTGATGTGGACCCTCTTTTGGATTCTAGGGAGGAGAAGGTACAGCAAGCCCTTGGTCTCTTTGGGGATGGTGTGAACTCTTCTATCCCTAGTAGGGTTCCTCAGCTCAGCAAGAAGGTTAGGAGAGATGGTAGGTGGAGGCCACCCCCTAGAGGAGTTTTAAAAATTAATACTGATGGATCATCTAGGGGTAATCCTGGACATGCTGGCATTGGCGGTGTTGGGAGAGATTCTACTGGTGGTGTCAGTTTTTTCTTTTCCATTTATAAAGGTGTTCACTCCAACAATTTTATGGAAGCTCTTGCAATTCTTGAGGCCTTGCGGAGGGGGTTTTCTCTTGGCTAGCATAGGATTATCTGTGAGTCTGACTCTCAAATTGTGGTTAATATTTTAAACAGTAAAAGGGTGGAGGAAGTTAATTGGCAGTTGGCCTCTGTAGCCATTCAGATTCTTAGAATGAGTGAAGAGTTTGAATTTATATCCTTTGTGCACATTCCAAGGGAATGGAATGTGGTTGTTGATTACCTGGCCAAAAGGGCTTCGAGCTGTTGGATCCTTGGAGTATCGATAATTGGGAGAGTCTCCCATCTGGGGACTCTCAATGCCTATGGGAGTTGATCCATAAGGATGTACAGACTTAATGTGGTTTGTTCTTGTTGTCTTTTTTGGGTGTCATTCTAGTCTAGTGGTTTTAGCTTGTTTGGCTATTTATTTGAGTCCTGGTTGGAAGCTCAGTTGTACTCTGTAATCCAGAATTTTTATCAATAAATTTTTACCCCTTTATTTAAAAAAAAAAAGAGAGAAAAGAAAAAAAAAAAAACTTAGGTTTTTGAAAGCTAAAGGGTGACTTATCTTATTATTTTAATATTTGTAATCTTACGTAGGAGGAATAAGGAATTCAACTTGGATTAAACTATATTGCAAATATTATTATCATTTCTCTAATTTTCCAAACTTGGGAGTCATAAGGGTTACTCCATCAAATTTATTTTATTTGGAAATTAGAAATAATCCAAGGGATATAAAAGAGGTTATTAAAGGATTTTATTAAGGTTGGATAAATTTATTTTTACTTGTCTCAAATCTCTAAAAAGGGGACAAAATAATTCCAACATCAAAACCTCTTCAAAATTGAAATAGTGCTTAGTTCAATTAGGAGTAATAAGGTGTTAAAAGTTGATTTTTGATTCTTTCAAAACTTGTACAAAATCAACCAAAATTGAACTATATTCTTACAAAAGCACTATAGTATACTTCAAAACATTAGGGACTTATAAGGCTTGATATTAGGAAGTTTTGAAATGGCATCTAACAAATTCTTCCTAGCAGAATCTCAACTTCTCAAGGGTCCTAATTATTTTTCTTGGAAAAATAAAGTGAAAGCAATTTTAGTATAAGAAAAACTTTGGGATTTTTTCAAGGGTAAAACTCAGAAACCTACCATTGAAGAAGTAGAAATCCTAATGTTTGAAGATAATGATTCAAAGGCCTTAATGATAATAAAATTTGCTATCACTGATGAGATTCAACCATATATTAGTTTAACCAAAACATCTTCATATGCGTGGATAAGCCTAGAAAAAATATTTGAAGGAAAGAATAAGGCAACTATTCTTCATTTACAAACTCAAGTTCACTCATTGAAAATGAATAGTGGAGAGAGTATATAATTGTTCCTAAGGAAGGTAGCAGATATTAAAGGGAAATTGTTAACCTTAGGTGAAATAGTTAAAGATGAAATTCTTACTCAAGTAACCATGAGAGCACTTCCAGACAACTATAAGTATTTGGTAACATCTTTGCAGGTCCTAAGTAAAGACCAAAGATATGTCTTTTGATGATTTAGTCAATATACTTCAAGAATATGAAGTAGAAAATACTTTTAAAGATGAAGTGACTAATACTACATTGGCTTCAAAAGATAATCCATGAGGAAATATTGCTTCTACAACACGAGAACGACAATCATAATATTTTTAGATTTGTAGAAATAAAGGACACAGTACTAGCTATTGCAGATATAATCCCAAAAATTAGAACCAAATAAATTAGACAAATCATGGGAATAATTTTGAGCTATGATAATACCAAAGGAACCCTCATCAGTAGCAATTTCAGTGACCTAGCAATTATCCTCAACTTGAATATCAGAATAAAAATAAAAAAGGTCACCTAGTTTAGAGGATAGAAGAACTTGTAGAATTAGAAGAAACCACAGAGGATTTTGAAATAAAAGCTCTATCAGCAAATGGAACATACTACCCAAATACCAACTATTTTCTTGAATAGGTTACAAGAAATGTAGAAGAAGAGGACTATGAAGACCAATTAGAAGATGAATAGAATCCATATTGAAGACTAAAGTCTTCAATACCCAAATAATATAATACAGGGGGGTGTTCGAAATAATGTCTATTCCATAATTTGGGTTATGTAAATGTATCCTCCAAGATACATACCTAGATTACTTCTTGTGCAATTTATCTTGTGACTTCATGCAATGTAATAAATGGAAAAGTGTTGCAAGTTGTACATGTGAAATGTGTCGTATGCACAGCTAGATAGAGTGTTGGGCAAGCATCCTATTTTGCATATATAAGAATGGCCTCTTAGATATATAGATAGGAAAATCGAGAGACATTGTTAGATAGAGTAGATTAGTGGATTGTGTTCCACACCATTTATCAATGATGGATATGATGTAGATCTATAGCTTTGTTAATGGAGTGCTCCCTTCCTCCATAGATACATTGTAATATTTTATATGTTTTATATTTTAGCATACTTCAATCATCTAGCAGATTTACTTTCTTGCATGTTATTATGTATCTTGTGATTGTTATCTCTCATGGCTCATTCATCAAAATATAACTCTCATTCATCAAGAGAGCACCTTTTGAATCCATAACAAACTTCAATATATGATTCAAAAGGATCTTGGATAGGATTCCCTTCAAATACTAGTTGTCTCCTACCCAAGCTCACCTATACTATATTTGAGCTTTTAGTTTGGATATAAGCCTCCTCTTACATAAATTTGGGGAAAAGATATTCCCTCAAGTCTTTCAAGAGGCTATGCATATTGAGTGACTCCTTCTAGAAGTAGTAATAACATCTTCAAGATATCTCACCCTCTCATCTCTTTTTCCATTTGTTGTTGTTACTCTTTTGACTGCATAGTATCCACCATGGATTCCATCTGAAGCTATGCACGAGCTAGGGTTACAATTGTGCAAAATACAAGTGTTAGATATCTTCTCGAGCTTACACAAAGAAGACACAAGCATGAATCCTATGATGAAAAATACTATTGCTTGAACCTTCTCCCAACAAAATAAGGACCTAGACCAAATGGGGAATCTGCTTGTAGAAAGGGAATAAATTTACACCCTTTTTGTATCTAGAAGTACACTGAACAAGGGCCAAGCCATATTGAGGAGGGCTTAGTCAATAAAAATATAGGTCCTGAGGAGGTCTCATCCATAGAAGGGGCAATCAATATGCCCTACTGGAATATGTGTATGTGTACGTTAGAGGTATGTATGATAGGGATTTCATAGCAGGTAAATTCCAAAGAGTGGTAACACTAGATCCTGTTTCCAGATGAACCAGTACCTGACGAGGGCTCCCACATCGCGAGATTTATTGCCACATCGATCATCAGTTGCATAAGTACTAGTATTCATGGTGATCTTCCTAGTTGTGACCACATCGTAGCTTGGAAAGATGATGGGTAATACCAATCAGACTATAAAAGGTGGCTCAAGTATAGAATAATATGGTCCAATTATTACTGATTTACTGGATAATTTCCAAGTCAAATTGGTGGTTGCGACATGTCACTCACATCATAATTTTATGTAAATAAATCAAAACTAAATAAAAGTGCATAAAGCACATGGTCAAATGACATCATCCTATACCATGATGACCTAGGGCAAAAAGTACAAATAGTTCCTATAAGGTGCATCAGTTTTGAAACACTCCCTCTTGCAATTTTAGTTCTTCCTTGTGCTATGTTATCATGACCTCGTACCCAATCAATAAAAGCTTTAGATTCAGGCACCATCTCATGCAATCCTCATAAAGATATCCATTGCATTCTTGAGAGTAGTTTCCACTTTTCGATCATTTCAAAATACTGACCTATAAATAGCACCCTTAGAGGGTGAAAGAAGCATTTTTTTAGAAGCATGAAGCCAAGAATTAAGCTGTAACAGAGGATTTCTTGGAAGAGTGATAATGAAAAAATAAGCTTTTTATCTAATTGTGTTGGAAAGAGGTGTTGTATATGGACTAAAAAATGCTCATGGTATTTAGTTTGTTCTTGAATCCATCGTAGTCTTTGATGGGATATGTTGATGGGAATATGATTTTTGGGGGTGTACCATGGATCACCTTCCCTTTCATTTCTTTTATTTTTGTGCGTTCTTTGCTTCTTTCTCTTTCCTTTTTTTCCTATTACCACTAACTGATGAGGTTAGTGGTCGTTGTCTTCTTACTTCTATTGTTTCCTGTGTTTCTCTCCCTCCCATCTTTCCCTCTTGTTCTCTTTTCCTAGTTTTTTTTATTGTTTCTTCTCGTGGTCCCCCTTATTTTCTTCCCTTTCGCTTTCTCTCTCCTTTTTTCCCATTCACCTTTGGTCATCTTCCTTCTTTGTCTTGCAGTATTCTTTGGTTGCTTTTGTTTTATGTGCCCTCATTGTTTCCTCCTTCTTCCCCTCTCTATGTGTGCATTTTGTGTGTTTTAAAATCATTGCTTTCTGGGTTCCTTATTTATTGCAAGGAAAAACCCCCTATGAGTCATCAAAAATATGGGTTAAATTTTGTTCTCTCCACCCACTCTTTAATTTTTGAGGTGATGATTTTCAAGGGTTCACAAAGTTTTGAAGTACCAGTTGTCAGGAAAAATATAGAGGCGATAGGAGTAGTGATGGGCAGCTAAAAGTAGTAGGTGGGAAAAATTTTGTTCAAGGAGGTAGGGTAGATAATAGAGTGAGCAGATATTTAGGCCCTGACTTCGAGTGGTGGTATCCAAAAGACTTACCCATTTTTTAGGAGAATATTTCAACCGATAATCAAGGACAAAAATATCATAAATCGCCATCCACAAGGAAGATGAAACCCCCCATCCATTGTTGGGTGGGAATTTAGAGTGAATATTGGGTAGAGCTTTGAGGAAATACCTGCCCTCTTTCATGATGTCTCCATGAGCAAAGATTTGTTATCCGACAAGACAAGTGATGTAGTTTCCTAAAATTTGGACTCCTTTCATCATCTAAGAATTCAAAGGGGAGGTATTAATTGCTTCAACTACCTGGTACCTGTTGCGTAAAGGTATTGAAGTGAAATATGCTACAAGATAATTAATCTGTTTTAAGGGGTAGAGTAGATGGGAATTAAAGAGCTGGGTAGAAATGACAAAATGATCAAGGGCCCATATTAATGTAGAACCACCTACCACCTCTTCAGACAACCTCTACCATCCTAAGGAGTAGGGTACCAATTGAGAACCTATTTGTTTGAACACTATCTTCCCGTCTAATACCATTAATACTTGTATTTTGAATTCATTGTAATTTTTCTATAAATAGTGGAATGCCAACCATTCCTAAAGGTGGTTCTTTGGAAATTAAAATTCCCATGTAATACTTATCATTGCTATGTGAATACAAAATACTACTATTTGGATTCCAATATCATTCTTACATTTTGTGTTAAATATGAATGCTTATTTTTGCTTTGGCTACTTGAGTGATTCTCATTTAATTTTGCTAAACTAGATTTTGTGGGGTTTACATGATGGTTCTAGAATTCACATCTATAATTGGATTAAGGGTTTATTTTTGCAAAATATGGTTGGACAGGAGTGCTCTAATTCTAAATCCTAGATTTCATGCACCCGTCCTCCAATATTGGAATTTTATTTTAGCCCATTGCACCAATTGCTAAGTGAGAACCTGGTTGGGTGGTTTGTTAGGTAGTATGCTTGTGTTCATCACTAATGATGTTCATAGTGCATGCATCTTGATGCGGTCATAACTTGTCCTTGTGAGTTATGGATACAACTTCCCTTTTATTTCCTTTTCTCTTTTCCTATTTGCAACGTAGGTAGCTAGGACCCCCATAAGGAACCAAAATTCTTCGGAGATCAACCGCCCAACCATATCCCTTCTAGGTGTCACGACAATCATTCGATATTGGAGTCGGTCTGCGCCCTCAGTGCTAGATCTTCGACCAACAAATCAATAATATTTTTTCCATACAAATGTGTGCTATATTATTTTTTTTGAATTTACATGGTGGAATTGGTAGTCACCACGAGTCCAAGAAGGCTGTCCGTATTTTATGGTCGCCATAGTATTTTGTGTTGTTCATATCGAAAGCTGCCACACAGATCTTCGTGCAATCCACACCTATACCCACCATGCCACAATCATTTAAAATATTTTACACCACTGAAATCACCAGGAAAGGGACAAGTGTTCAGTTTAGAAATGCTCGAGATTTGAACCTTGGACCTCTGCCCCCCTTATAGTTTTTGGTCGAATCAATTTTTCTACACCTCAAACCTTAAATGGTTTATAAATTCCACCTACGATATAAGACAGTGAGTCAACCCAAGATTGGTCACATTATAGATGATTTAAGGAATGTAAGGATATCATGAAACTTAACCAAGCATCAAGCATAGTATTTTCTAACTAGCAAGGCCGACCACCAAGTAGTGTGGCTCTCGACCACCACCACATGGTGGTCCTATATCATTTTTTGTAATAAATTACAAAAATTAATTATTTAGTATGTAAAATGTGTATGTACCTTGAGCTTGTGAAAATGTTTATGGCTCACTTGATTTTGATATATAGCTAAAATATTTTAGGAGTCTTTTTAACAGAAGATTGGCTTCCCTTATTTTCATTGCCAATAAGTGTCATTGTACCTATATAGGAAAAGTATTTTCATGTTAGAAAATGAATATGATGTTAAATTTTTTTGAAAAAGTTGTACAACTAGGATAAAGGAATTTGTGGTCTACTCTTGATCATAGGAAATTTATTTCTTACAATGTTTGTCAACACTATCCATGGTTTCTGCAACTCATATCTACTCTCCATCAATCATATCTGTTTGTCTCTACTATCGATTGTCCTACTTTTTTTTGCTATCGAGCATCTTTACTTTCTATCGATACACTCTACTTGTCTCTACTAATTTTCTTTGCTTTCTATTGATCGTCTCTAATTTTTTCTACTACCAATAATTTATGCTTTCTACCGATCGTCTTTGATTTTCTCTGCTATCAATCATATTTGCTTTATGTTGATAGACTCTGCTTGTCTTTTCTATTGATCATCTCTATTTTTGTCAATCATCTCTGCTTTTCTCTATTACTAATAATCTTTGCTTTTCTTTGCTATTGATCATATATTTTTTGTTGATCGTCTCTACTTTTCTCTACTACCGATCATCTTAGTTTTTTTATCATCTCTACTTTCCACTACTATTTATCATATTTACTTTTCTCTGCTAATGATCATATTTACCTTTTCTTTTTGTCGATCACCTATACTTTTATCTGATATCGATTGTCTTTATTTTTCTCTATTATCGATTGTCTCTACTTTTCTATGGTATCGATTATATTTACTTTCTTTACTACGGATTATCTCTGCTTTTATCTACTATCAACTGTATCTAGATTTTGTGTATCATTTTTTGATGTAAGAGTATCATTGTCATGTTAGGTATATATATTGGTGGTATAATAGGCCAATTTGGTAGTGTAAATAAAATTATTTATAATTTCAAGGTAAAATTGTCCATGATTTACATGGAAATTTTGGCAATTTAAAATTTGGAGGAATGAGGCCTGGTCAAGGGTCCACATATTCATCAATTTCAAATTTCAAAAATCTTAATATTCACGAATTAACGATGATTCACCGCTATGCATAATATTATTGCTAAATATGGGCAAAAAAACATATTTGTGGGATTGGAAAACCATTAGGGTCCTTTTTTGGTTATTAGTTATTCTAGTGGTGTTATATGGGTGTGAGGTGTGGGCTGGTAAAACATTAAATTTTATATGGAGATAATTAGAAATAATTTAAAAGCAACCAATCAAAAATCATTTTGGAATTAAAGCATCAATTCCAAATGATATTTTACTTGCTAAAACATGGACTTTTCCACTAGAAGCAAAAGTTATGATAAGGCTATTGGGGTACTTAAAAAAAAATGCAAATAAAGGAAGGTAACATGTTGCTAAAATAGGTGATCAAAGAAACACTCAATTGAATAAAATATACAAATGAAATAAAACAACAAACGGATGGATAAATGGAACATTAAATTTCATGAGGTGCCAAACTTCAACAAAGAAAAAATAGTATGTGAGAGAAAAATTTAGACTTTTATATTGACTGAAATTTTATGAAGGAAAAATAGTTATACATCAACAAGTCCAACCCAAACTGTGAACACAACCAATATAAGTACATAAAAACAAAGATTAAATAGAAGAGAAAAATGCTTATAGCCCAACTAGCATCTAGTTCACACCATCTAAGATGCAAAAGTGAGAGATGCATAATTCCTCAAGAGGCATGGTCAGAATGAATATGTGTCTTTTGCATCATAGTAGTGGATATCGAAAAATATTTTGTCATGGAATGTGAAGCTTACAAAGACATCAGGATTGCACATGATACTCTAAAATTAAACTCACTAATAAAACCTTTTGAAAAATTGAGAATAGGAAAAACAAGAAAACTTCTTATCAAAATCAACAATAGAAAAAACATACTTCAAATGTTGATAAAAGGATGTTGAAATTTTCTATTTTGTTGGACAATTTTCTTTCTTAGATATTATTAAACTTTGGAACTCTAAATAGGAGGTCCAAGGTTTGAATTTAAAAGAGAGTAAGATTGTACATCATACCCTATCAAAGCTCTTGGTCCCACAACCTATTTTGATCTCGTAAACATAACTAAAATCATTTCATTTCAAAAATAAAATTAATTTAAAATACAACCAAATATAAGATTATAACTAAAATCTATTTAAAAATATATATATTTATCATATTAATTTTCTACTCTCCTTCCATTCCTTTAGAGAGGAAAAACAAACAAACAAACTTGTCTCTATAAAAACACCCAACTTAATATATCTTTAAATTCTTATAAAAAAAAAATCTAATTTCATCATTAAAATAATAGTGCATGTTATCTGCCAATTATAGTTGACAACTTACTTTTTAAGAAACACTAAATTGAATAAAATACACAAATGAAATAAAACAACAAACGGATGGATAAATGGAACATTAAATTTCATGAGGTGCCAAACTTCAACAAAGAAAAAATAGTATGTGAGAGAAAAATTTAGACTTTTATATTGACTGAAATTTTATGAAGGAAAAATAGTTATACATCAACAAGTCCAACCCAAACTGTGAACACAACCAAAATAAGTACATAAAAACAAAGATTAAATAGAAGAGAAAAATGCTTATAGCCCAACTAGCATCTAGTTCACACCATCTAAGATGCAAAAGTGGGAGATGCATAATTCCTCAAGAGGCATGGTCAGAATGAATATGTGTCTTTTGCATCATAGTAATGGATATCGAAAAATATTTTGTCATGGAATGTGAAGCTTACAAAGACATCAGGATTGCACATGATACTCTAAAAATAAACTCACTAATAAAACCTTTTGAAGAAATGAGAATAGGAAAAACAAGAAAACTTCTTATCAAAATCAACAATAGAAAAAACATACTTCAAATGATGATAAAAGGATGTTGAACTTTTCTATTTTGTTGGACAATTTTCTTTCTTAGATATTATTAAACTTTGGAACTCTAAATAGGAGGTCCAAGGTTTGAATTTAAAAGAGAGTAAGATTGTACATCATACCCTATCAAAGCTCTTGGTCCCACAACCTATTTTGATCTCGTAAACATAACTAAAATCATTTCATTTCAAAAATAAAATTAATTTAAAATACAACCAAATATAAGATTATAACTAAAATCTATTTAAAAAAATATATATTTATCATATTAATTTTCTACTCTCCTTCCATTCCTTTAGAGAGGAAAAACAAAAAAACCAACTTGTCTCTATAAAAACATCCAACTTAATATATCTTTAAATTCTTATAAAAAAAAATCTAATTTCATATCATTAAAATAATAGTGCATGTTATCTGCCAATTATAGTTGACAACTTACTTTTTAAGAAACACTAAATTGAATAAAATACACAAATGAAATAAAACAACAAACGGATGGATAAATGGAACATTAAATTTCATGAGGTGCCAAACTTCAACAAAGAAAAAATAGTATATGAGAGAAAAATTTAGACTTTTATATTGACTGAAATTTTATGAAGGAAAAATAGTTATACATCAACAAGTCCAACCCAAACTGTGAACACAACCAAAATAAGTACATAAAAACAAAGATTAAATAGAAGAGAAAAATGCTTATAGCCCAACTAGCATCTAGTTCACACCATCTAAGATGCAAAAGTGGGAGATGCATAATTCCTCAAGAGGCATGGTCAGAATGAATATGTGTCTTTCGCATCATAGTAGTGGATATCGAAAAATATTTTGTCATGGAATGTGAAGCTTACAAAGACATCAGGATTGCACATGATACTCTAAAAATAAACTCACTAATAAAACCTTTTGAAGAATTGAGAATAGGAAAAACAAGAAAAATTCTTATCAAAATCAACAATAGAAAAAACATATTTCAAATGATGATAAAAGGATGTTGAACTTTTCTATTTTGTTGGACAATTTTCTTTTTTAGATATTATTAAACTTTGAAACTCTAAATAGGAGGTCCAAGGTTTGAATTTAAAAGAGAATAAGATTGTACATCATACCCTATCAAAGCTCTTGGTCCCACAACCTATTTTGATCTCGTAAACATAACTAAAATCATTTCATTTCAAAAATAAAATTAATTTAAAATACAACCAAATATAAAATAATAACTAAAATCTATTTTAAAAAAAAATCTTTATCATATTAATTTTCTACTCTCCTTCCATTCCTTTAGAAAAAAAAAACAAACAAACAAACGTGTCTCTATAAAACATCCAACTTAATATATCTTTAAATTCTTATAAAAAAAAATCTAATTTCATATCATTAAAATACTAGTGCATGTTATCTGCCAATTATAGTTGGCAACTTACTTTTTAAGAAAATAAAAACTAAAACTTTGTATTTCACTCACATTTACAAGCCATCTATTTTCCCAACTTTGCATTTCACTCACATTTACAAGCCATCTATTTTCCCAACTTTGCATTTCACTCACATTCACAAGCAATCTATTTGCCTAATCCCTTCACTCACATTCACAAGCAGACTATTTGTCTAATTTTGTATCTCACTCACATCTGCAAGCAATCTATTTGCCTAATCCCTTTACGTCACAAAGATCCAAATAATAAAAGTACATATTAAAATGCTCGTGCATCTTTCACGCCGAACATACGTGGTATTCAAAGAAGTCTGATTTATTAACTTTGGTCTTCGATGATGATGATCTTCCAAACTCAAAATATGTCTCAACCTGTCGTTTGTGTAACTTCGAAGACAAGCAAATCAGCTTATCAATTTTATTATTATGATGTGAAATAACATAATTTTTTTTTAAAAATAAAATAACATAATTTTTAATGCCTTCACGGAAAACTGTTGGTAAATTCAATATAACATTTTGTATTCTTAAATTTTTAAAAAGATTAAGAGAATATGAAACAGTTTTCAGTCTTTGTTATATTATTGTTGTGGTATAATTCAAATTTTAAAAATTAGGAGCAGAGCATAGGAGGCGTACGATGTCACGATAGGCGAACAGAGCATCGGCCAGAGCAGAAAAAACAATGGAGTGTAGAAGAAAATCATATAGATTGGGGAAACTAGGATTTTAATTGTGATAATGATGGAGATTGGGTTAGGGTTTTGAGTATTATTATGGTCCTTAATCCTAGCGGACCAATGTATAGCATTAGTGTGCTAGGACCAATGTATAGCATTAGTGTTGCATAAGGGAATGCATGCGATAATGGCTCCTCTCAACCGATTGTGCAGGTTTGTGTTGAAAATGGTCCACAAGGTAACCCTCGTTCTGTTGATGTAATTCTTCCATTGCCTGAAGTTGATTCTGCATGTCACAGTTTAGAATCACTCACCCTTGTTGGGTATTTTGTTTGCCGCATTCCTAATGAGTCTTCCCTTAGGGCTTGGGTTAATGCACCTTGAACTCCTCATCGAGAGTCAAGCTAGCAATGCTTCAAAACCTTACAAAGGTTTTTTTTTTGTTTCGCTTTGTGGAAACAACCCATGTTAAGGTGATTTATGAACATGGCCTTTGGTACATGAGAAGTTCTCTTCTTGTTTTTTCTCCTTGGACCCGTGATTTTGTTGTTTCTGAGAAAAGATCTACTAAAGTCCCTGTGTGGGTGGAATTCCCAGGACTCCCTTTACCTTTGTGGCCTTTTCTTAATCTCATAGTAGCCCCTTTAGGACGTGTCATTTTGGTGGAGGCGGACAAATTTTTCCATGCACGCCCTCAAAAACGTGTTTGAGTCAAGATTGATATTTCTCGAGATCTCAAGGAGTCCATTGACATACAAGTTGGTGACATTGTGCTATCCCAATGGGTCCTCTACATTAATTTTCCCAACACATGTTTTTGGTGCTAGTCCTCAGCACATAAGATCAAAGATTGTCCCTTGATGCCACATAACAAGGACAAGCAAAGCCCCACCACACCGAGTGCACCCACTCCTCAACCTCAAGAGGATGGTTGGACGACTATGGGAGGGCGTAAAAATCCACATTTGGCTACTTCTAAATGTACACAGTCGAAGTCAGCACATGTCTCACAACTGATAAAAAGGTATGAAAAGGAAAAAGTTGGCCTCCCAATTGAAATTGCTAGCAATGAGGCTCCTCAGTCTCAATAGATTCATACCCCAAAGGATGCAATAGAGGTTGCTTCACAGTTTGCCTAACTAGCCATTCCTCTAATACATTTCCCCTTGGCTAACACAAGGCGCTCTCGTAACTCAAGAAGGGGATCTGTAGAAGAAGATGTTACTCCAGAAAAGCGATTGACAAGCGTTCAGTTAGGCAGTTACGTTCATGATTCATCCAACAACTACAGTGTTGTGAGTATCTTAGCGGTGATGAAAATTTGTCATTGAATGCAGAGCCTCCTTCATCGATAGAATTGACGGTTCCTACAAAATAAACAAAATCTAAAGTTTCTTCCCCTTCTGTACAGTTTCGATGTTCTCGTAGTCCTCGACAAGGGAAAAGAAGATGAGTTAGTGTACCCGAAAAAGGGTTTCAGCCTTTCAACTCAAAAATTCCAGCACCTGTATAGCATTGAAACGACACAGAATGATAGAGCAATAAGTCTACCTAGTACCTAATGTTGTGTATTCACCCTTTTAAAGGTTGGTTCAGGTTTTAATTGTATAGATAACGTTGCTCCAGAGCTATCTATCATATTTCTAGCTTATTTTTATTGAAACCTCTCTTATTTTTATTGAATATAATTATTAGTTAAAAAAATTAAAGATTATCGCTATAGATCAATAAACTTTTACTCCAAATAAAAATTAAATATAACAAAACATATCCTTCTAAAAATATTGAAAAAAAATAATAATAAATCTAAGAATAGAGTAGGGGAGCTCTTCTATGTAAGCTGGGGAAGACCATTGTTAACTATTAATACTACTTAATCAAAATTAACGTGGAAAGCGCATCTGCTAATTTGGTTTTATCGGTATTCAAATACCATATTAATTAGTAAAAAAAAAATTAGCGGAGTGTTTATCTTTGAATAAGTCGTTGTTCACAGTATACATGTATTCAAAGTCCAAACCCCGCAGTCGGTGGGAGTCTACTGCCACTTTTAATTTACTAAAAAATTGCACTTACTAAACGCTCGCAGGGAACACGCTATACATGATCTGCGTACACACGACCTATCAGCTATCTGGATAACCCAAAGGAACGGGACGAATACTGAGAAAGAGATGTCTGGTCAGCAGAGGTGATAGAGAGAGCTGATGGAATGAGTTTATTTGCAATGGAAAACTGAAAGCTCTGTTGCAGAGGAGGCTCTGGGACCTCCTTTTCTCCCTCCAACATCTGCACTACCGTTCCCATGGAAGGCCTGCTGTGGGCATCCTCTTGAATGCACAGAAACCCTATCTTCAACACCCTGATAGCTTGGCTCCTGTCAAGCTCGTCCTCAACTTTCGGGTCAATGACTTCCATCTCCCTGCCACTGCATGCCATGGAGAGCGCCCATGCAGGAAAGTAACACTTTTCTGAATCCCCCACATGCAGACTGTAATTCTTGCGCCCTCCTATAATCTCGAGCAGCACCATCCCAAAACTGTAAACATCACTTTTTTCAGTGATTGCGCACTCCAGCAACCACTCCGGAGCAAGGTACCCTGGTGTGCCTCTCATGTCGGTCACCACACGGCTCTCCATCCTGGTCATCAGCGTCGCCATCCCGAAGTCGGAGACCTTCGCCACGAAATTGTCGTCGAGAAGAATGTTTTGGGGTTTCACGTCCAAGTGAATGATCTTGTATCTGCATTCCTGGTGCAGGTACGCCAGGCCTCTGGCTGTGCCCAGCACTATGTTGAATCGGATAGGCCATGTTAAGGACCTTTTCTTGTTCTCGTCGAAAAGCCATTGGTCCAGAGATCCGTTGGCCATGTGTTCATACACGAGGATTCTGTGAGACTTCTGAGCGCAGAACCCGAGCAACTGGACCAGATTCCAGTGGTGGATAACGCTCAGTATCGCAACCTCTGAATAAAATTCTTTTTCTCCTTGCCTTGCGATCTCCAGCCTCTTTACCGCCACCTTGGTGCCGTTCCCCAGGAGGCCCTCGTACACCGTTCCGAACCCGCCGGAGCCGAGAACTCTACTGAAACGGCGAGTTATTTTCTGGATTTCATTGAACGAGAATTTCTTTGCAGTCAAATCTGGAATGCTGGACATCACTCGGTGGCCGTCCGTTGCGGGGTTAGTGCTTTCTGGCTTTGAATTTCTGCAGGTTTTGAAAGGATAAAAGCAAGCTATAACCAGACCAACTATAAACACGCAGACTGCAACCACAATTACCGCTTTCTTGTGGGAATTGCCGGAAGGCTGTGAATTCTTCACTAAATCCGTGCCTTGCACTTTTATAAATGCAGAGTGGTTTACATTCGCGGTCTGCGCGAGTGTTCCCACCGGAGAAGAGACCGCAAAGCAAGAATTGGATTCGGCCAAATAGAAGGAAGCCCTGCACGAACAATTCTTCAAGCAGAAATCCGAGCAATCTTCTTTGGAAGACATATTCACAGGAACGGCGTACCGATTGCGGTAATACTCGAACCCTGCCAGAGCAAACATCTGCCAACCTCCAACCATATTTGAACAGTTCGGACTTTGTAGTACTCCACAATCCCCGTTCGAGTCTCTGTTCAGATGATGGGTGTCGTTCATGGGGCATGTGCACGTTTCCGCTTCTGTACAGACTCCATATTTTCCACACGAGCTTGGTAACTGGCAGTTGCTCATGGCTTGGTATAGTGGGCTTGCGACTCCAGACGCATAGCCTCTCAAATTCCCGTCGTAATCCAGCCTCACGAACACAAAATAAGTGGACAAATTCGAATTCGTCTCGTTTTTGATGGATTGAAGGTAATAATACGGGCTAAGAGACGATCCATTGCAAAGATCGGACGTGTTCTCGAAATTCAACCCCATCTTCGGCCACTGGATGGACACGTTAAAGGAACTGTCAGAGCACGATGAACCTAGATAATCGAGGGTGCGGGCACTGTTGTTGTACACGTTCCACAACCAGTAAAGCTCCGGTTCCAGATTCGTGTCGTTGACATAAAGTCCCAGGCCTCCAGGCTCCACTTTGAGATAATATGTTCCCAAAGTGAGATTATAAGGAGACGATCTGCTCTGGAGCTTGTCCCCCACTCGGAGGGATTGATTAAGCAGGAGAGTATCGGTGGGGTGGTCGCTGCTGCGCCAAAGGGGGGCGCTGCCGTTGTTGAGCACCTCCAGCACGGCCCCGCCGAGCAGTCTCCCCCCTTGTATGGCTTCTCCCGCGGTGCCAGTAGACCACACGGTTCTGCTGCCCGATCCGCCTGGGTTCGAGTCCGAGAGAACCATGTTCCCGTCGGGTTGCAGCTGCAGCACGGCGTTCTGTGACACGGCCTCGTTGCTGTTGGCGGTCCACACGACCTGCCCCATCGCCTCGATGATCGTTCCGGACACCACCACCGACAAAAAGTACTCGTTTGAGCTCGCTTCCACGAAACAGAGGAAGGACCAGGCGTCTATGGTGGTATAAAAGCTCTGGTAGACGATGTGAGTAATAAGCAGCGCCGTGGCATTGTTTTCGTTCTCGAGAGTCATGGAACCCACCAGCGTCCGCGCGTCTGAGATGGACCATGTCGTGTTGGTGCTGAAGTTTCCGTCCGGATCCGAGTCCGCGCCTGATTGTGCATCGACACAGCAAAGAAATAGCAGCAACCACGGGAAGATGAAACCGGTTCCTGCCGATCTCTTCCTTTCCTGTCTCATCATAACGTGCAGGGAATTTTTTCTTTTTCCCCTACTGCTACAACGAGCTTCTGCAGCGGCGTATTGTAATAGCCAAGGTCAAGTTGTATGAATACCTAAACATTCCAGATCCTTCCACTAGTCAACACGCGGCGGGCACCAAGGTCCCAAACAACCGTGTTGGATCCAACTAAGAAAATCGTACTCGTCATCATACCCTCCTTGTCTATATATTTTTGCAAAGCAGGTAGAAGACTTTTATGTAAGACGAATCAAAGCCGCCGACCACATTACAAGCCCACAGACCACAATTACATGAAAGTCTCCTCTCCCTTGGAAATCTCCTTCTAGATGCCATTAAAGACGAGGTTTTTTTTATGTCCAAAAGGTGTGCAGAAGAGACACGTACTGCAGATACTTTGCAAACAGAAATCCCCCGAAAGAATCGTTCAAATGTCAAACTTCCATACCCTAAATAAAATACCAACTTTTTCAAAGAAAGCTGTTGGAAAGATGACTCCAATTTCAAAATATCAATAAATTCATTTTTATTTATTCACACGGATTACGCCTTCGCCACGCCATAAACTTTTTTTTTTTATTGGTTGAGAATTTTTTAATAAATTTTAGGTTTTAGGTGAAGACAAAATCAATAAGATATAATTTGATAAATATTTTATTAAGAAAATTTCTATAAACTGCAAGTTGGTAGAAGACAAAAATAATAAAATATAACTTGATAAATATTCTATCAATTGAGAAATTTTTTATAAATTCTAAATTGTTAGGTGAAAACAAAAATTAATAAAATCTAATTTAATAAATATTCTATCAAAAGGTTCCATGTGTAGACTAATTGGTTCATTTAAACTCATAAGGGGGCGGAGGGGCGGAGGTCCAAGGTTCAAATCTCGGGCCTCGCGGGACTCAACACTTATCTCTTTCCTGGTACTTTCAACGGTGTAAAAGGTTTAAAATGATTGTGGCATGGCTGTTATAAGGGCGGACTGCGTGAGGATACATAAATATTCTATAACGCCAAGATTCGTGACAGCTACCAATTCTACCATGTTATATAAAAAGTAAAATAAAATAAAATAAATATTCTATCAATTAACTTATTTTTTTAGCTTTATTCTTTATTTTTAGTCAACTTAGTGGCTATCCAAAAAAAAGAAGATGATGGAATCGATTGCTACGATGGTGAGGTCAACACAACTGTTTAAAACATCTTCCAATCCACGTCGACTACGAAATAGGTTGTGAATGTTCCACTATCCTTGTTGTATTCCCTAATGGCATTGAAGCCCATGTGAAAAGATTGCCACCAGTTTGACACGAAAACAATAATGCTATATTTAAACAATTGAGGCAATATGTTAATCAGCGAGGAAGCATCTTTGCTAATTTGTACCATACGAATGAGATGACTAAATGACGCTGATGGGTCCCTTTCAAATGGTAACCATGAGATGACTAAATGACGCTGATGGGTCCCTTTCAAATGGTAACCATGAGATGACTAAATGACGCTGATGGGTCCCTTTCAAATGGTAATAACTGTCTGGTATGTTCGTCCTCTCAAACAGGCGATATCTGTTTGATATTTCAAGAGGTTTTATTTTATTTTATTTATAAGTTTATTTACACATGTACGAATATATTTCATGGTTTAAATTAAATTAAGGATTTTTAGAAGAAAATTTAAAGTTCAAACGTCAAGGTGCAGATTAAATTTTTTTATTTATTATATTGTTATTTTAATTTTAATTTTAATTTTTTTTTTAAATATATATATTTTTTGAATTTATTACATGGTCATAACCCATTACATAGCATATCCGCAACATGTGAGGGGAGAGATTTGAACCTGGGCCTCTTCAACTTGAAGAATTTTAACTACCCACTTGCTCTCCAACTCCTCTCCTCTACATGAGCAAATTTAATCTTAGTTTTATAAATTATTTTGATTTAATAAAAATAATTAAAATAATTTCATTTAAATTAAAAAAAATTATAATTATTTTATATATTATAATTTTTTTTATTAAATATCCAAAAGACTTCTTTACACCAAACACCTTACTCATCATTTTTTTCAAGATCTTGTAATCTTAATTATTTTATATATTATAAAAAATGTTATTAAGTGTCGAAGAGACTTCTTTACAACAAAGACCTCTACCATCATTCTCTTTTTACATTTTGAATGAACAAAATGACCTAAATATTGTGTAAAATTGTATAAATATTTTGATTTAATAAAAGTAATAAAAATAATCTCATTTTAAATTTAAAAATTTATAATTATTTTATATATTATAAGAAATATTATTAAATGTCAAATAGACTTCTTTGCAACAAAGACCCACTCATCATTCTTTCAAGGCCTCGTAATCTTGATTACTTTTTGAATGAACAAAATCTAATAATTTTATATATTATAAGAAATGTTATTAAGTGTCGAGGAGACTTCTTTGCACAAAGATCCCTACTCATCACTCTTTGAAGACCTCGTAATCTTGATTACTTTTTGAATGAAAAAAATCACCTAATGAAATTGTATAAATATTTTGATTTAATAAAAGTAACTAAAATAATTTTATTTTATATAAAAAAATTATAATTATTTTATATATTATAAAAATGTTATTAAATATTGAAGAGACTTCTTTGCAACAAAGACTTCTTTTTGTTTTTTATTGAATAAATATTTTTTATATATATACATATCCACGGTGGGGGTTGAACCCGATCACATCATCGATAATGAACAAAATCTAATTATTATATATATATTATAAGAAATTCATTTATCCAAATTTTCAAACTTTATAATCTTGATTGTGTTTTGAATATATAAGAAGAGACTTCTTTGTAATAAAGACCCCTACTCATCATTCTTTCAAGATCTAGTAATCTTGATTACGTTGAAGAGACTTCTTTGCAACAAGTCTCTTATAAAAAATCTAGTAATATAATTAATATTGAAGATCTAGTAATATAATTATTTTATATATTATAAAAAAATGTTATTAAATATTGAAGAGACTTCTTTGCAAAAAAGACTTCATTTATTAATTGTTTCAAACTTTATAATCTTGATTGTGTTTTGAATGAATAAAATCTAATTATTATATATATATATATTATAAGAAATGTTATTAAGTGTCGAAGAGACTTATTTGTAACAAATATCCCTACTAATATTTCTTTCAAAATCTAGTAATCTTGATTACGTTTTAAATGAACAAAATCACCTAAATATTGTGTAAATTTGTATGACAAATTTTGTGTATCAATCACTTCTTTCTATTTTTTTCTTTCAATTGTGATTGAAACGTGTCCTACCTATATTACATTATCACCACATAGTGGTATTCCAACAAAGTTGGAATATTATCTATGTATCCCTCAACAAGACTTGAACCTTGGTCTCCTCCTGTAAATGTTGAGGAATCTAACTAATTGAGATAATGCCACTTCATAGCTTCTTTCTAATTTTAATACATAAAGTTGTTTTACAAACAATAACTTAAAAAACCTTAAGTACACAAAGAGAACGTAAAAGTATTTGTTGTTTGAATGAATAAAAAAAATTAATTAATTAAATGACAAAAAAAATTATAGAACTCTTTATAATGTAAATGGTATATAACTTGTTAATTAAAGTTAACATAAATAAATAATATTATATATTTATAAAGTAATGCTCAAACTAAATAATATAATCTTCTTAATACAAAATATGTGATTGCAATGTCTAAACCAAGGTAAAAATAAGTAGTCAAATGTATAATTAAAAAAAAATGAACAGGTCAATTGTAATTGGTAACAATGATCACTCAATTTTAAAGCATCATTTCAACAATAAAAATAAATGTCATCTATGTGTTGTTTTATAATCATTTCTAACTACTCAGGTGTTGTAGGTGAGTTGGAGAGGAGAGGACAATCCTCCAAGGGAGGTCCCAGGTTCGAATCTCCACCCTACCAAAAAGTTGAATTGGGTACTCAAAATCCAATTGATAATGTTGGTGCGGGTAGGGTCGGGTGCGACTCCCGGGTGACTTTGACGGTGTAGAACCCCCTGGTCGTGGTCTCTCAGACCAAGGCAGCCCTACAAGGGGTTTTTCCCTTTAAAAAAATTAATAATCATTTCTAACGTAGATTAAGCATTAAAACAATAGGCATACTTATTTTGTTGCATGAATCTTCACCTATCTAAATAAAACTCAACAATGAACAATCAGAATCAAAATCAACAATTGATCACTCAATCATGTAAATTGCATTCATGTTATGAATATTTGTTAATAGCTATCACAAACTTATCCTTCTATTGGGAAAAATGCATACATAATAAAATAAATCTTTGGAAATCTATTTTTCGGTCATTTTCGTTTGAACAATCCATACTGATTTCATGCAAATCACATTCAAACGTTTACTCAAAGCCTTTTATCCTGTTGGAAGCAATCATTCTGAGATGCACGCCCTTTTTGTGATTGGGGCATCTAACGTTGACAAGATCAATAAACATCAAAAAACCTACAATATGGTTTTAGGTGATCTATTTTTGCTCAACATCATGTTTTTCCATACAATGCATCCCAAAAGGGGTATATGTAGACACCTAAAACATGTCATGTTTAGGAGACTACTCATATGGGCACCTTTGTAGACCATATGAATGAGCTTGGACCTTTCCAAGACCAAGCAGTGGTTCTAACCACTCATTTTAGGTAGTTTAGGCCTATACAACCTTAGCCACTGATGGCATCAGCAGCTAAGATCCCAACCACTGACGATCAGAGTGGCTAAGCGTTAGCCATGCCTATCGATAGCGGCTAAGGGTAGCCTACCCCTAGCCATGCTGAGTGAGAGTGGCTAGCCCTGTAACAAACTCGAGCTACCCAAGCCGAGCAAAATTAGTTGCAATGAATAAACTTGCAACGGTTCTTGAGCGATTTTGGGCTACAAAGCTTCCAGAGGGTTCCTCCCAACTGCTCAAGCCAATTGATTCTTGATCTTGGCTTCCTTGAGAAGCCAAGATTAGGATTTGGGAAAGTCTATTTATAGACCTCCCAAAGAGGTAAATATGATCACGAATTGAATATAGTGAAGCCCTACCAAATTGTAGAGCCATTTCACATCACTTGAGAAGTAGTGAGATGCTGCCCAATTATAGTTTGACACCTGCATTTGCAACAATGGAGCTTCCAATAGCTTGAGGAGCAAGCTTGCCATTCCACATCAATCCATCATGAATTCAAGATATTTCAACCACAAATCTATGTTCTTAGACACACCGGTGACCCTTGACCATCAATTCAATAGAGGAAATTGAGCATCAACAAACCATATTTAAGAGGTAGAACACTTCTCCCATGACCGTTATCTTCAACAGTGGCCCGTAGGCTTAGCTATTGACTGCAATAGTGGCTAGCAGAGCCAGCTACTATGAGCGATAGTGGCTAGGGTTTGACATGCAATTTTCCTTGATTTAGCCATAGATTTCCTATTTTTATCATGCATTCAGCTTTATTTAGCATAGATTAATCATCTTTACTGCATTTCTATGGTTCATTATTAGTTTTATAGGCATATTTGCTTTCATTTGTGCATTTCATGCATTCTTTACATATTAGCTTTATTTCTTGCATTTTCTTAGAAATAAGCCTCATCTTGAGAGGCATCATATGCTTTTAATGTTTCTTGTTGTTTCCTTGCATGCAGGTAACAGATATTTCCAAGGATAAGGTATCATTCAAGATCCTACCTCTTGAAATTAGAGAAGGAGACATCTAGTAAGCCCTCAAGCAAAGTGGTGTTGAAGTGAAGACCCTTGAAGTGCATCTCTTCCCATTGAGGGGTCCATAAATTTTGTAATAATTATATCAAATTGAGGGACTCCCTAAGAGGGAGGAGTTGTAATCAAGCTTCATCATTATTAATAAAAGAGCACCCCCATTTCTTGAATATATTTTATCTTTTGCAATGATTACTTGATTTCATTATTGTCAATTTGTTATATGCTTACAATAGTGTAGATGCATGGTTTTTACCTTCATACAAGTGGTGATCATAGTTGGACCGACCCTATTTTTGCACTGTTTGCTAATGTTTTTATGTTTTTCTTATTGTAGGTATAGCCGCTCTAAGCGACAGTAGCTAGCAGTCCTAGTCATGGATGATATCATTAACTAGCATCCTAGCCACCTTGATTGATAGTGACCAGTAGAAAACATAGTCAAAATAGTAAACAACCTATTTCTTCATCAGATGAGGATTCCATGGTAAGTGGTCTTCTCGTATTTTCTATTTTTCTATCTATATTCTATCTATGTGAATATAAATTACAAAATTAAGTAGAAAACATAGCAAAATTTAAAGGTAAATTCATAAAAATACCATGTTTTTTACTAGCTACTTCTAGGAACAATGACCTATATTATTAGCCACCCTAAAATTTAATGGTTAGGATTTTTTACTACTATTATGTATAGCAGTCAAGTCTATTGCTTGCTATACAGAACAATGACCACTATTTAACCTATGTGTTAGGTATGCTTGCTTGAGGCCTGATCAAAGGCTATTTTCATGATTTAATTTGCATTTTGCATTCTCTAAAATTAAATAACATTTAATTGTGCATTCTTTGAAGATAAAATGTAATTTCTAGGCATATAGAGAAAAATCATTTGAATGCTTCTTGATGCATATTTCTTTCATGAAAATTAAAAATAACACACACACACCACGATCCAAAGTAAACATCAGTGATATTGGGCTTTCACATCCAACCCATTGATCAAGACCAATAGTGGAAGTTATTACCACTCGGTTGGCTTGTCTAACATTGTATCATCGAGACCCATCCATGGCCAAGGCCAATCCAAGAACTATCCTATCCATAGAAAATTGCATGCACTCCTCTCCAAAGGGTGTATAGCTAACTATGGTGTGTTGGGTGAGGGTTGGTAGTACCTATGCTACCTCATCGAGTATGGATTTCATCCCCATATTCTGGTGTGTGCGAGTATATAGGTGAAAACCTTTGAACAAATTGAGTATAACATCAACTTTTGAAAAACATGATAAGAGTTAGATTATATTATCAACAAATAAAAATGCACAAAATAGTTTTAGGGATCACAAAGAAAACTTAAAAGAGATAATCATATTGTATACTTTGTTTGCCTTAAAACTTACATACGAGATAATTCACAAGCTATGGTCAATACATGGGGCCGCCACCCTCGGTCCCTGACTGAGGTAGAAACCGATGCCCCAACCAACACACAAAATAATGAAGTTGAGCCTCCCACACAGAATGCACCTGAACAATGTTCAGGTAGCATTAGAGGTGATAACACAACTCATGGGGGTTCTCATCAAGACACCCCAATTAGAGGATAAAATACAAGATCCTCTCATGATAGAAATGAGGGTGGTTCAAGACCCCCACCATCACAAGATAGACATAGACAAGATCCACCCAATGAGGGGTAAGATGAAAGGGCTACATCAAATCACAGACCCACAAGGAGTCCAAACCACACTGAACCTGGGAGGTTTGTGCTAGATCTCAATACTATTGGGGTAAATGGTACACCTCCTAACCAACCTTGGAGAACTAGTCAGCTCAATGGACTAAATCAAGTTCTGGAAATATTAGAGCGTAGGACCTCTACTACCCACTCTCGTTCTGAGAGTACACATAGTGAGGATAGAGAGAGGTATACTTATGCCCAGGGGGAATGCTCAAAATACCCTCATAGCACACATGCCCCATCCATGCATGCGGGCATAGAACAAAGGCCTCAACACAATACCAATGCAGTCTTTACAGACAAAGGCAAGAGTGTAGTGGACCAATCCATTGGGGCTCATACTCATAAAAATCCTTGCACAGAGTTACAAAGCCAAAGATCCTACATAATCGATCATGTAGATCGAGCATGTAGGCTTTATTTAGGACAGAGATAGAAAATACTCTAAGATCAATTGGAGGATTTGCACATAGAGTGTGAGTGGCTTGAACAAGATGACACACAATGACAAATGTTGCTTTAAAAATATTTATATGAGCACCGCTTATGGGAGCAATGCATCCTCGATCAGAAGGAGTGTGAAGAGAGAGAGGATAGGTTAGCTAGGGCTAACCTACCTCTCATTAGTGAATACAGGGAGCAATGTAACACTAGATGTGTTGTATCACATCCAGAGTTGCACCCTAGGCAAGTCAAGCACCACACTCATCATACTTCCTAGCATGCTTCAAGGCAACAACAACATCAAATGCTAGATCAGCCTAGGCATAGTCAGTACGAGGAATCAAAAAGAGATGGCCAAGATCAATAGTATCCTGAACCCTCTTCTATAGATGTGGATGATGAGCATAATCATCCATCTTGATCTCAGAGAAATTTACCACCTCTTGCACCATAGGTCACTAAGGGAAGAAGAAATCATTTCTTCTAAAGCGTACAAAGTCCTTGCTAAGAAAATTAAATCTCTTGAGAAATAGGGTACGACTTACCAAAAGCCTACTCTAAATAAGATTCATAATCAACCTTTGTGTCCCTCGATCCCTAGTCCAGCATATCCCAATCATTTCGAGATGCCTAAGCTAGACAAATTCTGAGGTGATGATGATGTGCAAGAACATGTGACCGGTTTCATGAATTTATGCTTTCAGATTTAGAACAATGATGCCCTACTACTGAGGACTTTCATGATCACCCTTTTAGGCCCAACCCTAGAATGGTACAACCAGCTACCAAGGCACAACATTACCAACTTTGAATAACTAGTGAATGCCTTTCTTGAATGCTTCTCATTTGGCATCAAGAAAAAGACCAATATAACTGATCTAGCTACTTTACAACAATACGATGATGAGCCAATCATAGATTATGGAAATAGGTGGAGAAAATTAATGGCCAAACTTCCATTCTCCATCCCAACCATAGAATTAACCTGAATTTTTACAAAAAGTTATGTGAAACACATCTCACTTTTGCTTCAACTACAACAATATCAAACATTTGAAGAGGCTTTGGTGCAAGCCAAAGTCATTGAGGATATCAAGTTGCAAGAAGGAGACTTGAAACTCTAGACTAAGAAATACTAGAATAATAAGAACATGAGGAATCAAAATCATCAAGCCAAACCTATACCTATTAATCAAGTCATGTTGAACCTTCCAAAGGGGGAAAAAAGCCAACAACAACAAAATTATCAAGCACAACCACCCCTACATAGTACAATCAATGCAATAAGAATCAGGGCAAAGATAAGCAACGTCACCCACCTCACCAGTTTATGCCATTGTCAAAGACTTTGGCATCAATTTTTAATCAATTATGTGAGGCTAAGGTGCTTCGATTGCTCGAAGTGCAGCTATTAGATCCTAACCATCCTAAGCCCAAAGGGTTTAGGGAAGATCACTATTACCCATACCATAGACAAAAGGGGCATGACATAGAAGTGTACCATAGGTTTAAACATGTGGTGCAAAATATGATCGATAGGGATGAGCTACGAATCAATAATCCCTTGGTGCCAGATAATAAAAATATGGGAATCTTCAAGGATCCCTTACCAAATCATGAGCCACCAAGGAACCATGTTGGACAAGTCAACCAAGTGTGGATTGATCCACCTACTCAAGGATTTGTAGGTATGGTGAATGTGGTCACTAGAAATAGGAGGTATAATCAACTAGAACCTCCTATAGCGCCCATTCATATTCAAGTTGCACCTCAATAGAGGCCAATGCAAAACCCATTTCTAGGCCCACCAACAAGATCGATGGTAACAATTAGAAATAGACTCACCTAGAGTCTACAGATAGCCTCGATAAAGCTATCAATATATGAGCTCATACAACAATCTCCTAGGCATAGGGAGACATTAATGGAAATCTTGAAAGCCATAGAACTTCAACCCCAGAATCTTGAAGCTTTTACTAACTTCATGGGGCATGTGTAGTAGTGTCAAGAACCCGTGATCAGATTCTACGATCATGAAATCAAAATGGTATCCATTGCTATAGTGGACCCACCGCTACATATCATCACATGTGTTAATCACACTCCCTTCAAGTGGGTATTGATTGACATAAGATCATCAATCAATATAATAACCACTAAAGCCTTAGGAAACCTGAACCTCCCTAAGTCACATATTGTAGCCTCAACTTTTACGTTGCGAGCATTCAACGATGTGTTGTGCTCGATAGTAGGTACAATAGTCCTTCCTATTTAGGTTGGGCTAAAAACCATCCTGATGATGTGCCATGTTCTAGAAGGTGCTATGTAGTACAACATTCTCCTAGGTCATCCATGGATAAGGGACATGCATTGCATCCCCTCAATTTTGCACCAATGCATCAAGTATGTGCATGAGGGACAAGTACATGTGGTCCCATCAGATGAAGAGCCATTTAAATATGTGAATCAGGTTGACTTTCTAGGAGACTTCATCCTCCCATATACTCACTTGGATATTAGACCTACGTCTCCTATCAGACATCCAATGAGTAAATCAAAGTTAGTGCACGTCGATCCTTCTACGTCGACACCGCAACCAACCCCTAGTACAATGATTACTTCTAAAAAGCCTACAACATCATCAAAACTAAAGAATGATCAGAAGCTAAAGGTAGTTTTAGGTGAAAAGGAACCTAGGGTAATCCCAAACATTGCAACCATGGAAATTCCAAATCTTATGGAAGAGGAAAATTCACACAATGTAGTCGAGGAGGTACCTCAACCTGCCTCACCTGTGTCATCAACCACGTCATCTACATCGCAGGTGATGATTCATTTAGTTAACCCTGGGTTAGCTGAATATCTTGTGCAGAATGTAACTTTCACACCTATTATAGAGTCTATGCAAGACATGGGGAGGCCTCAAGCCCCCCATTTTCCTATTGGAATGGTGGTACCACTAGGGGTGCCACCCAATCAGACAAATTTCATTTATGGGGGCTTGGATCAAGTCACAGATCGCTTACCCATAGAGGATGATGATGATGAACCATTCATTGCTAACATTCATTATCTATCCAACCCAAAGTTCACCCTTAGGTATTTTGAACATTACCATTGGCATGGTTACGAGCTAGGTTTATTTGAGCAAGGGTGTAGAACTCCATATCAGTCATAGTACCAACTATCGACTGATAAATTTGGCCTTGGATATCACATTCGAGGGCAAGATGAATTGTTAGCAACATCCTTGGATCATCTGAATCTAGGCTTGGGGGAGGACATTGATTGGAATCCCTATCACCCCAACCCTTCGCACTCATGGAGGGGTAATTGGCCTATGACCATGGTTACCATAGAGCCACCCTTGGTCTATCATGAGAACATTTCTATGGAGGCTACCCTAGAAAGCATCCCAAGGATCAATTAGGTTATCAGAAATAATGAGTATATCGATGAAGTTGGCATTGAACCTCATAGCCCTAGCTTAAATGAAGAGTTTAATTCAAAATCCACTTTTAAAGAAGATGAATCAGGGCACAACTCTAAAGAAGATGATGGTGAGTATTTCTTAGATGATGAGGAATATGAGGATGAAATAGAGATGGCCTACCTAGGGCCTCAACATCTACATCATCTTAGGGAGCTTATGGACATGGAAGAAATTTATCATGTAGTCTTCCTAGGTCCTCCCATCCAAAGGAGACCAGTGAATTTAGAAGAGATATATCACATAGCTTTTCTTGGTCCTTCAAACTTAAGGCAATTGCTTCCCCTAAGGATCCAATTATTGTGTCTATTCCTAGAGTAGACCTGGTGATCCCCATACCACTTGAGCCACATCTAGAGCATGGGGGAGAACCCAAAAATAGTGAGTTTCATCCATGTGGTCTTAGATATTTCTTCCATTCCATTAACATGATCTCCATCGATCTGACCACTCCACTTCACAATCCATCTAACCCTTCAAAACCTTTGCACCTCAATCATGAGGCCATTGATTTTGACCATATCAATTCACCCCTAGAGCCTGAAGATTTCTTCCCTAATGAAGAAATGTTGCAACCATTCCATTTTATACCAGGTTGTGCACATGATGTCTATCATGCTGAGGTCGATCCTGATTTGGTGGAACCTTTAAACCTAGAAGATGACATCCATTTGATCCCTACACCTCACCATCTTGAGGAGGGATCACATATGTCAATAGAGGAAACCTTCGAAGTGGATATCAATGATGATCCCACCAATCCAAGGAAGGTTAAATTTGGAGAGAGCTTATCTCCTGAGGAGCATGCTAGCCTCATTCCTCTATTGAAAGAGAGACCTGATCTCTTTTCTTGGACCTATAAGGACATGCTAGGTCTGGATCCAAAACTAGTTACTCATAACCTTTCGTTGGACCCTACCAAGAAACTGGTCAAGCAAAAACTTAGGAAGATGCATCCAACCATCACCTTGATGGTTAAATATGAACTACAAAAGTTGTTGGATGTAGAGTTCATAATTCCCATCGACTATCCAGAATGGGTATCAAACATGGTACCCATAGGAAAACCTGATGGAAGAATCTACATATGCACAGATTTCAAGGACCTCAATAAGGCAACACCCAAGGATTCATTTTCATTGCCTAATATCGATGCTCTTGTAGATGCAACTGTAGGTCACAAAATGCTTTCTCTCATGGATGGTTTTTTGGTTACAACCAGATTTAGATTAAACTCGAAGATCAGCACAAAACCACTTTCACCACTCCATGGGGAATATTTTACTATAAATTTATGCCATTTGGCCTCAAAAATGTTGGTGCCACATATCAACGGGCTATGACATACATTTTTCATGACTATATGCATAAAATATTAGAATATTATATTGATGACTTACTAGCCAAGTCATTATTGTATGAAGAGCATATCGAGGTCCTAAGGAAAGTCTTTGATCGCCTGATAGAGCACAATGTCAAGTTGAACCCCAAGAAATGTATCTTTGGTGTAACTTTAGGTAAACTCTTGGGATTCATCATTTCTAAATGAGGGATCAAAGTAGACCCAATGAAGGTCAAGGCTATATTAGAAATGGGCCCTCCCACAAATATCAAAGAATTAAGAAGCCTATAGGGCAAGGTAGCATCCATAAAGTGCTTCATCGTACAGTTATCGGATAAATGTTGACCCATGAATCGACTACTACACAAGGGGGTCCCATTTAACTGGGATGAAGACTATCAAAAAGCCTTCATTGAGATCAAACAATACCTAGCATCACCACCAGTATTAGCTCCACCTAGACCAGATGTGCCATTTTTGTTGTATATATCCACCACAAAATTTGCACTAGGAACCATGCTAGCCCAGAAGAACATGCAAGACAAAGAGTAGGTGATATATTACATCAATCAAACCCTGGTTAGTTATGAGCTGTGATAGGCATACATAGAAAAGTTGTGCTTAGCAGTGGTCTTTGCAACTAAGAAGTTGCGCCACTACATGTTGAGTCATACGATGTATGTTATATCAAAACAAAATCCTTTGCAATACATGATGAGCAAGACATATCATAACACACGTACTACAAAGTGGATCATGCTATTGACTAAATTTGACCTAGAATTCATCAGTCAAAATTCAATCAAAGGACAAGTCATAGCTGATCAACTAGTAGAGGCTCCTCTTTAGGATCATAGACCTCTTATCATAGAACTTCTCGATGATGCAGTATTTGCATTATCAGAGTCACCCAAACCCGAAGAACCGGATAATCAAGTCGATATGTCTTTGTTCTTCGATGGTTCAAAATGTGAGCAAGGGGGTGGTGTAGGGATTATGTTTTTCATACCACAAGGTGCTCCAATGCCCTTGTCATTTAAACTCAACTTCCCTTGCACCAATAACAATATTGAATATGAGGCCCTAATCTTGGGTCTCCAAACAATGCTCACCATGAAGATCAAAAAGTTGAATATCTTTGGTGACTCCCTTCTCATAGTAAATCAAGTTAAGGGAATTTATCAATGTAGGTGTCCCATATTGAAAGCATACAAGGAACTTGTGGACACTTACTTAGCCCAACTAGAGTGGTATGACATTGAGGCAATCCCTCGAACATCCAACAGATTTGTAGACACTATGGCATCTTTGGGATCCTTAATCCCTCAGAATCTATCTGCTGACTTCACTACCATCCAAGTAAAAATGCTATCACAATCCATGATACGATGTGAGGCTCAAGAAAATCATGAATCAGTCCACATGATTCATATAGAACCAAACCATGAGTGGTTCTATAAAGCTAGAGACTTTTTGAAGAAGGTACCCTAGGGGTCTTTGCTCTCATAGGGTCCTACGGAGAATGGTACCACTATTCTCCATAAGGTTGTTTCCCAATATGCATTTGTACAAGTTGAATTGTAGTAGGAACATGTCATCCAATTAGTCGAAGTCATTGCTTATCAAGATTGGTTATCACAATTACATGATTTCCTTAAGCTTGGAGTAATCCCACAAGGATTATCGCATGCTACAAAAAGAGCATTTAAACAAAAAGTGACTAGATATGTCTTGTTAGGAGATATCTTATATCATCATAGCTATGATGGAATTCTCCTTCATTGCCTTGAGCCCCAAGAATCAGCTTGGGTGATTTCACAAGCTCATGATGGTACATGTAGTGGCCATTTCAATGGCATGGCCATCATCAAGCGCATCCTTCGAATGGGTTACTATTGGCCCACTATGGAGAAGGATTGCACAGTGTATGTCAGGAAGTGCATTAAATGTCAGTACCATGCTAATCTTATGCACCTACCATCATAGGCCTTACAACCCATCCAAGAAGCTTGGCCATTTGCTCAGTGGGGTTTGGATCTAATTGGTAAGATCTCTCCCCCATATTTGGGCTGACACACATTTATCATAATGGCCACTGAGTATTTCACCAAATGGGTGGAGGTAATCCCTTTAACTACAATGATAGGAGCACATATTGCGGAGTTCATACTCCATAATATAATATGTCATTTTGGGATACCATCCAAAATAATATCGAATAATGGAACTTCATTCAAAAACAAAACTGTAAGGGCTTTAACATCCAAGTATAATATTCAACATAGTTTTGCAACTCCATATTATCCACAAGCAAATGGGCAAGCAGAGGCCTCAAACAAAATAGTGGTAGCAATCTTAAAGAAGATTGTTCAAGAAAATCATAAATATTGGCATATTCAACTACCTCTTGCATTATGGGCTTACAAGACTAGTATACGGATACCCACTAGGGCAACACCATTCTCACTAGTATATGGTGCTGAGGCCATCATACCCTTGGAATTGGAAATTCCAACATTGCACATCGTATTGAAAGAGTTCATCGATGATGACACTATGCGACAAGCTCACCTAGATCAATTGATGCTTCTTGATGAACATCGCGTGAATGCTCTTGAGCATCTCCGAGTTTACCAAGATCGGCTAAAATGAGCTTACAATAATAAAGTCCACCTGAGAGACTTTAAATTTGGGGATCTTGTGCTAAAAGAGAACCAATAGAACTCAAACCTGCCACCGCATCTACGAGATAAATTTGTGGCCAACTGGTTAGGTCCATTTATCATTTCAAAGAAGATTGGACCTAGTACTTATCGCCTAACATCGCTAGAAGGTGTTGAAGAGCCTGAACCTCTCAACATTCTTCATCTAAAGGCATTTCATACATAAAATCAAAAAATTCAAAAACATTTGAAAAGCACTCAAAATAACAAAAACAATTTAAAACATAAAAAATCCAAACAAATCAAAAAGCAATAAAATAAAAAACATTGCAAAACATCAAAAATACAAAAATATTTACATTTGGTATTGCATTTACATTTTGCATATGCATTCATTTAATTGCATTGCATTAGGTATTTTCATCCATTGCATTTGCATTAGGATAGGTTGTGTTTACAATCTGACAAATGACACCACATTTGTATGCTAATCATGCATCTTTACATCATCATCATCCATCACCCTTGTGAGTAATTGTGTTTTTCAACACAACCCTTCCTATTGCTATAAGGAATATACTAGGGTTTTTTGGTCATTCAACCATACCTAGTGATCTTCTCAAATTTTGTAGAAAGCTATCTTTGCTTTTGGAGATGAGGTCTAGTTTTGATAGTACCTTGCATATTTCAAAATCCTATCACAATTTAAACATTAACAATCCTAGTTTGAACAAGGAAATATGAACACTACAAAGTGGTCCTAGTCACCTTAAGCGAAAGGTTTTTACTTGCTCATTTTGTGATGCGCATGGTCTAGAGTGTTGATCATTGACAAAAGGACAAGCTCCCCCTACCCAAGAAATCCCTTGCTTTCATACAAAATAAGAAAAATCCCAAATCAAAGCAAAGCAAAATAAATAGTGATTATCATCACTAAGAAAATCCCTTGCTCCAAAAGAAAACAAAATGTAAAATAAATAGTGATTTTCATCACTAAGCATGAGCAAGTATCCCAATAAATCAAAAGAAAAGAAGGGGGTGAAGAGCTTGAATCCCTGGAATGGTCAGTATTTGAAGCCATTGAGTGATCCCCATTACAACAATGGGTTGAATGAATCCCGCCTGGCAATGGGGTAGTTCTAAGCAATTTACAAATGAGCTAGCTTTAGGTGGCTTGTATTACCTAGTAGTCTAGTCCAACTGCATCCAAACTTAGGATCATGGTGAGCATATGGTGATCCTCATTACAACAATGGGTTGAATGAATCTCGCATGACAATGAGGTAGTCTTATGTCTCATCTAATATATTCATTTGCACACACAAGGATAATGAATATCTTGGTCTTCATAACAAAAGCTTTTATCTTTCAAGAGTCTTGTGTAGTCATTATACAAATTTTGATTAATCAACTAGGGTGTTTGAGTCTCATGGAAAACCTCAAAAATCCCTTATAGCAACAAATCATCTCATCAATCAATCACCATTTTCCTTATGAGGTTTTGTTTATTAAGGGGTGTTCATGAAATAGGATAGATACTGGATGGATATCAACAATGATATTTAGACGACCACTAACTATTTTGTGCATATCTTTTAATTTACAAAAGCTTATAAGGAAAACCCATACATCTCACATCATCTCATCTCACATATGGATGCTTAAATGATTAATTATTATGATAAGATTTACCATTTTCATTCATGATTTTTATACATTCTGTGGTGTCATCCATTAGTTTGTTAAACACATATTAGATTCATTCCTTATGTTTTAAGTGATTAAAGCATACATGTTCATTTGCATTAGATCATCCTCATGTAATTAATGCATTACATACACATCATCTATCATATCATATCACATAGATTAAATGCATAAACAATTGAAACAATTTAAACATACATTTAACATTCACCATTGCATCCATATATGCATACATAATAGTGCACCTACACATATAGATCATAGCATCTAATCATACATCTATCATCTAGCTAGTGCATGTCATTAGTACATTGCATACATATAAGCATAATCAAATCATCATCTAGGCATTGCATCTATAAATGCATCCATGGATATTAATGCATATCTAACAATCCAAAATTTACAAAAATCATCAAAATAACAAATAAATTAGATAAATCAAATTCTAAATGCACCTCGTATCTCGTTATTTACCCTATACACTTGGTGGTTAAAACGACTTGTGCTCCATGCAATCCAAAAAGATGAGTAAATTACCATAAGGCTATTTGAACCAAATTATTCATCATTGACTTGAAATATCTTCATTTTAATCTCAAAGAAGGCCATGGAGAATGGAATTCCCCATAAAAACGAGGTATTAATTTCATTTCTCCTATGAAGTTTCATCAGATCATCGAACATAGTGATTGAAAAAAAGCTTAAATAGAATTGCTATCATCTTGATTTCCTAAGAAGGCCATTATGGCCAGACTACTCCATGGAAGAGAGATGTAAAATTACTATTAAAGGTTGAAATAATAGTTGTAATAGGACCTACAATATAATAACAAATGCAATCATCTTGAAATATCCAAATCAATCATCTTGGTCAAGTGACTCGTCACTTTCATCACTTGTCCTTTCTTCATCGATTCATCGCTTGAGGGGGTAGTCATAATAACAAATTCATAATCAAAATAAACAATTGAACACTTGATCATATAAATTGCATTTATCTTACGAATCATTGTTAACAACTATCACAAGATTACCCTTCTTCTAGGAAAAAAACATACATAATAAACTAAATCTTTGGTAATTTATTTTTTGGTCATTATCATTCGAACAATCTATACTAATTTCATGTAGATCACATCCAAAGCTTTAATCAAAGCTAAGGATTTCATCCCATTGGAATAAATGATTCTGAGATGTGTGCCCTTTCTATGATTGGGACATCTAACATTGACCAGATCAATGAACATAAATTAACCTATAATATGGCTTTAGGTGGTCTATTTTTGCTCAACATCATGTTTTTCCACACAACACATCCCAAAAGGGGTATATGTAGACACCTAAAACACATCATTTTTAGGAGACTACTCATATGGGTACCTTTGTAGACCATATGAATGAGCTTGGACCTTTACAAGACCAAGTAGTGGTTCTAACCACTTATTTTAGGTAGTTTATGCTTATACAATCTTAGCTGCTAATGACATCAACAACTAAGATCCCAGTTGTTGATGATCAGAGTGAGTAATATTTATCTATGCATGTTGATAGCATCTAAGGGCAGCCATACCCATAGATGCACTAAGAAATAGTGGTTAGACCTATAACAAACTCGAGCTACCCAAGCTGAGAAAAATTAGTTGCAATAAATAAACTTGCAACGGTTCTTAAGCGATTTTGGGATGCAAAGATTCCAGAGGGCTCCTCCCAACTTCTCAGGCCAACTGATTCTTGATCTTGGATTCCTTGAGAAGCCAATATTAGGATTTGGAAAAGTCTATTTATAGACCTCCCAAAGAGGCATAATGGATATCGAAGTTACCATAGCAAAACCTTGTTGAATTGGAGAGCGAATTTATGTATCCCTTGAGGAGTGCCAAAATGTTGTCCAATTATGGAGTGACAATTGTTGTTGTTTCAATGGAGCTTCCAATAGCTTGAGGAGCAATATTGCAATTCTTAACCAATCAACCGTGAATCCAAGACAATATACCATCAATTTAGTGTTCTAAGACACAAGAAACCCTTTACCATCAATTTTTTGAGGAAATTGAGCATCAAAAAGCTAGATTTAGGAGGTAGAGCATCAACAAGCTCCCATGGTAATTTTTGATGCTAACAATGTCAATAGCTAGCAGATCCAACTACTATGAGCAATAGTGGTCAGGGTTTGACATGCAATTTTCCTTGATTTAGCCATATATTTCCCATTTTTGTCATACATTTAGCTTTATCTAGCATATATTAGTCATCTTTACTGCATTTATATGGTTCATTATCAGTTTTATAGGCATATTTGCTTTCCTTTACATGTTTTCATACATTAGGTTATTTATGCTTTATTTGTGAGTTTACATGCATCTTGAGTTTCTTTTGTATGTTTCTATATTTATTTCATGTATTATTATCAAATTTTCAAGCATATTTATGCATCTTTACATACATTTATGTTTGGATTTATGATTTGCATTAACAAGAATGAAGAACACAAGCTTATACTGAGAGGGGGGAGGTTAACAGTATAAGATAAAACTTTTCACTTTTTAATCCAAATGATAACAACAATAA
This sequence comes from Wollemia nobilis, assembly GCA_028583015.1. NCBI lineage: Eukaryota > Viridiplantae > Streptophyta > Pinopsida > Araucariales > Araucariaceae > Wollemia > Wollemia nobilis. The sequence continues at coordinate 2,548,968 of JAQPPZ010017106.1, forward strand.
TATCAAGGTAGTAAATAATGCACAAATCATCACACACATAAGAGACACAAATTTAATGTGGTTCACCCAATGTGGGCTACGTCCATGAAGAAAAATTTTCTTCTAAATTTTCTCAACAAATATCTTGGAAACCAATTCCCTATTACAATGCTTATGGACCTCTATCCAAAGGATACAACAATACCCTATGCTCAAGTTCATGTACCTCTATCCACATGATACCTCTATCCCCACTGCTCTAGCAAGTGGACCTCTATCCATAGGAGACCTCTATCTCCACTACTCTGACTAGTGGACCTCTATCCATAAGAGATGTCTATCCCTATTTCTCTAGCTAGCGGACCTCTATCCACAAGAGAACTCTATCTCCTCAACTCTAGTTTGGTTCATGGAATAGGAGAGACCTATCCTTTTCTCTAGTTCATGGAAATATATCCACATGAGACACCTCTCCTCTATTCTCTGGTTTGCTCCAAAGCCTACTTACAACTATGCTAAACTCTGCTCCAAGCCTACTCACCAGGCTTGCTCAAATTTGCATCATTCACTACTGAAACCTGCTCCAAGCCTTCTCACAAGGCTCATCCAATTCTTCTCCAATAACTGCTCAAAAAATATTCACAAATCTGCCTCAACCTACTCACACAACCTGCATGCACAAACTACATAAATATACCTCAAACCTACTTACAAAAACTGCTCAAAATTGCTCATAATCCTTCTCAAAAGGCTTGCTCATAATACAACTCACACCTACTCATAAAATCTATTCAAATCTGCACACAATCCATGCACAAATCTATTCTCAACTCTACCTCAAGACTTCTCACAAAATCTATCCAAATCTGCCTTAAGCCTTCTCACAAGGCTTGCTCAAATCAGCAACCAAACCTGCTCTTAGCTCTGCTCAAATCTGCCCTAACTCATGCTCAAAATCTGATCTAGCACATGCTCAAAATAACTCACATAAATTGCTCAACCAATCCCAATCTTGCACACAATGATGTTTGAAACAATTCTTGTATCCATTTCAGAAATACTTTCTTCAACTAGGCAATTCAGACATATTCTACCCATATTTATTTCATGAACATATAAAGAATAATATTCAATGTAAATTCCCAATATGTTCTCTTCCAAACTCACTCAAATACAATGCATAAATGTTTCACAAATTCATTCAACAAAGTTGCACAATTTGTTCTCAAACTCTAGCATATGTGGTTCTAATTTCATTCACCAATGAAGCACAAATATTCTCAAATATTTCCAATAATGCACATATACAATCCTTATTTCTCCACCTTATGATTCATAAATATTTTCTCAACCAAACACTTTTAAATAAGGAATTCTATCACCATACCTCTTAACTTGCTTTGATGAAGATGTGCCCTCAAAAAATTATAAAATAATTCCCTTTTTTCTACTTCAAGAGGTTAGTAAAAATCCTTTCCAAAAATACCCTTCTCAAGAGGATGTGCTCAAGAATACCTAAACGTAATACTTTGTAAATCCCTTTTTAAAAATTCACAATATAAAAACAATCCACAAAAGCTTTCTCAAAATGTGCACACGAAGACTTTAAAACAATACCTTATGACTCCCTTTGTAATGTGCCAAATCTATCCCTTAATTTTTTTATTTGCATAGTAATATATTTATCACATATATCCCGATACCTCCATTTCAAAAATTAATAATAAAAATATTCTACTCATACCTGTTATAATCACAATGAAACTGAGAGGGGGGGTGAATCAGTGTGTTCTTTAAAAACTTAAAAGCAATTTAGACTTTTAAATAAACAAGCAGTAGATTAAAATAGAAATAATAAAAGTACTAAGAGCATCACACATAACACGGCATTTTAACGAGGTTCACCGATGTGGCTACTCCTCAAAAGGACTGCTTGGACTACCATCCAAATCCAGTCAAATGCAAAGCTCCAACTTTACATAATCATTCACCAACACCAACTGGTAAGAGGCACCAACCCCTAAGTTTTATCTGCTACAACATAATGGAGCACCAACTCCAATTTTTCCAGCACCAACTGGAAAGAGGCACCAACCCCTTTTTCAAGCTACAACTTGAAGATAATAATAAAAATTGCAGAATGTAAACTTTCACCTCAATTATCATGATCTGCTATTTTTTTGCGATTTGCTGCTTGTCGGAATTCGACTGCTGTTGTGAAAAATGATTCGCACTTTTTCAACCACTCCTCTATATCTCTCCGCGTTCTCTGCTGCAACTTCACAGAAATATCACTTCTACAACCAGCACACTGTCATTTCACACTCGAAACACAACTTCTGCATACCGTGTTCTTATCTTCTCTTTGCACCACTCACTCACTATCTCATCGCTGCGATCTCTTTTCTTTAACTCCAAATAACTATCACCGACTTACACTCTGCTGCACACAAACTTCATTCGCATATATCGCATCATGCCCACACATCAACCTTGCAATAGTCTCACCTTTTTATAGAAGAGAATATCCCATCAAAACATTCTCAAACACGTCGGCTGCAACCCTAATTAGGTCAACATGAAACCCTAGAATTTTTCGGTTGCTTAACCTTGCTTTGTCGACGAGAAACCCTAATTGATCCGTTGCAAAACCCTAGCAACGTCGGCTTTGAAAACAAGCCGGTGAACAGCTTTAATTTAATTTTAAAATATTAATTTAAATTTTAAATAAATAAATAAAATTTAAACTGGATATTTAAAATTAAATATCTTCATCATTAGAGCACCTTTTTCAACAAAACGAAGAGCTAACTTGGGTTTTAAGAAAAACCCATTTCAAAACTGCTGACCATGGATTTAAACAAAACCTATAATTTAGTCTGCCTTGGTTTTCACAAAAACCCTTCCACTCTTTGACATCAATGACAACATCAACACTTGAGCAAGGGCAATGTACCCAAGGTACCCAAAATTGCCAACAATACCTTACAAATAAATTGCACTCCACGGGTTTCTACTAGCTAACCTCTGCCACAACAACGACTATCACAAGATCACTGACCAACTACGCTACCACGTTGGTGGGGACAAAAATAATACTCTCCAAATATATCATTGTACTTTGTAATCAACATATTGTTTGTCTTTTCATCTTCACAACCCACTATCACTCGATCACAATAGAACACTTCTTCTTAAATCTCCAATGGCAACAACGTTCTCACAAATTTCTCTCAAAACCTGGTGATAGCAATATCTTCTACAATACTTTTTAGGCTTCTCACGGAGGCTAATCACAATGATGATGTGTTCTTAAGTTCTTGGTGGTAGGGATAATATCTTTTTCACTCTTCAAAATCTCAATATAAACTTAATGGCAACTCTCATAATGAATGCACTGTGATCGGTAACTCTTTATTAGTTCTTCAAAGAATAGTAACTTTTCTTTGATCGCTCAACAACTCTTTCTTAGCTCTCACGAATGGAAAAATTGCAAGAGTAGTCTTACAAATCAATCCAAAATGTGCTATCACCAAAAATCACATTCCTGCGAACTTCTTTTACTTTCACACAAATAGGCATTAGATTTATGCATCAATTTCTTTGAGCTCACGATAAATATAGAATGCAGACTTTCACATTCTCATTGGCTGGTACACTCTCGATGCAATGATGTTTCAATCTCTTTCAACCTTCCAGTAGCAATTTTCATCATTCACAAAATTCCTATTAATAAAACTGTTCTAGTGCTAATGTTCCTCCTAAACTGTGTTTGATAATATGCTACGTGGCGCACACATTCAAATCAAATAAGATGCATCATTAAAAACTCTTTTATCTACCCAAATGAGGAGCACTGGGCTTGAGTATATATGCACATCAAACATTTACCTCCAAAGGTCGACGCACATCAACTTCATTTTATGATGTTTTATTTTTTTGTACCAAGCCGTATAGAATTTATTTAATTATTTAAATTTAAATATATATTTAAATATTTAAATCTTTTATAAACCTTTTTAAACCTGTATCTTTTTCAAATATAAACTTACCTTCTCTTTTAAACCATGACCTTGATATTTGAACCTTGTCTTCACATTAATACTTGGCCTTGTCTTTTCTTTTAAATCTTTGTCCTAAACCATAGAAGACTATTCCATCCTTGAAATCATGTACCATTTGACATCAATGACAACTCAATATGCTTAAATATTTCCAACAATCTCCCCCTTTGTCATTTATGGCAATCCTTCTAAAATATTTTCTTTTACAACCATTGGATTCCAAATCTGCTCCCCTTGAGAAGCTGCTCCCCATAACTGAATTCTCTCCCCCTTATTAAAATCTCCCACCTTTGAAATCAATGGAAAAGGGACTCCTTTGGGGCTAAAAATAAGACTCTTAGCTCAACCCCTCACCACCTCCTTTCTTTGAGGTGATCAATTTTGGGGTTGGAGTAAATCTACTCCCAACTTACAATTCTCTTCTTCTTTTTCAACTTTATTTTTCCATACCTTTGTAGTCATACCTATTTGAACATTTTGATCATCTCTATCCTTTATTGCCTTTGGAAGTTCTAGAAACTCTATTTTAGACCACTTTTATTTGTGCCTAAACTTATTGCAATTGAAACACTTGATGTTGTAGTTTCTGATTGGTGCAAATGACCTGAAATTTATTTTGGTAAAGCCATAATCATTTCTACCATGAATCCTACAATGTATAGCTTTGTGACCAAAATGATTACATGAGAAGTAATGAACTTTAAAGAAATATCCATCTTAAAATGAATTGAATTTCCTCTTAGTGAAGCCATAATTATTCTTTCCATGAACCTTGCAATGTACTGCTTTATGACCAAAATGATTACATAAGAAATAATGACCTTCGAAGAAATAATTATCTTTCCTTGGAAAATATGGTCTCTTGGTCCTTTATTTGTCTTCTCTATGATCATACCTATTCCTTTATGGTGCATTGTTTGCTTCCTTTTTGATACTATCACCTCTCAACACATCAGCGTAGGTCTTAGGTTCTTCTTCAATCACTTCTGGTTCTTCTATTTCTTTTGAACTTGAGCTTGACTCTTTTTTTTTCCTTGTCCTACTTCAAAACCAAGTCTAGTCTTGATAAATGGAGATATTTGTGCCTTGGGAATGTCATCCAACTCTTTTGAGCTTTTCTCAAATCTATGTAGCTTATCATTAGAATATTTTACTTCCATCCTTAGAGAAACCACTTCATGTTCTAATATTTCACATTCTAGCTCTTTTGCCTTTAACTGTTCAACCATACCTTCTTCTATTCTTCTTGCCTCTTCAATTTTAAATTTTAATTCAATGAAATCTTGTAGAAGCTTTGCCTTTGCTTTCTCATCTTCTTGTACTTGAGTCTTCAATCCTAAGTTCTCCCTTTTTAGCTCATCAAGTTCCTTTTTCATTTCAATTGTAGCTTCTTCATTTTTTGAATCTCTCTTCCTTTGTAGGTCTTCAATAGGAGCATCTTCTTTTTCACTATTGGAGAGACTTTCATAACTATAACTTGAATCATTGCTTGCTACTTCAACATAAAAACTCTTCTTGTGTCTTTGAAATACCTTCTTCTCATGCTTGCTTTGATGGTGTTTGTATTTATTTTCATGATAGAATTTTTATTTTTTATTTTTTATTTTTCTTATGTTCTTGTTCATATTTACTGCTACTATATTCATCTTGTGGACAATAATATGCATGGTGACCTAGCTTACCATATTTAGTACAAAATTTTATCAATTTAGCCTCTTCTCTACCGCTTGATTTTTCACTTGATTCTATTTCCACTTCTCCTTTTTGAGTAACAATTTATTTGAGAGAAAAATCAAATTCCTTTTCCTCTTTACTACTACTATACCCATTTTGTGGACAATAAAGTGCCATGTGACCAAGTTTACCACATTCAACACATCTCACAAAGTTAGCCTCTTCTTCACTACTACAATACCTAGATTTTGAACACTGATATGCAAGGTGACCAAAGTTACCATAAATAAAACATTTGAGTATTCTTAGATCCTTATTAGAAGCTTTGAATGTTGCCTCTCTTTTGGATGTTTGATATTTCTCTGTCCTTATCTCATAGGCTATGATATTTATATGTAGCTCATCCATGTGTGTTCCTGTAAAATCTTCCTTCAAGTTGTTAGACTTTTTTTGAAGGAATTGACTCTGATACCGATTGAAGAGCACAATCTTATATTGAGATGGGTGGTGAATAGTATAAGATAAAACTTTTCACTTTTCAATCCAAATGATAAAATAAATAATATCAAGGTAGTAAATAATGCACAAATCATCACATACATAAGAGACACAGATTTAACATGGTTCACCCAATGTGGGCTACGTCCATGGAGAAAATATTTCTTCTAAATGTTATCAAGAAATCTCTTGGTAACCAATTCCCTATTACAATATTTATTGACCTCTATACAAAGGAGACATCAATCCCCTATGCTCAATTTCATGGAACTCTATCCATAGAATACCTTTATCCCTACTGCTCTAGCCAGTGGACCTCTATCCACAAGAGACCTCTATCCCCACTACTCTAGCCAGTGGACCTCTATCCACAAGAGACATCTATCCCTATTGCTCTGACTAGTGGACCTCTATCTATAGGAGAAATCTATCCCCTCAAATTTGAAATGGTTCATGGAACTCTTTCCATAGGATACACCTCTTATTTTCTATGGTTTGTGGAACTCTATCCACAGGAGACATCTCTCCTCTTTGCTCCAGTTTTCTCCAAATCTTGCTTACAACTCTTCTTAAATATGCTCCAAGCCTAATCACAAGGCTTGCTCAAATCTACACCATTCACTAATAAAACCTACCCCAAGACTTCTCACAAGGCTTACCCAATATTTTTCTAATAACTACTCAACTAATATTCACAAATCTACCTCAACCTACTCACACAACCTACATGCACAACCTACACAAATATACCTCAAACCTACTTACACAATCTACTCAAAATTTCTCACAAGCCTTCTCAAAATGTATGCTCAAAATATCTCACAACTACTCATGAAATATATCTAAGTATGCACACATTACATGAACAAATCTATTCTCAACTCTACCTCAAGCCTTCTCACAATATCTATCCAAATCTACCTCAAGACTTATCACAAGGCTTGCTCAAATCAGAAACCAAACCTGCTCTTAGCTCTGCTTAAATCTACCCTAACTCATCTTCAAAATTTGCTCTAACACATTCTCAAAATAGCTCACAGAAAGTGCTCAACCAATCCCAAATATTGCATACAGTGATGTTCAAAACATTGTGTGTGTCTCTTTTAGAAATGCTTTCTTCAACTAGGAAATTTAGACATATTCTACCCAAAGTTCTTTCATGAACATATAAATAATAATATGTAATGTAACTAATCAATATGTTCTCTTCTAAAGTCATGTAAAGCCAATGCATAAATATTTCACAAATTCATTCAACAAAGTTGCACAATTTGTTCTCAAACTCTAGCATATGTGGTTCTAATTTCATTCACCAATGAAGCACAAATATTCTCAAATATTTCCAATAATGCACATATACAATCCTTATTTCTCCACCTTATGATTCATAAATATTTGCTCAACCAAACACCTTAAATAAGGAATGATATCACCATACCTTTTAACTTGCTTTTATGAAGATGTGCCCTTAAAAATCTGTAAAATAATTCCCTTTTTGCTACTTCAAGAGGTTACTAAAAGTCCTTTCCAAAAATACCCTTCTCAAGAGGATGTGCTCAAGAATACTTAAATGTAATACTTTGTAAATCCATTTTTAAAAATTCACAATATAAAAACAATCCACAAAAGCTTTCTCAAAATGTGCACACTAAGAATTTAAAACAATACCTTATGACTCCCTTTGTAATGTGCCAAATCTATCCCTTAATTTTCTTATTTGTATAATAAGCTCATTATCACATATATCCTGATACCTCCATTTCAATAAATAATAATAAACTCGTACCTTACAAATAAATTGCACTCCATGGGTTTTGACCCACTGACCTTTGCCACAACAACGACTATCACAAGCTCACTGACCAACTACGCTACCACACCAGTTGGCACAAAAATAATGCTCTCCAAATATATAACTATCCTTTGTCATCAACATACTATTTGTATTTTCATTCTCACAACCCACTGTCACTCAATCCCAATAGAACACTTCTTCTTAAACCTCTAGCGACATCAATGTTCTCACAAATCTCTCTTAGATCCCAGTGACAAGAATATCTTCTATGATACTTTTTAGGATTCTCACAGCAATTAATAACAATGACAATTTCTTTAGTGTTCCCAAGTTCTCAATGGTAGGGATAATCTCTTTTTCACTCTTCAAACTCTCGGTACAAACTTATTAGCATCTATCATAATGAATACACTATGATCGATAACTCTTTATCAATTCTTCAGTGAATAGAAAATTTTCTTTGGTCACTCAACAACTTATTATCAGCTCTCACAAATTATAAAATAATAGTAGTCTTAAAAATCAATCCAAAATGTGTTGTCACCAAAAATCATATTCCTACAAACTTCTTTTACTTTCATACAAATAGGCATTAGATTTACGCATCAATATCTTTAAGCTCACAGTGAATCCAGAATGCAGGCTTTCACATTCTCACTGGTTGGTACACTCTCGATGCAGTGATATTTCAATATCTTTCAATCTTCTAGTAGCAATTTTCATCATTCACAAAATTCTTATTAATGAAAATCTTCTGGTGCTAATGTTCCTCTTGAACTATGTTTGATAATCTTCTATGTGGTGCGTGCATCCGAATTGAATAATATGCATCATTAAAAACTCTTTTATCTACCCAAATGAGGAGTGTTGGCCTTGAGTATATATGCACATCAAACATTTATCTCCAAAGTTTAGCGCACATCAATTGTGCTTTATGTTGTTTTATTATTTTGTACCAAGTCGTTTAGAATTTATTTAATTATTTAAATTTTAATATCTTTTTAAATATTTAAATAATATTTAAATATTTTATAGACCTTTTTAAACTTGTATATTTTTCAAATATAAACTTGCCTTCTCTTTTAAACCATGACCTTGATATTTGAACCTTGTCTCCACATTAAGACGTGGCCTTACCTTTTCTTTTAAATTTTTCTCTCAAACCATAGAATACTATTCCAACCTTGAAGTCATGTACCTTTTGACATCAATGACAACTAAATGCGCTTAAATATTTTCAACAAAGGATACAAGCCTCATTTTGAGAGGCCTCATATGTTGCTAATATCTCTTCAAGTTCTTTGTGTAAATATTAGTGTATCATAGAGAAAAGGATCATCAAGATCTAGTTTCTTAATCTAAAGAGACGAAGGTGGCTAAGTAATCCCTCGTATAAATAAAGTGATGGAATCATGAAGACCTTGTGAAGAACATTTTCCCCTATTTTGGGGTTATTTGTATTTGTATCATTCTATCAAGATTTGGTATCCCTACAAAATTTACATCTACTCCACTAATTTGATGACCTGGACCAATAGTCTTTCACAAGGGTTGGAGGTAGTTGTGGAGTAAGACTTTATATTCAAGTGAAACCAATGATGATGTGGAGCAAGTTAGCTTTCCTTTGAATAGAACAAATGTTTATTGACTTTGCTCCTGATGTCATTTATCCCCATGCAACTTTGGTTCATTGGTTAACCATTTTTATTGGTCTTGTAAACCTTATTTCTCGATCCACTGCCTTTCAAGGTCTGCATTTTTATGGTTTTCCTTCTTTCATTTTTTTCACTATCCTTTTTTTCCACACAAGTGTCCAATTTTTCACCTTCTAATCCTCCCTTTTCACCATGGTTTTCTTACCCATATACCTTTGCTCCATTTTGTCCCCCATTACCTTTGTCGTTTCCCTCCAAGTTTCCTCACTCTTCGTCCACATTGGCCCTTTCCCTCGAGATTTGCCCTTGTGTTTCCTATCCCAATTTTATTTTCTCATCATGGAAGCTTTTAGTTGGGATTCCCACATGATTTAATTTTATTATTTTGCTTTCTTTTTCTATCATTAGCTCCTCAAGTATGGTATTTTTTCCCATCCCCAACTCACTCAGCACTCTCGTCGAGAAGTTAGTTGGATTGTTTCCATTTTGAGCTCTAGGTTGTTTATTTTCATTTTGGCCCTGTTACTATTCATTTTCATACCTACTTATTTTTAGCTCATACCCAAATCTTCTCCCTATTGTAACCATAAGCTTTTTTGAGCCTTCTTCTATTGACATGGACTCAATAGCTGAAGCCATCCTTTTTGGTAGGGGCTTCCTTCCTTTTTTCTAGAGATTTAAAGGGGAAAATCTTGAGATTACTGTGGCTTTCTTGAGTACATGGGATAACGACAGAGTTACTATTTGCAATAGGGTGTATGACATTGATATCAATATTTTGGTTGAGATCACTGGTCAACAAGCCAAGGGTAGATCTATTCATAGAGAGAAACACAACTGGGATGTAAAGTTCAAAGAGATCAAGTACAAGGAGTTGTGCAGAAGATTTCAGGTCATAATTTACTATGAGAAGCTCCTATTTCCTTGGGGTAGTGTGCTAAAGCCTATCATGGAGTTTATCATTGTTGATGACCCTGATAAGGCTCTTTGTAGTTTTTATTTTGCATTTTTCAATCATTTTTGGGAGGTAAACCCAGTCAATATCCCTCAATTTTTGTTCAATTCCATCAGTTATACCATTGACCATAGTCGGAGGAAGAATGGGTCTGAAATGCCTGTGCATCAAGGCCTCTTTAATGTCTTGTTTAATCACTAGTTAATCCACTGCCACCAAGATGTCATCCTATCCCCTTATCTTAAGGTCAAGCTCGGTCCCATAAAGCCTAACTCTTCCTAAAACACTCCTCAATCCTTGGGTACCCTTATCCTTTCTGCTAAAAAATTAAAGGTGATCAAAAATATTTGTAGGCTGAGAAAATGAGCCAAAAGTGAATCCCCTGAGCCTGAGCCTGAGCTTAAGATGAAAAGCATATGCTCCTTTGCCCGTATGAAGAATTTGGTCCAAAAGAAGGAATCCTTGGTTATTGAGTCAGAGGATGATGAGAAGGATACCCCTGACCAATGTATGCAACCATTTATCATTAAATCAGTCTCTAAATGTTTTTCACAATTGAATGATATACGTAATGCCCTAAATTTATTTTTCTTCAGGAAGGCATTTTCTGAGGACCCTATTAAAACTTCAGTAAAAATCCTTGCTCAAGCTTTGACTGAGGACATCAAGGATGTCAAGGCTATTTTTTCTCCTACATATTATCACGGTGAGAACATGGAGATATCTAATGATGAACTTTAGGAGGATGGAGCTAAACCAGACAATGTAGCCCAAGATGCCTAAGGTCATCCTTCTATGTAGTTTTGATTGATGCTTCATTTTTGTTTCCTAGAGCATCCTATTGGTTTTGTATTTTCTTAAGGTTATCCTTTGTGTTTGCTTTGGTCTATGGGATGGTTCTCAAGGACAACCTTTTCTGCTTCATAAATTTTGAGGGCTGACCCTGTGTTTTTTTGTTCTGTTTGTTTGGTTGTTGTAGCTTGACTATAATCAGGTTTTGGGACCTTGCTAAAAATCATTTTTAATGCAAAATATGTTAACCTATCAAAAAATATTTGGTATCCCTAAGAGGGATGTATTTGTAATTGAATATTCATTTGATCAATAAAAGAGAGCATTCCTTCTTGTTATTTTCTTTTGTCAAATTATTATATAGATTATATGCTTTCAATTCTTTACAATTAGCTTAGATGTGTGATTTTTAGTGCTTTACAATTAGCAACTACCATATAAATATTTTTAAATTGGTTTTGAATTTATTCTAATTTCTAATTGTTGAAACTCATAATATTTTCCAAAAAAAAACAAAAGCAATAATTTTACTCAAATCTTATACAAAAATGAAAAGGAGGAAAAAAATATATTTGGGGCACCCATAAACATTATAAATAAACACTATCCATAGATATTACTGCACAACAATATAATAATTTAAATGAGTGTGAGAGGGGCATTTATAGCAATATCAAAACCCCAAAATTTGACATAACAAGATAGTTTTAGGTTAATTATAAGTCATAAACAAGGTTTAACCATAACAAGGTTAACCACAAAATATAGATATTACATAATAAAATATTACAAAATAATTAATACGTCATACAATGAAATGCCCTTAGGCCTATCCAATGCATTGCACAATGTCAGCTCTTGGCCATGAATCAAATTATAATTTTAACACCTCCCATAATCTAAATTGAGGGGTCAAGGAGATGAGGAAATAGTAGCAGTGCTATCACCCCCCATAATGGATGCTATAGTGGGACTCTACATTTTGTGGTAAATCCAAATAGATCCCTCCCATCGTCTAAAATTTGCTATTACAAAAATATTTCCTACACTAATTTTTCCATACGTTGGACTGTACTCACCACTCCATTATTAAACATTCCCACACATAGCCACATAGAAATTCTACTAGGACTTTAAATAAAGAAGAAAAGTTAGAATCACCATATTTTTTAAAGATAACTTGTTTAAATATTCTATTTTAGCATAAGGTGTATCTTGAAGGTATGAATTTTCTAGTCACTACATAGGCTACCCAATTTGAGGACATCCTTTTCCCCATGGACCACCTGATTTTAGTCACCAAAAGAGGCTTTGCATAGACCTTCTTTAAAAAGAGTAATAACATGCTTTCAAAAATAATTGGACAAAACAAAAGACCATGAAGGATTAAATATTCATGAAGAAGTTGAATCAATCATGCAAAAAACATGGATTGACTAAATCACCTCTTAAATCCTTCTTGCAAGCCTCCAAAATACTCAAAATCAACAACAATTGTCACAAGTCCATCTATATCTCCCAAAAAATTAAGCCAAAGATGATAATTTGATCAAATACCATAATTTCACCCATTAAGGTGGATAACTAGGGCTTTATAATCCATATTACATAATCTAACCCCTAACACTATAGTAGGTCCATGAACCAATGCCACCAATGTGTAGAGATCAAAAAATCATGTGATATGAAAAAAAAGTATCAAAACGCTTTCGTATGCAAAATTTATGTTCTTAGAAATATTTTTCCTAATGGACCCCCCAAAAAATAAAAATTAAAGGCTCTAACATTAGGGTTGCAAGCATCAATATCATGCTATCACTTGGTGAAATATAATTCGCTACAACATTTCAATCACTTTTTGCCACTTTTGCTCCTCTAATACACTTAGAATTTGATGCTTGCCTTATTTTTATTGGTTGAGTCAATTTAAGTTTGTAAAATTTGGGTAGATATGGCACGAAAGTAGGCATTGACTACCATATGGGAAAAAACATCCAAGCTAATTGAAATGGCATCTAAATACATCAAAGGGATTTTAACTAAGGTCTATTTGGTGCTAAATACAATGTCATAGCCAATACCTCATCACTACACTTGAGAGAAAAACTTGTCCACCATGTATAGGGAACCTTCCCTTTCATTTGTTGTAAAAAAATGGTGCCTACAATTTTAACCAAAGACCCATTATTACAAAAAACATGACGTTGGTTGTCCATCTACAATGCGCAACAATTGAGAAACTTGAACACCTACATAGAGATGAGAAACAATGTTGGACTCATTTAAATGATGAGAAACTTGAACACCTACATAGAGATGAGTATGATTAGATCCTATGTTCTCCCTTCTCCAGTGCATAGACTAAACAACACTGCCATGATAGTTTTTAGGTATAGGCATAGTAAACCAAAAGAGTAGTCTATATGTCATGTGTTGCCATGGTTTAGCAAAGAGTGCCCCCTTGAGAATTGAACTTGGGGTGGCAAAAAAGTATCTTTAGCCTTGTCCCCTTGGTTGCAATGGTTGCCTTGGAATATGGGTTGAGGCATGTCCCATCTTAGTGAATAAGGGAATAAAATACCTCAAAGTAAAAGCCACAAGGAAGGAGATGTAGCTTATTTAAATTTGAGTATTTGAGAGAAATTTCTAATCTAATGGAAGCTAACGAACCTATTATTTGAAGGAAAATTTTAGAGGAAAAACTAGGTTTTTCTAATATTTCTTTGAGTAGAGAATTCTAAAGATAAAATCTCAAAAAAGAGATTTGCATAAAATCATTCTAAGATCTAGAAAAAAATCCAAGGCAATCAACTACCTTCTCTATGTCACCAAGCAATCTAGCTCCACACTCAATTTGATACTATGTTGGAAATCACAATATTTCCTAGAAATAAACGAAAGCAAGATATTTAATCAAATATTACACATGAAGGAAAATAACAAAATAAGTAAGCACAATAAAAAATCACTATCCATAGATAATATTGGATAACACTCTGATGATTTAAATGAGGAGTGTGAGGGGTATTTATAGCAATGCCAAAACCCCAATTACATCATAATAAAGTATAACCTAATCTAACATAACAAGAGGGATTAAGGTTAATTACAAGTCACATATAGGGTTTAACCATAACAAGGTTAACCACAACCCATAGGGATTACATAACAAAGTATTACAAAATAGTTAATACATTGTACAATGGAATACCTTTAGTCCTATCTAACCTTTGGTCATGAATCAAACTATAATTTCAGCACTAATATTGTTGTTATTTTCTCTATACAATTTATTCCATGCATGTCATCACCTCTATAATTTCCTACTCCAAATATTGATAACTTCTTTGTTTGTTCTATGAAGAATATTTCACTACATACAATTGTAACCACAAGTCATATCATAAGCAATAAATTTAAAATTGGATAAAATTAAGTCCCTTAATATAAACACTTATACACTTAACTTTCTAGTTATTGATGAACATGAATAGTTTGATATAGTTACAATATGTATCAAGGTTTATCTCAAATTTAAGGATATTGACATGTATGGACCATGCTGAAAAAGACTTAGGATTGGTGGCTTTAAATTTGTAGCATAATTTATTTACTTTACAATAGTTCCAAAATATATACATATGATGGTCTCTAGGACATGATAGATAGGGTGTGAAAAATTAAAATGTATCCAACCTATCTAATTTTCCTTTAATGAGTAGTTTACAATGCAAACTCCTCCATACAAGTAACATTGATGAAGAATAAATTATACATTTTATATGTTCTAGTTGAGGCAAATTAGTTGGTATTACACAGAACATGTTAATCCTTTAAGATAGAGGCATGCCTAGAATATTTATTAGAAAGATAAACATTATTTATATGTTGGCCATCTAACTGTAGTAAATTCTAACTACACTAAAAAATATTGCCTTAGGAAATTTTTGAAAGATGGCCTAAGCAAAAGAAAAGCAAGTGGGAAGTGGAGAGTAAATTAGGGTTATGCATAAGGGGTTGGACTCAAAATGTACTTGTAAAAAAATAGTGAATCCTAATCAAAATCAAGGTGAATCATGGAGAATCCTAAGCAAATCAAATCAAGCATCTTCACACAAAAATTTGGGGTTTTTGAAGCTTTGAATGTAAGGGCATATTTGGGGCTACTTTTGACCTATTAAATCATCTTATAACTTCATAAAAATACCACAATTAGATCAGGCTTGAAACGTGCTTTCCAACGAGTACAAATATGCCTATATTTGGACATATATTATGACGAATTGACCCTAAGAAAAAATTGGTCCTAAAAATTTTAGGCAAATGGGCCAACATCAAAGATCCTCATATTTGTAAATTTCCAATTTTGAAAATCCTAATATTCGTCCAATTTATGAATATTCACTACTATGCATAACCTTGGAGTAAACCATTGGATGAGTGTGGGCAAAAGTTTCGATTACGAGTTTTGAAAGTCAAAAGGTAGAATTTTTTTGATGAGAGAGTCTTCTTAGATAATAAAAAGTATTTTTAAAAGGTTGACACTATTTTTAAAAGTTCCAACAAAAAGTGGAAAGCAAAAGTACCAACAACTTGTGATATCTAGAGTCTAAAAAATTGAAAGACAACAAAAGTTTCAAAGGGAACCAAAGACTAAAAGTTTTAAAGGATAAGGAAGAAGAAAATTATTGATATCAGGAGAAGTGTCTAAGAATTCTAATATCAGATGATAAAATTTTTGAGGTTAGAGGACTAAGAAAATTTTTGAGATCCATGTTCTGACATTGTGATGAGGTGTATAGTCTCCTAAGTAGTACATTCATTTCTTGTAAAGTATACAAAACATATTCCAAATATGCTAACCAATTTTATAAAGGAAATAATGGTAGAAACATCTCAAATTCCACCTACCCACACCACTTAAATATTACAATCTAAAAAAGTGGTCGATACATTAAATACAATAACATGGGAGCCATAGCAAGAAAAACCATGAATTTGAAGCATTGATTGCAAATATTTCCCATGCTTATAATTTAGGAATCCCTAGAAAGAGTAGATAAAATGATGATAGTATTTGAACATCCTAAGGCCCAAAACCATCTAGAATTAATAAGCATAGATCCAGAGATCTTTATGGAACCAATGAATTGAATAAATACATGAACCTATATGTAAAAGAGTAGTCATTCTTGAAATATCTACACAAATTTTGAAGGGAAATTATCTTCTTTTGTAATATATAAATAATAGTTATCTTAGCATTGTCAATGATCAACAAGTTGTATATATTTCCCTTCATTTTCTTCTGTATAGTAGTAATTGAACCTTGAGTGGTCTTGTAGGTAAGCTTTTGAACCCTCACTTCTAGCAACATCTATAAAATTGCATATATATATATATAGATGTATGTATGTATGTATGTATGTATGTGCATGAGGCCATGACTATTTGGTTCTTTCTATCCCATTTTATGTATGTATGTATTTTATCTATGTATACTAGAGGTCATGACTAACAAATGTTTGTCTTGTTTCCTTTGTGTGAAATATGTATTTAACATGCTAAATAGAGAAAGTGTTCACCTTTGATATATTGGTGCATTACACTCATGATTGTTATGTAGAGGGATCTTATTTTGATCTTGGCATATCACCCCCTATTAGAATAGTCTATCTTAGGATATTTTCCTTTTCGTTATCTTTGTTTTATGTTCTCTTTTATTTTTTCCCTTAAGTT
Source organism: Wollemia nobilis (assembly GCA_028583015.1). Classification (NCBI taxonomy): domain Eukaryota; kingdom Viridiplantae; phylum Streptophyta; class Pinopsida; order Araucariales; family Araucariaceae; genus Wollemia; species Wollemia nobilis. Next base: position 2,566,119 of record JAQPPZ010017106.1, read on the forward strand.
GGTTAGAGTAGGAAGTGCACTCGAGATCACATATTAAAATACATTGAATTTGTAAAAAACTTTGGATGCATGTGATCAACCCAAATCACATGCTCTCAGAGCTACCCTATTGTATCATTCCACACAAGGTGCGATAATCCTAACCATATGGTACCTGCATCTAGTGGCCAAGATAATTAGAGAGCATAAAATTTTAATGGCATGTTTAGTGGGACCTAATTTATTGATTTGTTGGTCCCACAATAAAAATAACCTAAGGATTTTACTTTGGTGAGGTTCCCTGCCCACCTATTTTTTGAAGCACCTAAAAATTTTACCTAGTAATTTTGCTTAAGAATAAACATCTAAAAGAAGCCACTTTGAAGGACATAAAATTGGGATTCTAGTGAAGATCTCAATCTATCAACTTGAAGAGCAAATATTGTATTCACTTAGTGACTTCGCACAAAATAAAGGATCCAAAATATTATGAAAAACTTACCACTAGATCTTGTGTTGTTGCTACGTCATACACCAAAGCATGGTCACTTCCCTCCTTAGAAATTTCCTAGCACAAAATAAAAGAAGCCTCCTATGAAATCTAGTTCCATCAAATGTATGGGATAACATTCCAATTTCAACACTCAATTCTCTATCATACTACATAAAAGAAGATCTAACAACTCCACTAGAGCATCTATAGGATATGGTCTTCCTATATCAATTACATAATATCACAAAGTAGAATATGAAAATGAGACTATTAGTGGCGTCATTTAGATATTAATCTCACAAGGGAGATGACTCTCTTTCTTTACACTCAATTTTTGAACAGGACTAGCTTGTTATCCTATTCATATATGGATTTAGAGAAATAGAACAACCAACCCCAACCATATAGCTTGTCACTCCCCAACCTCCTCCTACACAATATTTTGTTGCTTATTCTAAGGATATTGCTTAGATGTAAGGCCAATCCCCTTGAGCTAAAAATTAAAGTCCTTATTCAAGGATAAGTTCCATGACTTCCAAGAAAATTATGATAATATAGGATGAAGAAGTGTCTAAATTAGCAAAGGAAGCAAGTACTTTAGCACCTAGATATCCATAAATCTAGCCTAATGATCAAATGGGCTAGTAGGTGACTAAAATCTAGAATTCAGATCCCTTTAGAGTGCTCAAGAAAATAAGCACAAGCACTTATCTAATATGAGAGGAGGACCTCTTTACCTTCAGGGACATAAAAGAGGAAAAATATCTAAGTTGAAGGTGGAATATGCACTTTCCCTGGATCAAGAGCAAATAAGGAGTTAGTTCTAGTGCCTATCTACCTGCACCAATGGAGTTGCTTAAGAGTCCTAGTTGTTTATGGGTTAAAGTATTTTACCTAAGGAACTGGAGAAAGAGAAATAAGAAATAAAAGACTTAAGCAATGATTGGGGGCCTCAATTGACTACATGTCCAATGAATAATACCCCCCATACAACCATTGTATATATGTATTATATATAACATATGTTTTATTTTATAGTAGGTTTTAGGTGCCAACGATTGGAGAATAATCCTAATTTTGTGACTATCAAGGTTTTATAAGTTGTAGAGTTTAAAAGTTGCATGCCTACTACTCAAATTCCTCCCTCTAATTCCATTTAAAATTTAGGTCCACTTTTGAATCCATACCCAATGGAAAAGGTAATTATTTTTGGGTTATTTATTTTCATCAAGTTGAAGATCCCTTATGAGTTGCCAAAATTTTAGTGAATTATCACTATACTGAGAAATATTACCTTAATAAAATTTTGAAAAATGGCATAGGAGAATAAAATTAGGTAGGAAGTAGAGAGTAAAGTGTTGGATAAATGTAGGCAAAAGTTTTAATCAAGAGTTTCAAAATTTGGAAAATAGAGAAAAAATCTGAGTGAGCCTTCCTAGAAAATAAAAAGTTCTAATTAAAGATAGGTGCCACTTTCAAGATTTTGACAAAAAGGGGAAAGCAAATGTGTCAACAACTTATGATATGTGGAGTCTTAAAAGTCAAAAGATAACAAAATTTCCAAAAGGGTACCAAATATTAAAAGTTTTATAAATTTTGACTGAGAAGGAAGAAGAAAAGTTCTAACAATCTGAGAAATATCTAAGAATTCTAAGATTGAAAGGTGATAAAAGTTTTTAAATTAGAGGACTAATAAAAGTTTCAACAATTAGACTACCCATATTTTGACATTGTGTTAAGATGTATAATATCCTCAAGAGTACAATAATTTCTTGCAAAGAATACAACACATATCCTAAATACACTAGCTGAGCTTATAAAGGTAGTAATAAAAAAAATTGAAGAACACAAGCTTATAATGAGAGGGGGGGTGAACTGTATAAGACCACTTTTTAACTTTTTTCTTTTACTTCAAAAAGCAATGCAATTAGCCAATAGCAAAATCAAAATAGTAATAAAACCAGTGTACAAGTCATCACACAATTGAGACACCAATATAACGTGGTTAACCCAAGGTAGGCTACTCCATAGAGAAAATATTTCACTAAATTTTCTCAATAAAATCCTTTGGGAATCTTTCCCAATTACAATTTTTATGGACTTCCTATCCAAAGGAGAATCCTTTCCCTAATCAAATATTTATGAGCCTCCTACCCAAAGGAGATGTCCTATCCCCCAAAGAAGTATTTATGAGCCTCCTACCCAAAGGAGATGTCCTATCCCCCAAAGCTTTGGAAATGATACTTCAGAAGATCACTACCTCTTCTACCACTAGCAGGTGGAACTCATTTCCATAGAAGACATCTTGTCCTCCAGAGACTTCTATCTCTAGATACATCTTGTCCTATTCTACCACTAGCAGGTGGAACTAATTTCCATAGAAGAACTCTATCTCTAGAGACTTCTGTCGTCATTGATCACCTGCACAAATGCTCATCAACACCTGTACTAAACACAATCAGTCGATCCAACACAAGTCCTATCAAACTTTGTAAAAAATCTACACCAAACTCAGTCCTTTGGTTCAGCACAAATATACTCTCAAATCTTTGTCAGATCTATCCCAAGCTTAAGCCAAAAGCTTGAACAAATAAATCACAACTACTCATAAGTCTTCATCAAGACTTCATCAAATCTGTCCACAAGTTCTTCAACAAGAACCTATCCAAATCAGTCCACAATTTCTCCACAAGAACCTATCCAAATCAGTCCACAAGTTCTCCACAATAACCTGTCCAAATAAGTCCATAAGTTCTCCACAAGAACCTATCCAAATCAGTCCACAAGTTCTCCACAAGAACCTATCCAAATCAGTCCACAAGTTCTCCATAAGAACCTGTCCAAATCTGTCCTAGGAAGCTCACCAAGAACTTGCCCAAATCAGCTCAAGCAAGTTTACCAAGAAACTTGCCCAATGTGAACACACAAAGAGAATTGTTAGAGACGAAATTTGTTTCATCCAATCATATCAAATCAATCTCATAGAAGCATAAAGAGAATTTTTAGTGACTCAATATGTTCTATCCTTCAACTTTAAATCTCAACTCAAATCAATCTCATAGAAGCATAAAGAGAATTGTTAGAGACTCAATATGTTCTATCCTTCAAATCTCAATCTCAACTCAAATTAATCTCATAGAAGCATAAAGATAATTGTTAGAGACTCAATATGTTCTATCCTTCAACTTTCAATCTCAACTCAAATCAATCTCATAGGAGTAGTATACTTTCACAAGATCTTGAACCACAATCCAACAATTTCCAATAATGGAATATCAAGGAATCAACTCCTCCAACATAGAACTATAACTTGCTATCAAACCCTAGCCAATTTAGTTTTCAAGAACTCAAAGCAATCTCTCTCTAAGCATCAAAAAAGGGGTTCAAGATATTTCCAACTTCTCTCAAATGGGAATGCTCAACTTAACCACACAACCAAGTTTATCAAGAAAAGTACAACTTGATAAAATCAAATCTCAAAGGAGCAAGCCCAACTCATGTATCAAGTAAAGCATAACTTGATCAACTCAATCTCAATGGAAGCAATCTAAAAACCAAACTCTCAACAACAAAACAACTCAATTAGGGTTTCAAAAACATATAACAATGGCATACGCTTCTCACTCAAAAACCCTAAAGCAAACTTCAAATGCTTCCACTCTCATAAAATAGAATTATCCAATAACTCATAAACTCATCATGATCTCATAATGCATAATCAATACTTCCACTTTCAGAAAGTAAGATCCACTCCAAATAAGAAAACTTAATTTAATCCTTTTCACTCCAAACTTATTTTTAGAAAACCATAAATCAATAATAACCATGGAAGAATGTGCCCATACCTTTACTTTGATGAAGAAGGAGAACTCAAAATTTGTCACAACACTAACCCTCAATTTGCCACAATTAGAGTTAGAAACAATGGAATAATGCATAATGATAAGAGTCCTAATAACACCTTATCACTCCAACTCATCAATAATCAAAACTCACAAATATACATATCAACAATATTCCTTTACACCTTATAACTCCTACTTAATATATCTCAAAATAACTTCAACCTCAAAAATAATTACAAGAGAATATCCACTCAATAAATCCAAAGGCTTTCTAACCCCAATATTACATTAAGCACAATTATTCCTTAAATCCTAAAACACATTTACTTCTAAATGCATTTACCATATAAACATTAAGCATCAATAATAACAATGTCAAAGCAATATTTTTATTTAAACTTATACCTCCATCCAATTACCAACAATAATTGCCAAGTCAAATCAAATATTCCACATTATCAACAAAAGATCTACCTTGGCCAAAAATCAATTCTCCAACCTTAGGAGAAGTGTGGAGAAACCAACATAAGCGCCAAAGTGCTTCCTCCTCCAAACTCATGGCCCAAGGAAACTACTGTACCACGTGCACAATAATCCACAACAAAAAATGAAACATGCCCAATGTAGATCGATATCGACACCTCTACCTAGCGAGTGCCTTCACTCCATTGCCTCCGTCGTTGGAGCACACGTGCCCAACAAAACTCTCAAGCATCACTCGTCGTTTTACCTTCCCTTTGCTCACAGAAATTAAAGACAAAAAAATTTGTCTTCCTCACAGGCATACGAAATCAGAACTTAAACAAAGAGCAATATGAAACTAGAAAATTGTAGAGAAATCCAAAATCAAAGGTCACAGAGCAATATGAAATTGAAGGTCACAAAGCAATATGAATTTGAAGGTAATCACGCAAATCGAAGGTGTATTGAACCTTAGGAATTAATGCCCTTTAATAGACTTTTGCATCCCATGCAAGTTGATGTCGGTGCTCCTTCCAAACAAACGATGTCGATGAGGTAAGTCTTTTACATGAGCGCTTCTAAGGGTTTAGAAACCCTTTCAATAATAATTATTAAATTAGTAATTATTATTTTATTAATAATAAACTTAACTTAAAACCTTTTCAAAGGTTTGAGTTAATTTATTTATTAATAATCAAAATGGACTTTTAAGGTTTTTTCAAGGAGAAAAACCTTTTCATTAAGCCAAGATGGTTTTAATAAAATCCCTTAATGAGTCCAGATGGTTTTAAGAAAAACCTTTAACCTTGTCACCATGGTTTTAATAAAATCCCTTAAACAAACATCATGGAACTTTCAAGATCTTTTTTGCACCAAACTCTTTTTGACATCAACACAAATTCCTTTTGGCATCAACACAAACTCATTTTGACATCAATGAAAACTCACAAACATGAAGCTAGGCAACATACCCAAAATTACCAACAATCTCCCCCTTTGTCATTGATAGTAAACCACTACTGAAACCACTGCCAACTACCAAAACTGAAGCCAACTGAAAACCATCCTCTAAAGGTTTGCTCCCCTGACTCAAGGCTCTCCCCCTTACTCAAATCTCTCCCCCTTTATCATCAATGGCAAAGGGTCACATTTGGGGCTCAGGGCTAAGAATGAGCCTCTTAGCTTAGCCCCTCCCCCACATCCTATTGAGGTGATTAATTTTGGGGTGGGAGTAAAACTCCCATTAGGCACTGATCATCATCAATGTCCATAGCTGCCTTTCCATGATTTTTCCTGATATCCTTGTCCATGTTCCTGTTCCTATTCTTGTTCATATCCTTGTTCTTGTTCTTGTTCAAAACCCTATTCCTGTTCATGTTCTCATCCCTATTGTTGTCCAAGCCATTATTCCTATTCTTGTCATTATTCCTGTTCCTGCCATTATTCTTGTTCCTATTCATAGCCCTAAACCTGTACCTTGGAACTTCTACTCTACACCATATGGTTGTATGTCCTTCATTATTGCACTTATAACATTTGACAATGTTATTCCTTTGAGATGTACATGTTTTATGAATCCTCTCTGTTGGACCAAACCTGTTCCTATTGTTAACCCTACAATTAACTACCTTGTTCCCAAACTAATTACAAGAGTAGCAATACCCTTGAAAGAAATTACCATTTCTAAAATTTCCATTAACCTGTCTTGCTTGAACCTTGCACTGTGAAGCCATGTGTCCAAACCTGTGACATGCAAAACATATTCCATTGAAATTTTCTTGTCTTGACCTCATATGTATTTTAGTATTTCTCTCCTTATGCTGATTCCTATTTTTTGATTCTGTGCTATCTAAATTACCATCTGAAAACTTACTCTCTAAAGTACTCTCTTCATCTGAACCATATTCTTCTTGGGAGCTCATACTAGATTCCTCAACTTGTTCCTTTTGTTTCTTTCCAAAACCAAGACTTGTTTTATCTGTTGTCCTTATTTGATCCTTGATGATTGATTTTACCTTCTTGGAACTTTCTTCAAACCTATAAAGCTTCCCCTTGTACTCTTTAGTTTCCTTTTTCAAGGAAGCTACTTCATGTTTTAACTCTTTACACTCAAGAGACCTAGATTCCAACTCTTCTTTGAGTTCCTATGTCTTTGCTATAGAGATATCAAGATTCCCTATAAGCTCATATCTTTCATAACGGTATTCATAAAACCTATCAATGAGTCTAGCATATTTCTTTCTTTCTTTATTTAACACATCAAGAGCATTAACAAGTTTAGCCTCAAGATCTACTTCTCCCTTTTCTGAAACATCCTCTATTTTTTTACCTTTTGAAACATCAATATCCTTTTCTAATTTCTTACCACTAGAGGTGCTACCTTCATATAAATCCATAAGAAGATCTTCATCATAATTTTTTGAAGCATCCTCACACATAGTATTACCATAATTCAAACCATCATTTGTACAATCATCCTCAAGGTGACCAAAATTTCCACATCTAAAGCACTTAAGCACAACAAATATATTCCTCTTTTCTTTTCCTTCCTTTTTTGTTAGAAACAACATCTCATTTCTATCATCACTTGAAGAACTTCCATCATCACTACTAGAACACTTACTTGCTTTGTCTGTGTAGAAACTTTTATTGTGTTTTTGGAAGTACCTCTTCTCTTGACTGTTTTGCTCATTTTTGTTCTTCCTTTGATACATGTGCTTCTCAGATTCCCTATGCTTATAATCCTATTTTTTTCATCACAATCATCCTTGGGTTTCGAACAGTCAGTAGCATAGTGACCAAACTTTCCATAATTGAAACATTTAACAAATTTCATACCTTTGTGATTTCTTGAGAACTTGTCTTTCCTATTGTAGTTTGCTTCTTCATCACTAGAAGACTCATCATTGTCTTCTTGTTGTTTACCCTTGGACTTCTTGGTAGCTTTGAAAGCTACCTCCTTCTTAGGATTAGGTACCACTTTAGTTATTAACTCAAAAGTTGCAAGTATACTATGAGGCTCATCCTTTTTCAATTTATCCAAATACTTGGCTTCCTCAATAGCTAAAATATTTTCACTAAATATATTTGGAAGAGACCTCAAAATTTTATCACAAACATCATTTTCAGCAAGCTCAAGACCTAGTTCCTTCATGGAATTAACAATATCATCCATACGAAGCATATAGTCACTAATATTTTCTTCATAATTCATCTTGAGTTGTTCAAAAATACCTTTGTAATATCTCAATTTTGCTTTTCTGACATTTGCATCACCTGTATGAACCACTTGAAATTGATCCCACATTTCCTTTGTTGTATTACAATGAATCACCTTTATAAGATCTTCCTTTTGTAGACCTTTCAGAATTGTATTCATTGCCATTGAATTGATGTGATGTAGAAGTTTCTCATCTTTAGTAGTAGGAGGGAGCTTTGGAATAGTGTACCCAAACTCAACTGCTTCCCAAACTTCATTTCCAAGAGCCATTAGATGAACCTTCATCTTTATGCTCCATAGACCAAAATATGTCCCATCAAGAATAGGTGTTGAATTACCACTTGTAAAATCCATTGTGTTCTTTTCAAGCTTTTCCTTCAAGCTATGAAACTCTTTCGAAGGAACCTGCTCTGATACCATTTGAAGAACACAAGCTTATACTGAGAGGGGGGTGAACAGTATAAGACCACTTTTTAACTTTTTTCTTTTACTTCAGAAAGTAATGCAATGAACCAATAGCAAAATCAAAGCAGTAATCAAACTAGTGTACAAGTCATCACACAATTGAGACACCAATATAACATGGTTCACCCAAGGTGGGCTACTCCACAGAGAAAATCTTTCACTAAATTTTCTCAATAAAATCCTTTGGGAATCCTTCCCAATTACAATGTTTATGGACTTCCTGTCCAAAGGATAATCCTTCCCCTAATAAAATATTTATGAGACTCCTACCCAAAGGAGATGTCCTATCCCCCAAAGAAGTATTTATGAGCCTCCTGCCCAAAGGAGATGTCCTATCCCCAAAAGCTCTGGAAATGATACTTCAGAAGATCACTGCCTCTTCTACCACTAGCAGGTGGAACTCCTTTCCATAGAAGACATCTTGTCCTCCTTGCTCTGGCTCTAGAGACTTTTGTCCTCACTGATCACCTCCATAGCTGCTCATCAACACCTATACTAAACACTTTCAGTCGGTCCAACACAAGTCCTCTCAAACTCTATCACAAATTTACACCAAACTCAGTCCTCTGGTCCAACACAAATATACTCTCAAATATCTGTCATATCTATCCCAAGATTAAGCCAAAAGCATGAACAAATCAATCACAACTGCTCACAAGTCTTCACCAAGACTTCATCAAATCTATCCACAAGTTCTTCAACAAGAACCTGTCCAAATCAGTCCACAAGTTCTCCACAAGAACCTGTCCAAATCAGTCCACAAGTTCTCCACAAGAACTTGTCCAAATCAGTCCACAAGTTCTCCATAAGAACCTATCCAAATATGTCATAGCAAGCTCACCAAGAACTTGCCCAAATCAGCTCAAGCAAGTTTACCAAGAAACTTGCCCAATGTGAACACACAAAGAGAATTGTTAGAGACCCAATGTGTTTCATCCAATCATATCAAATCAATCTCATAGAAGCATAAAGAGAATTGTTAGAGACTCAATATGTTCTATCCTTCAAATTTCAATCTCAACTCAAATCAATCTCATAGAAGCATAAAGAGAATTGTTAGAGACTCAATATGTTCTATCCTTCAACTCTCAATATCAACTCAAATCAATCTCATAGAAGCATAAAGAGAATTTTTAGAGACTCAATATGTTCTATCCTTCAACTTTCAATCTCAACTCAAATCAATCTCATAGGAGTAGTATACTTTCACAAGATCTTGAACCACAACCCAACAATTTCCAATAATGCAATATCAAGGAATCAACTCCTCCAACATAGAACCATAACTTGCTATCAAACCCTAGCCAATTTAGTTTTCAAGAACTCAAAGCAATCTCTCTCTAAGCATCAAAAAAGGGGTTCAAGATATTTCCAACTTCTCTCAAATGGGAATGCTCAACTTAACCACACAACCAAGTTTATCAAGAAAAGTACAACTTGATAAAATCAAATCTCAAAGGAGCAAGCCCAACTCATGTATCAAGTAAAGCATAACTTGATCAACTCAATATCAATGGAAGCAATCTCAAAACCAAACTCTCAACAACCAAACAACTCAATTAGGGTTTCAAAAACTTATAGCAATGGCATATGCTTCTCACTCAAAAACCCTAAAGCAAACTTCAAATGCTTCCACTCTCATAAACCAGAATTATGCAATAACTCATTAACTCATCATGATCTCATAATGCATAATCAATACTTCCACTTTCAGAAAATAAGATCCACTCCAAATAAGGAAACTTAATTTAATCCTTTTCACTCCAAACTTATTTTCAAAAAACCATTAATCAATAATAACCATGGAAGAATGTGCCCATACCTTTACTTTGATGAAGAAGGAGAACTCAAAATATGTCACAACACTAACTCTCAATTTGCCACAAATTAGAGTTAGAAACAATGGAATAATGCACAATGATAAGAGTCCTAATAACACCTTATCACTCCAACTCATCAATAATCAAAACTCACAAATATACATATCAACAATATTCCTTTACACTTTATAACTCCTACTTAATATATCACAAAATAACTTCAACCTCAAAAATAATTACAAGAGAATATCCACTCAATAACTCCAAAGGCTTTCTAACCCCAATATGACATTAAGCACAATTATTCCTTAAACCCTTATAACTCCTAAAATACATTTACTTCTAAATGCATTTACCATATAAACATTAAGCATCAATAATAACAATGTCAAAGCAATATTTCTATTTAACCTTATACCTCCATCCAATTGCCAAGTCAAATCAAATATTCCACATTATCAACAAAAGATCTACCTTGGCCAAAAATCAATTCTCCAACCTTAAGAGAAGTGTGGAGACACCAACATAAGAACCAAAGCACTTCCTCCTCCAAAATCTTGGCCCAAGGCAACTACTGTACCACGTGCACAATAATCTGTGACCAAAAATGAAACATGCCCTATGCGAATTGATCTCGACACCTCTACCTAGCAAGCAACTTCTCTCCACTGCATCCACCGTTGGAGCACAAGTGCCCAATGAAACTCTCAAGTGCCACTCATTGTTTTACCTTCCCTTTGCTCGTAGAAATTAAAGACAAACAAATTTGTCTTCCTCACAAGTGTATGAAATCATAACTTAAACATAGAGCAATACAAAACTCAAAAATCATAGAGCAATCCGAAATTGAAGGTCACAAAGCAATACAAAATTGAAGGTCATAGAGCAATACGAATTCGAAGGTAATCGCGCAAATCGGAGGTGTATTGAACCTTAGGAATTAATGCCCTTTAATAGTCTTTTGCATCCCATGCAAGTTGACGTCGGCGCTCCTTCCAAACAAATGACGTCGGCGAGGTAAGTCTTTTACATGAGCATCGCTAAGGGTTTAGAAACCCTTTCAATAATAATTATTAAATTAATAATTATTATTTTATTAATAATAAAATTAACTTAAAACCTTTTCAAAGGTTTGAGTTAATTTATTTATTAATAATCAAAATGGACTTTTAAGGTTTTTTCAAGGAGCAAAACCTTTTCATTAAGCCAAGATGGTTTTAATAAAAACCCTTAATGAGTCCAGATGGTTTTAAGAAAAACCTTTAACCTTGTCACCATGGTTTTAATAAAAACCCTTAAACAAACATCATGGAACTTTCAAGATCTTTTTGGCACCAAACTCTTTTTGACATCAGAACAAATTCCTTTTGACATCAACACAAACTCCTTTTGACATCAATGACAACTCACAAACATGAAGCTAGGCAACATACCCAAAATTGCCAATAAAAATATCAAAGTACACCTACCCAGACCACTTAAACCTTAGTCCAAGAAAGTGGTTGATACATTAAAGGCAGTAGCATGGGAGGCATTGAAAGAACAACCTCTAATATAGATATTGATCATAGATATTTCCCATGCATATAATTTAAGATTCCCCATAAAGAGTAGATGGCAATTATGGTAGCAATTGCACATCCCAAATCCAAGAACCAACTAGCATTAATGAGTGAAAATATAGAGATCTTGATGGAACCAATGACTTGAATAAATACGTGACCTAAAATGTAGATGCATAGTTATTCTTGAAATATCTACATAATTTTGGAGAGAAAATATCCCCTTTTGTAATCTATATAGTATTTATTTTAGCATTGTAAATGATAAAAAAGTTGTATGAATTTTCCATTATTTTATTCTGTATAGTAGTAATTGAATCCTAAGTGGTCTTGTAGGTAATATTTCAAGCCCCCACTTCTAGCATCATCTATAAAATTTCATATATATATATATATATATATATATATATATATATATATATATATATATATATATGCATAATGCCATGATTATTTAATTCTTTTTATCATATTTCATGTATATATGTGTGTTTATCTATGTATACTAGAGGCCATTACTAAAAAATTGTTGTCTTGTTTCATTTATATGTAATCTATACTTAACATTCTAAGAAGAGGAAGTGTTCATGTTTAAGTTGTTGGCATATTACACTCATGAATATTATGTAGAGAGGGTCGTATTATAATATTGGTGCATCACCCCCTATTAGAATAGGTTAGCTTAGGATATTTTTCTTTTTGCAGTCTTTGTTTTCTGTTATCTCTTTCCCTTTTCCCATTGAAGCTGGCTATAGTAGAAAGTGTGCTCAAGATAACATCTTAAAAGGGATTGTACTTGTAAAAAAACCCTAGAGGCACTTGATTAAGTTGAAATGCTCTAAGAGTTGCCTTGTTATGTTGCTTTGCATGAGGTGCAATAATCTCGACCATGTGGTCCTCGCATTTGGTGGTAAATACAATCAAAGAGAAAAATAATAACCATGTCTAATATCTTAAAGGGATATTTTATAGATAAGTGAAATATTCATTAAGATATTATTGAGGATCTAATATTGAACAATTTTTATTAGTGGTTTATTTGTAGTGGATAGTTTAAATCATTCTTGATAGAACGAATGTTCTTTCACCTATAGATATTTGAGATCCCAAAATATCTATGAAGTTCTTCATAAATTTGAATTGAATGCATTTTATCTAAGTATTGACTTCAAACCAAGAGGGATCCATACTTCCTAACTCATTAGTTCAACCATATATTAGAGGTAGTTCAACTTAATCCATGCCTAGTAGAGTCACCTTTCCAATGAAAATTCTCAATTATTTCTTACATTGCTTACCAATTTCTATATATTTAAATAAAGTCCTTTATATTAATTTATTTTATATTTAGGATATTATCGTCCAATTCCACTTGCATTCAATCACCAACACTACTTACTTCCTTGACATGAAAGGTAACTAGTAGTTTCTATGAATATGTTCTTGTAGGACATCTTGAGAATCATTTAAAAATCAAATATTTTTCATTGGTTAAAGGATCAATGTTTTCAAAACTACATTTATTAAAAGGAAGTATATACTTATTCCAAGAAATGATAGGTATGCTTTTAGTTCCATTCCATTTGATTCACATGATGTCTCTTGCTATTTAAATTAGCTTGAATCTATCTTTCTTTAGAGGGAATCCAACATAAAGAATAATATACATGATTAGCAAGAAATGCCATGTTTACAACTTTAAATTTTAATTCAAGAGATAAATTCTTCATTACCAATTATTGAGCTTACATTAGATAAGTATCCAGTTCCCCATGTCCGAGAGATCCATGTTTATAATAAAATAAATTCATAGGTTCTTGCTTTCCTATTAGTGCTTAATTTACTTCTAATTATCTAAAATTGAATTAGTCATTTCATATCCTTTAATATAAATGAAAACATTGTGTTGACACTAACTTTATACTATAAGGAATCATAATAAAGTTGAAGCACATACATGGTAGTTTTACTTTTTAATTTAGAATTTTACAAGAATGGGTGGAGTTGTTGTAACATTTGAGTTCATGATTACCCTTGAACTATACAAGGATATAAATTTATTTAAATTACAAGATTATATCTTTATATTTCAAGGAATTAACAATTAATACACAAAATAAAAAGGTCTAAGGGCATCCTCTTGAAATGGAATGCTAGAAATTAAATCTATGGGAAAGGAAACCATGAATGTCCAACTATGTAGAAGTATATTTGGAAAGAATAATAATTTTGTGTATTATTTTAGAATCAAATACAAAGAATGCTAGCATTTCTAATATGTGTTTTAATCTTATTCATATGGGACTTGGTGGAAGTTTAGGCTAATATTTGATATAGTATTTGATGCTTGTGTTTTAGTCTTCGATGCATGGAGATGTTGATAGAACATGATAATACAAATCTCACATTACGTATTTGCATTGAAACTTATCTACATGTAGTCATTGGTTCCTAGGGAATTAAAACCTAGAATAAGGTAACACTAGCATCAATAACTATAGTCAGTACATGAGGTTGGATTATCACTATACTAGTCTAACAAAAATTGAGAGAGACACATCATTATTGTTTAGGTTCAATGTTTATTATTTATTTATTGGATATCGCCATGTGATAAAGAATGATATTTGCACCATAATCTATTGGAGTTCAACACTAGTGTCAAGAGGACTCGTGTAATCCCAACTTGCTTAGATAAAAAAATTATGCTAATATTTCTCATAAAGGCATGAAATACACAAAATATAGAATTCTCTTGCACCAAAATAGGTTGCATAACCACATCTAGATAGAAATAAAATTCCTCAACATCACCACATTATTAGAAGCATACCAATGTGCAACAAATATGAAAGATAAATTCATAGTTAAAAGTATTCATAAGGCAATTGGATTTATTGAGAACTAAAAATTCAATAAGAAAAAAGTAGTCCCAAACATAAAGGTAAATATTAGAATAAAGGCCAACCATGGTGAACTAATCTAATAAAAAATGCATTAGTTAACCCACCATCATAAATTGATAAGTGGTGTAACATAATAATAATTGATTCATAAATAGGATTAGTGTTAAATGCCACTCATTTATTATTGATTAAAATAATAGTATTTATGTAATCATCTAAGTAAATACCATGTTCATTATCAATACAAAAATAAGGAAATGGATAATGAAATTAGATATAGATCTTGTTATTTCCATAACATAATTGTTAAACAAATTTCAAATAAAAATATGTAAATGTTTAAATTATATATAAACGTAAGCAATGATAGCCAAAATAATTTGAATTTTGTGAAAGCAATAAGAAGAATAAATTTAACAAAAATATGCCTCATACTCAATCCATCCACATAAAAAATAGTTTCATGCCCCCTTTTCAATCAATACTTTTCAAGATGGTACCTACTTTATCACGTAGTCTCACTCAACATGTATGCTATCCTTATTAGGAAAACTACATGCAGGAATAAAATATTGTATTTGATATATACCTATAAGCATTATATCATCACAATTTAAGATGATCAATGCTACAAAAATCTAAAGGTGGTGACATTTATTGAAGGTTCCATGATGAATGTCAAACAATTTGCGAAGGAGATCAATCGAATTAACATGTTTATGCTTTTGATTATCAAACTATAATATTTATATTTTTAACCTAATTTAGATCATTCATGCCACCAATAACACTAATGCTAGTAGTATATTGACTTCGTTATGATAAAATATCAAATATATTTACATCATGTTCATTGATACCACTCCATTTTCTAACCAAGATTCTAATTTTTCTAGTTCCAAAATGCTTCATAATGTATTAGTCTATCAATATTTTGTTTTGGATAATGGAAAAACCAAGCACCCAATTCATATTCTAATATAAATATGATATATTTAATCTACTATTTGATACTATAATAACTCAATGTTGATATATCCCAAGAAAAATAGTATATGAAAACTTTATATCAACTATAAAACATTCAATAATATCATAGTAAATACTTGATATCCTATTCATCAAATTAAATATTCCAAATAATTCATCAAGATGATATCAAATGCTAAGGGGTCCTTTTGATATCTAAAATGCAACTTCATGTCAAAGGAGATTATGTTAGTCATGTTATTTAAATAATTAACACAATAATAATATTCCTATAGTTGATAAAAGATATTTTACAATAATTTTCATATACATTAATGACATTATTATATTCAATAAAGTATATAAAAAATAGTTGAAGCACATTTTCCAAGACATAGGCACCATATTATAGTACATAACCTACATTAATTTAGGGAAGTGCTTATTTGGTTCTAACAACATTTAGTATTTTAGATTCATTGTTAATGAGCATGGATCTCATTTTGATCCATAAAAAATCAAGATCATCCAATATTGGCCTACACCAAATACCCTCATAGAGCTCTATAGCTTCTTGGAACTTGTCAAATTTTCCCATAAATTTCTATTGGGATAATCTACAATTTAATTTTATCAATAAACATTTTGGCCATATGAGGTGTCAAAATATGAATTCATGTGAATGCATTTGCAATATAATACAATTAAAAAACTTAAATGATTACTTTTCTCAATTTCAATTGTTATATTATTTTACATAAAATATACAAGTTGAGATAGATATTGATCCACTAGAGTACATAAACACCTAGCGATATTCTAACCCAATTAAAGCATTTCATTGCATACCATAATGAGCCACGTTCAATGATATATAGTCCAAAACACATTGTATATGATAGAAAACTCTATGCTATTATCTAATTATGTAGAATTAAAAGCACTACATATTGGGAAATAATGCTATTATCCATATAGATCATAATCCACAAAAATATTACAAATGTAAAGTAAAAATACAAACTAATATCCACTGGAAATTATCCACCTTCTTGCCATAGTTCCATTCAAATATCAATCATAGGAATATAAATGACAACAAGGTTGAAAATTACCTAAGATTAACTTCAATCATTACAATTACCATAATTATTGACTTTTATGGACATAAGATATCAAATTTTACTAGCATCTATCAAGTGTTAGTTATAAGTAAAAACATCCATACCTATTATCTATAAAATACATCTTTTGTTTCTTAGGACATATTTGTGATCCTACAAGTGAAATATAAATATGATATTAGAAATTTAATAAAGTTAAATAATATTGTACTTTATCATTTCCTACAATTTATTTGTTATACAAAGCTACCTTTATTAGCTTAAAATTTATATCAATATTTACATATTTCATATCATGTGCAACGTTTTTATTACCAAAACTTCAATAAGAAGGGATAATTGGACACACAATTATTTATACCTAGAAAAACTTGAGAACCATTATCCATAGATCTCATATCAAGTATTTGAATAACCTCCATGGGAATATATGTATGTAATAGTAGATGAAGTTTATAATATGAATATACTTATATATTGTAAGAAGATAATATCAAAGAAAAATAGTGCTTGTCTTCAAGAATGTTTGATTTCACTTCAAATCATTGCATATTATCATGTTGGATAACTATAATATATTACCAATAATTTCTTACTCCAATATTTTTTCCATAATAGATATAAAGTTAAATTGATGAGTTTTATTTTATGAACTAATAGATAAACAAGATATAAGGGTAAATTACATTATTAAATGCATTTCCATAGGATGTATGGTTCCAAATATTTATACATCAAGGATGAGAACATACTTAATGTCTAACATAGTGATAATATTGCTCTTCATAAATTTATAGACCACATTATGTTCAACGCATACTTTACATTCTAATCACTATCACCAATTGACCTAACTTTGCATTCAAATCATATGAAGTACACATTATTTTGACAAATGCATTGATATGTTGAAAATTAAATGCTTTGATACCAAATGTTGGTTTACATATAAAGAAAAGTTATGCAAAATAGCAAAGATAAGACATAAATTGTTGTGAAAAAACACACAATTTTATTCATTGATTCATTGCATTACAATAAATGTTTTCTCAATAAATCTTAATATTTTGAATGACTAGTCCTCTTGTTTCTTGATGTTGCTACACCACTCTAAAATCCATAATCTTACTCCATATAATCTAATACAGTTATGAACTATGCCTAGGTGGGATGATCCACCTAAGTATGGATGGATGAATGAATCAAATAATATTAAATGCAAATATATATAGTCATTACAAATGAAATTTATAAACTAATAGATCATGATTTTCTATTTTTAGATTTATCTTTTTATCTTTGTGCTTACCTATTTTATTTTTCCATCTATATTTCATAATTTCATTTCTATTTTCTTAACTTATTTTCTTATTCTTTAAGAAAAGCACTTACATGTGCTTTTTCACATTAAGCATTAAATTTTCAACATGCTTCCTCTTAATGCTTAATGTTCCAATATTTAATTTCTTAAACAAAACTTTCTCTTCAACTTGCTATTGTACATACACTTGAACTATACCAAATTCACATTCACATATTCTCAAAACACCTTTTGGTGAATTTATTTTCTTTTTCAACATGGGTTTGATTCCATGACTCAACTAGAAGTGTCCTTATGGTAACCTTCCCATCCTACCATACTGTATGGATAATTAGTCTTTGTAACCACTAGGTGTAATAGAATAGATCATAGATTACAATATTTATTATTTTGCTTCCATGCCAAATCTTCTTCTTTCGTCTATCATGAGTGGAACCTTGTTTCTATCACATATAACCTTCATCCAATGTTTAAGCATCACTCCCCCTTGCTAGGATAATCTTTTTGCAACTCTTTCTCTTTCAATGTTGATTTTTCTTTTACTTGTCTTCTTAAATTTGATTACTTTGGTTGTCATACCTTATTAAAGGTATGGACCAACTAGGAATTGAATATATGACCTTCATGCATTGAGGTTTCTCTACAAATAATATTTTGGCTCCTCCTTGAACCAACCTATGATTCAAATATAGGATTACTTCTACCCATTAATCCAAAATTTCCTTAAACCACTCCATAAGTACTCATAGCTCCTAGCTTCAACACCACACCTAATACCAAATTATCGAGATCAAACATTATAGTTTTTTTGTATAAATTATCCAAAAAATATAATTCTTCCCTAAGTAACATAAGCTTATACTAAGAGGGGGTGTGAACAGTATAAGACCACCTTTTACTTTTCTTTCCAAATCAAAATTATGCAATGTATAGATAGCAATATCAACAACAATAATAACAACAATGCACAAATCACCACACACAATAGAGACACCACAATTTACGTGGTTCACCCAATGTGGGCTACTCTATGGAGAAAATATCTCACTAAAATTTCCTTAATAAATCTCTTGGGAATCCTTTTCCTATTACAATGTTTATGGACCTTTTTCCAAAGGATACACAAATCCCGTAAATCAAGTTTGTGGATCTCTATCCATAGGAGAACTCCTTATCCTCTGCTCTGGTTGGTGATCCTCTATAAGACTACTGCCTCCACTACATTGGCTTGTGGATATATCTCCACTAAAGACTCTTGTCCCCACTTAGAAGACCTGTCCTCACTACCCTAGCTAATGGATCTCTATCCACTGGAGACTACTGCCCTCTCTACTCTATCACATCCAAATATCTAACTCAAGTATGCACTAAACACAATCCTTCAATCTAGTACAACTTTGATCAATCTCTATCTCTGGTCTGGCACAAACTTATCCTTAAATCTCCACCAAACTCTGATCTCAAATCTACACTAAACATAGTCCTTTGGTCTAGCACAAATCTATCCTCGATATCTGACCTCAAGACTTAAATCAAGGCTTGTCTCAACTCTGCTGGATCTACCCTAAACCTTAACCCAAGGTTTGAACAAATCAATTAACTCTGATCTAAAGTCTTCTCAAATACTTATCTCAAATCATCCTTGTAAGCTTTCACAAAGGCTCACACTAATTTGTCAACAAGTTCTCTTTAGAACTTGCTCAAATATGCTCTACAAGTCCTCTCTAGAACTTGCTCAATATGCTCCACAAGTCCTCTCTAGAACTTGCTCAAATATGCTCCACAAGTCCTCTCTAGAACTTGTCCAAATCTGCTCAATAAGTCCTCTCAAGAACTTATCCAAATATGTATTGTAAGCTTTCACAGAAGCTCACACAAAATTAGTCCACAAGTCTCCTCAAAGACTTACCTCAAATCTACTCAACAAGTCCACATAGAACTTGTCCAATATCATAGAAACATAAAGAAAATTGTTAGACTCAATATGTTCTATACTAATCACAATGCTCAATTACTTTCTCAACTCAATTCAGAATATAGAATAGTTTTTTTTATGGAACTTGAACAATCACTTCATACATCCACTTGAATAGGCTCACCAACTCAACCAGTCACTCAATTAAATAATCCTTGCTCACAAACCCTAGTCCAAGCATATAACCATCAACTCAAAATATTTCCATCAATGCTCAACAAAAAATCTCACATTACAATGATACTCATGATCTTTGCAAACCCTAGTTCAAGTTCTTCACTCAATAACTCACTTCAACAACAATTCTTATAAAATAACTCTCACATAACAATGATACTCATGTTATTTTCAAACCCTAGTTCAAGTTCTTTGCTCAACAAATCACTTCAACAATAATGCTTATAAAACAATCTTCCCATGGCAATGATACTCAACCCCTAATTCAAGTTCTTCTCACAACTAATGGCTTAAAAAACAATGCTTATCAAACAAGGTTTTAATAACAATTATTTATTCCAGAAAACCTTGAAGCATTCACTAAACATACTCAATAGGAAACCCTAATCAAGTCCTTTTCACTCCAAACTTATTTTCTAGAAAACCAATCAATCAACTCAACTATGGAAGAATGTACTCATAAATTTTTCTTGATGATGAAGGGATCTCATAAATTTGTCACAACCACAAACACTTCTATGTCAAGCTCAAAGAGGTTAGAAGGTAAATATTTCTCACAATGTAATGTAAAACCTCAATTACACCTTATCACTCCACCTTTCAAAACAACCATCAACATACATAAAATATTTATCCAATAACACCTTATAATATCCCAATTAAAAATAAATTCAACATCCACCAAAATTAACTCAAAATATCTTTAATTAGATTTAATGGCAAAAATAACTTTGGCAAAAATCAAATCTAGTTTCCTTATAACTCCAATAACATAAATCACTTATCAATAAAACAACATTTCATAAAATCTTATAAACATGAATCAATTATCAATCAAACAACCTTTCATAAACCCTTATAACTCCAAATAACATAAATCAATTATCAATCAAACAATATTTCATAAACCCTTATAACTCCAAATAACACTTTATAGAAAACATTAGGCAAATAAAACTTTAATTAAAAATACCTTTGCCACTAGTGGGATTCAAACCCACAATCTATGCCTCCGCGAGCACTCTATCTACAGGCTTGACCACCGCGTGTGCTAGATGCATGATTGAAATATTAGGAGCACTTCATGCTCTTTCTCCTAAGTCTAATGCTCAAAACGAGAATGTGCCAAAAGACTTTCCACTTGGAACTCAAGACGAACATGCAAACTAACCACCATGCGAATCAATCATGGTCACTTCCACTCCCAACACTCTCATGAAAACACTCTCATGAAATACGCACTACCAATGGACCACCCTATCCAATGGGAGTGAGGCCTTCTCCTCCTCTTTTCATATTTTTCCTAGGCGCTAAAAGACAACACGAGTTTGTCTTCTTCCTCAACGATTGCACAAATTATATTTCTCTTTGGTCACATAAAATTTAATCGAAGAAGGGTAGTTCTAATGTTCTTTGGCATGGTATTTATAAACTATTTCCTCTTTTGCCATAGACATCAACACTCCACGAATTTTTATGACATCGACACTTTATAAAACCTTTTATAATTTATAAATTATTTAAATTCTAAAACAATTGAAATTCTAAAAGAATTTAAATTTTATAAATTTTATTTATAAACCTTTGAATTTAATAAAAATTAAAGCCTTCCTTGGAATAAAATTTAAACCTTTAATTTGTACTCCATTGATTTGATGAAGATTATTTTGCCACCATGGTTTTAATACAAACCCTTATCAAATAATATTTTGACAACTTTTCTTCAACTCTTTGTTTTGCTCTTGGTGACAGTAATGGTGTACTCCATGGTATTAATGATAACTTCATGTGTTCACCTTGACATCAATTACAACTTATTACCTTGACATCAATGACAACTAAATGAGCTCAAAATTTCCAACAATATCCTCCTTTGTCATTGATGGCAACCCAAATTATTTTTACTAAAAATTTGACATTTCCTTTATTCTGCTCCTCCTGGGACATTGCTCCCATTGGCTCAATGCTCTCTCAAATACCAAATATCTCCCCCTTACTAAAACCTCCCTCCATTTGATATCAATTACAAAGGGTCATTTTTGGGGCTCGAGTCTACAAATGAGCCTCTTAGCTTAGCCCCTCCCCCATATCCTCTTGAGGTGGTTAATTCCAGGGTGGGAGTATTTCTACTCCCAAAAAACATTATTCTTTACCTTTATCCTCTCTTCTTCTTATCTTATCATTTTGATTTCTCTGACTGTTTTTTCCATATCCATGTTCCTGTCCATGTCTACATTCTTATCAATGTTCCTATTTCTGTTCCTATTCCTATTCATTTTCATATCCATATTTCTATTCATGTTCCTATTCATATCCATATTCTTGTTCATGTTCTTGTTCCTATTATTGTTCCTGTTCCTATTCCTGTTCCTGTTCTTGTTCCATGTTCCTGTTCTTGTTCTTGTTCCTGTTCTTGTTCCTGCTCTTGTTCCTGTTCATATCCATGTTCTTGTTCCTGTTCTTTTTCCTCTTCTTGTTCCATCATTATTGTACTTATAGCACTTAATGTTATTATTCATTGGAGGTGTAAATGTCTTAGGATTTATCCTAGTGAAGCCATATCCTCTTTTGTCATGAACCCTACAATTCATTGCTTTGTGACCAAAATGATTGCATGAGTAGCAATACCCATGGAAAAGTTGTTTGTTTCCATATTCCTGTCTTTCCTGTGTCTTGCATTGTGAAGCTAATTGCCCAAACTTGTGACATGAAAAGCATATTACATTGAAGCCTCCTTTTATTGAACTCATTGGTCTCATAGTATCTCTTGACCTATTCTAATTGATGTTCCATCTGTATATTCTTTGTGCATTGTTCTTGTCCTTGTTGAAATATCTATTTTAAAAATCATCCTCAGATGTCTCACTCTCTTTTATATTGTCTTCTTCTTAAGTATCTTCATTTGAAGTTTCTTCTCCTCCAAAACTTGAGGTTGACTTTCCTTCCCATTTCTTTTGAACCTATTCAAATCCAAGACCTATTTTTCTTGATGTAGGCTTTTGTATCTTGATGAACTTATCCAAGTTCTTTGATCTATTTTTGAATCCTCTTAGCTTGAATTTGGAGTCTTCTAAATATTTTCTCAGTAGTGCCACTTCTTGTTCTAACTTTTCACATTCTAAGATATTGGCTTCTAAATTATCTTTGAACATTTTTGCCTTAGCCATTGAATTTTCTAAATCCTCTATAAGCAATATTCTCTCTTCATAACATTATTGAAACTAAATTTCAAGTTTAGAGTGTTACTTTATTACCTTATTTTTCATGTCAAGGGCATAAATAAGTTCTCCCTTGAGATCATATCCATCCTTTTCGGAATATTCCTCTATTTGTTTACCTTTGTCCACATATTTATTTTCTATTGGCTTGTCTTCTATATGATCACCTACTTCTTATTCTAATACCATTAGAAGGTTTTCATCTGGTCCTTCAAGTGCATACTCATATTCATCATCACTGAAACTATAACCATACCTTGTACAATTATCTTCAAGATGTCCAAAGTTACCACATCTAAAACACTTGAGAATTACTGGAGTCCTTTTCTTAACTTGTTCTTTTTCTTCAATCATAAATATGACTTCATCTCTATCATTGTCTAAAAAACTAGCATCACTATCACTTGAGTACTTACTTGTTTTATCCGCATAGTAGCTTCTCTTTTGTCTTTGAAAGAAATTCTTTCCTTGTCTACTTTTTCCATCCTTGTTCTTCTTTTGGTGCTTGTATCTTTCTAATTCCCTGTTATTGTGATCCTATTTTTCTTCATAATTGTTATTCTTAGCTTCTTGACAGTCAGCTACATAATGACCATACTTTTCACAATTGAAAAATTTAACAAATCTTGTATCTCTAGATCTTCTTGAATCCTTATTCCTTCTGCCATAATTTTCTTCTTCATCACTAGATGACTCATTGCTTGATTTTGACTTCTTACCCATTGTATTATTTATTTCTTTGAATGTTGCTTCTTTCTAGAGAATAATATATTTTGTTCTTATCTCATGCTTTGTAAGAATACCAAGCAACATATCTCTTTTAAAAGTGTCACCATCCATTAACACTTCTATAGCAGGAACCTTTTCATTGAATATTTTTGGAAGGGTTATTAAGACTATCACAAACATTAGATTCATCAATCTTCATTCCAAGTCCTTGCATGTTGTGGTATAAACCAACATGAAAAATAAATTAAAACTAAGGGCTTATAAAGGCCCAAAATTACAACAGATTCCTACGAAGGAGCAACAAACTCTCAAATGAAGAAATTCAGCTCGCATACGAAGGAGTTATTTAGGGATTGATAAATATCAATCCAACTAGCCTTATTCTAGAAGGTGGCTAGCTATTACGTGAGAAAAGTATCACTTACATTAAAATATTAAAAATAATACTAAGCCCTAAGACCTAGCCTAACTAAGGAACCCTATCCCTAGTATTTCATTTGATGCCCTCATCATACCTCCCCACAAAGGAAGCATTGGACTCCAATGCTTGTACAATAGTAGTGGGTATAAGGTGATGAACTCGAGCGGGAGGGAGCGAAAGTGGAAAATTAGGTGTCGAATGAGCAGGGGCACTAATGATGTCAAGAAGTCCAAGGGATGCCAATGTTGGAGGGCCTTGCCTGGTCACGACTGGAGGTCCAACTCGAGTGAAAGCCTATGGATGAGGTGGAGGATGAATCTCCTATGGCGGTGGCTGTAAGGTCTGCATCACATCAAGAACCTGGTGCATGGTATAAATAGAAGGATGAACAACTAGAAAAATAGGAGGTAATAAAAAAGGAGGAACCTCCTTGTGTGCAACTAGAGCTGGCATGTCCTTTGGCTTGCAGAAGACCAATACTGTATGGAGTGGACCTGTATAACTGTATGTGGGCTTCATGGAAGAAATGAGAAACTGCTTGTTCTCGTGATGCAATGTATATGTATTTTTATAAGCATCATATTGAGCCCATTTATCAAATTGATAGGGATTTCCAAGAATGAGATCACAACAGTCAATTGGAGTCACATCACTAGTGACTTTGTCCACATAGCGTGGCCCAAATGCAAAAGATATAGTGCAGGTTTTGGTAATCATGGAGGAGGTGCCCGCATCCTTCTAGGAAAGTGGGTATGGATGAGGATGGGGATGTACAGGAAGCTTCAATTGATCAATGACGACTCTAGAAATCAAGTTTGTTTGGGATCCATTGTCGATTATGCAATCTACAAAGTAATTGTGCTTTAAGTAGGCTCATATGACAAACAAATGGTCACGGCCTCTTTCAATCATATTGTGTGCCAGAAAAGTATGATTGTTAAGCCCTTGAATCTATGGATAAGGGTCATGTTCTGCCATAGCCTCAATAGGCCCTTCTTGTTTTCCTCTGGTGGAGCTTCTCCAATAAGATTCTTCTTCTTCCTAAAACACTCAGATTCTTTATGGCCTCTCTTCTTATAATAATCACAAAATTTCTTAGGATAAAAAAAAGGAGAAGAATAAGTGTTAGAAGAAGAATAGGAAGAAGAGGGAGAAGTATTTGTCTACTTTTGTAAAGATTGCTTTTGTTTGGAAGCTTTGGTGGAATCTGAAGAGCGAGATCCACCTGATTGAGTAGCAAGATTTTCCTTCGTAAGCTATGCTTGATTGTACATGGTGTTCAAATCTATGATAGGAGTATATTTCAATTCCATAAAAAGTGGTTCCTACAATACACTCTTGAATTTGGTGATTAGCTTAGCAGTAGAGTCTTGAATACCATTCAAAATTCTCAATTTGTTGAATATGCAAATGTAGTTTTGGACACTCATGTTGTAGCCCTACCTCAATCGAAGCCATCGAAATTCAAGATCTTCTGCATAATTTTATGGATAAAAAGTGTCCATAAAAGTATTCATCAAATCATCCCAATGGTCAATGGGATTTTGCACTTCGCATAAATTTTGAGCCATCATAAATTTTGACTTCATATTTTGCTTGCACATAAGAGTCAAGGGCTTGACTAGGAACACTTTTAGAAGCAATATCGTTGACCTTATCGGCCAATGTACTAATGACTGCGGTGATTGCAGCCATTTGCTTTGCCAAATCCTAAGCCATTTATCCTCAAAAATTTGGAGCACTGCATAGCATAGATAGAAGGCTGAAATTTTGGCCCTATAATAGTAGTGATGCCCACACAATGATTGTTCAATAGATTCTACAACGATCACCCACTATAGTCCAACAAAGGAATAACAAAGCCACTAGCCAGTGCATGCTAAGCTAGCATGTACTGGTTGTTAACTAAAGAGCATGCGGGCTATTTTAAAGCCTACAAAGGCTTTCCTAGACTAAATGTGGGATTAAATTATCTCACCCAACATAAGAAGATGGTGACCAAAATTGACATCGCTAGTCAATGACACATCGAACGTCAAACATTGATGGGGGATCTATGTCAGAAAAAGGCAGAACAATGTGAATTTCCAGATCATTGGTTAGCAAAAAACCAATGCATGGTGACTATGGAGATCTCAGTCATCAAAAATGTTTAATCTCACTCAGTAGGTCATAACTTTAATATGCAGTTGGATCAGCCCTGAAAACCAATACTGGCCGCCTAGATCATGCAAATAAAAATCTACAAAATGGTGACTGACTATCTCCTATCAATATTGCAGGAATTTGGTACAAAACTTGTTGATCCTCCTATAAATCATAGTGCATGATATCCAGTGGAATGATCAAGACAATCGAATCATATTTCATTTTTTAGCAACTGTTGCAGTGGTAGAAATTATAGATCATGTCTATGTGCTTTGATGGAACAATTTTGTGGGTGTTCTGCTTCATCAAATGATAGAGGCTTTAATGCATGAGGACATAAAAATATCATGCATTCTTTTTCGTGAGGCCTGCAACACAAGAACCGAGCTTAATATCAACCTTGGTGCTACATGGGCCTAGATTTTTTGAAGGCTAAGTCGATGATCGCCTGTCGTCGATTGGTTTACAACCAAGAAAGGGTTGTAGGCTGAAGAAGAGTTGGCATTTTGGCTTGGCTTTGTCTATGTCCAGGATGATGAACTCCTGTCATAGGTGGCTTTTGACCAATCAACAACTTGACATCAAAATCCAAGCTTAGTATGGATGCTAAGGTTGGAGTCCTCAGTCCTGTTGCACGTGTAAGGCCTAAAATTATGTGCGGGTTTGCAATACACACATTTTTTTAATGCCTTTTTATTTTTTTATATAATAAAACAAATTCACTTTTTTTTTAACAAAACCAAATCAACTTACTAAAAATTCAGCCAATTATTGATAGCAGCAGCAAGGCAGTATTTTTGTCAACAACAAGAATGACACAAGCCACTAGGGTAAACTATGGCACAAAGGACCATCGAAATTATCTTGATCTTCACATAAACTCTAACAATGATAATTTGAAAATCTTTTTCAAAATCACAACAATATTTTGAGCTTATTCAAAATAAAATTGGTTGTAATGAATCCAACCCAAGATAATGGAGGTCGGTAATGACCCAAAACCCTCAAAAGTTTCCTGCTCTGATACCACTATTGTGGTATGAATCAAGATGAAAAATAAATTAAAACTAAGGGCTTATAAAGGCCCAAAATTACAATAGATTCCTACGAAGGAGCAACAAACTCTCAAATGAAGAAAGTCGGCTCGCATCCAAAGGAGTTATTTAGGGATTGATAAATATCAATCCAACTAGCCTTATTCTAGAAGGTGGCTAGCTATTACGTGAGAAAATCTCACTTACATTAAAATATTAAAGACTAAGCCCTAAGACCTAGCCTAACTAAGGAACCCTATCCCTAGTCTTTCATTTGATGCCCTCATCATTGCATAGCATTAACAACGTCATCAATTCGAAGTAAATAAGTACTAATGTTTTCCTCATCCTTCATTCTTAACTCTTCAAATTATCCTTTGAGATTTCACATCTTTGCTTTCTTGGCACATTTATATCCTTCATAAATATTTTGCAATTTATCCAACATTTCTTTTGCAGTTTGACAATGCATAACCTTCATATACTTTATTCTATGCAAACCTCTTAAAAGTGCGTTCATTGCTTTTGAATTGTAATATTGTAGGAGCTTACCTTCATTATCTGTAGGAGGATTAATAAAGGGATCGTATCTAATTTTAACTACTTCTCAAATTTCATTTCCAAGTACCATAAGGTAGATCTTCATTCTCAAACTCCAATATATAAAGTCTCTTCCATCAAATACTGTTATTGAATTATCTGAGAACCACTATTGAATTATTAAATATTGAATAATTGAATATTGAATTATCTTAATTCAATATATTATTGAATTATTGAATTATTAAAATCTATTGTGTTCTTGTTAGCTTATCCTTCAAGCTGTTAAAATATTCTAAAGGAACCCACTCTTATACAAATTGAAGAACACAAGCTTATACTGAGAGGGGGTAAACATTATAGGACCACTTTTTACTTTTCTTTCCAAATCAATAATATGCAATGTATATATAGCAATATCAATATCAGTAATCAAAGCAATGCACAAATCACCACACATAATAGAGAAACCATAATTTATGTGGTTCACCCAATGTGGGCTACTCCACGGAGAAAATATTTCACTAAAATTTCCTCAATCAATATCTTGGGAATCCTTTCTCTATTACAATGTTTATGGACATCTATCCAAAGGAGACACCAATCCCCTAAATCAAGTTCATGGATCTCTATCCACAGGAGAACTCCTTATCCTTTGCTCTGGCTAATGATACTCTAGAATACTAATGCCTTCACTGCACTGACTTGTGGATCTCTCTCCATTGAAGACTCTTGTCCCCACTCAGAAGACCTATCCTCACTACCCTGGATAGTGGATATATATCCACTGGAAACTACTATCCTCTCTACTCTATAATATCCAAAGATATATCTCAATTATACACTAAACATAGTCCTTCGGTCTAGTACAACTCTACTCAATATATGTCTCTAATATGGCACAAACTTATCCTCAAATATGCACCACACTCTGCTCTCAAATTTGCACTAAACACAGTCCTTCAGTATAGCACAAATATTTCCTTGATATCCATCCTCAAGCCTTAACTCAAGGCTTGTCCCAACTCTTCTAGACCTACCCTAAACCTTAACTTAAGGTTTTAACAAATCAATCAACTTTGCTCTCAAGTTTTCTCAAATACTTGTCTCAAATCAGGCTTGTAAGATTCCAAAAAATCTCACACTAATATGTCCACAAGTCCTCTATAGAACTTGCTCAAATCTGCTCTACAAGTCCTCTCTAGAACTTGCTCAAATATTCTCTACAAGTCCTTTCTATAACTTGCTCAATATGCTCCACAAGTACTCTAGAACTTGCTCAAATATGCAAGTCCTCTATAGAAATTTTCCAAATCTGATCAATAAGTCCTCTCAAGAACTTATTCAAATCTGTATTGTAAGCTTTCACAAAAGCTCATACAAAATTAGTCCACAATTTTTCTCAAATACTTACCTCAAATCTGCTCAACAAGTACACATAGAACTTGTCCAATATCATAGAAACATTAAGAGAATTGTTAGACTCAATATGTTCTATACTAATCACAATGCTCAATTATTTTCTCAACTCAATTCAGAATATAGAACAATTTTTTTTATGGAACTTGAACAATCACTTCACACATCCACTTGACTAGGCTCAACCAACTCAACCAATCACTCAATGAAATAATCCTTGCTCACAAACCCTAGTCCAAGCATATAACCATCAACTCAAAATATTTTCATCAATGCTCAACAAAAAATATCACATAAAAATGATACTCATTATCTTTGCAAACCCGAGTCCAAGTTCTTCACTCAATAACTCACTTCAACAACAATGCTTATAAAAACACTCTCACATAAAAATGATACTCATGTTCTTTTCAAACCCTAGTTCAAGTAATTTGGTCAACAACTCACTTCAACAACAAGGCTTATGTAAAAATATTCCCATGGCAATGATACTCAATCCCTAATTCAAGTTCTTCTCACAACTAATGGCTTCAACAAAAATGCTTATCAAATAAGGTTTTAATAACAATTCTTTATTCCAAAAAACCTTGAAGCATTCACTCAACATACTCAATAGGAAACCCTAATCAAGTCCTTTTCACTCTAAACTTATTTTCTAGAAAACCAATCAATCAACTCAACTATGGAAGAATGTGCTCATACCTTTTTCTTGATGATGAAGGGATATCATAAATATGTCACAACCACAAACACTTCTATGCCAAGCTCAAAGAGGTTAGAAGATAAATCTTTCTCACAATGTAATGTAAAAACTCAATTACACCTTATCACTCCACATTTCAAAACAACCATCAACATGCATAAAATATTTATCCAATAACACCTTAGAATATCCCAATTAAAAACAAATTCAACATCCACAAAAATTAACTCAAAATCTCTTTGATAAGATTTAATGGCAAAAATAACTTTGACAAAAATCAAATCTACTTTCTTTATAACTCCAATAACATAAATCACTTATCAATAAAACAACCTTTCATAAACTCTTATAACTCCAAATAACATGAATCAATTATCAATCAAACAACCTTTCATAAACCCTTATAACTCCAAGTAACATAAATCAATTATCAATCAAACAACCTTTCATAAACCCTTATAACTCCAAATAACACTTTATAGAAAACATTAGGCAAATAAAATTTTAATTAAAAATATCTTTGCCACTAGTGGGATTCGAACCCACAATCTATGCCTCCACGAGCACTCTAGCCATGTGTTTGACCATCGCGTGTACTAGATGCATGCTTGAAATCTTAGGAGCACTTCGTGCTCTTTCTCCTAAGTCTGGTGCTCAAAACCAAAAGGCTTTCCCCTTGGCGCTCAAAATGAACATGTAAACTAACCACCATGTGAATCGATCATGGTCACTTCCACTCCCAACACTCTCACAAAATGTGCATTTCCAATGGACCACCTTGTCCAATGGGAGTGAGGCCTTCTCCTCCCCTTTTGTATTTTTCCCTGGTGCTAAAATACAACATGATTTTATCTTCTTCCTCAACGATTGCATGAATTATATTTCTCTTTGGTCGCATAAAATTTAATCGAAGAAGGGTAGTTCTAATGTTCTTTGGTGTGGTATTTATACATGATTTCCCATTTCACCATATACATCGGTGCTCCATGAATTTTTATGACGTCGACGCTTTTTAAAACCTTTTATAATTTATAAATTATATTTATAAACTTTTGACTTTAATAAAAATTAAAGCCTTCCTTGGGATAAAATTTAAACCTTTAATTTGTACTCCATTGATTTGATGAAGATTATTTTTCCACCATGGTTTTAATACAAACCCTTATCAAAAAATATTTTGACAACTGTTCTTCAACTTTTTGCATTTTTCCTGGTGACAATAATGGTGTACTCCATGGTATTAATGATAGCTTCATGTGTTCACCTTGACATCGATGACAACTTCTCACCTTGAAATAAATGACAACTAAATGAGCTCAAAATGTCCAACATTCCCCTTAAATAAAGGAATTTGATATTAATATTTAAACTATCACTATTAGTATACATCTTAAAATTCTATTGTTGCTTGATTTTTATTTTTTCATAATTTAGGCCTTAAAATTTTGTAGAGCACAATCTCCCACAAAATAGATGCATCTAGGTTTAGATCGAACAAGATCTACTTAAAAAACATAATTCCAACATGAGAGATAAAGTAGGATAGTTGAGAAAAATTAAAAAAACATATTCTTAATTAGATAATATTCTTTAACAAACCAAATACCAAGTCCAAAAAAATTATGAAAATCATCAAGTACCACATTAATACTAAATTGAAGATCAAGTTTAGATTTTTCTTTAACAATAATGACTTGATGGATATGACCAATCTATCATATAGCTTCAAATTCTATCTATTGCATGTTATTACCAAGTAAGTATAAGATACTACCTTTGACCTTTGTCATCCTCTATACCTAGGATTTCTTACATTATTCAAAATGAAATTTCTTCACCCATATTTTTCATATTTGTTGACCCATCAATTTTGGTGGGAATTCTTCAATATGCATAATTTAACATTAATTGTACTAATATAGTATAATTATATCAAGTAAAAATAGTCAAATCAAATGGATAAGGATTCAATATATTATCATTTTTCAATTCATCAAGTTAGGCCAATTTTCCCACCAAGGAGATGGATCACACTTAATTAGACAAAGAATATTGTTTTCAGTTGATTTTGAAGTTCTAAATAATGATATTCATTTCTTCATAGACAAGGGTGATTAGTCTAAATAACATGAATAATATTAGTATCAACTACTATAGAGTTTTATTAAATATAAGAATTGCTTGTAATACTATCTAGCCAAGTACTAGATCTAGCATCACCACATTATCGGTTGTACCAATAGGCATCCATGATAATGCCACTACTACTAATCAATACTAGGAACTATCCCCATCAAAAATTTCCTCCAAGGGATCTAATAAGCACCACACATCAATACCAAAGGGAAAAATAGTTTTTGATAAACTATTCTATTTATTAATTGTAACTAATTAATATGAACTATTTTATCTTTAAATGGTATCTCTATAAACTTCTTCTTTCCAATTCAATATGTATTTAATATTTCTACATTATATTTCATTAGTATATCATGATAACATATGTATGAAATATCTTTCAATGTATATTATGTTGGAGTATATTACATTATTTTATGCATGCTAATTCCCCCTCATGGTACCTTCATGGTATATTTATAAATAACAGATTAGGGTTGAGTCTATGTACACAAAGGGTTTTGTATGTATGAGAATAATATATAATTTAAAGATGTGCACAAGTATCTTATATTAGAGTGTGCAAGTTATAGAAGTGTAAGAGTCATGTATATGTGTACATACAATATAGAGTCAAGTGTTCATCAAGTATGCAAGTGGCAAGTAGATAATCCAAGAGTCATGAGACTTGGCATATGGAAAGGAATATTCAAGTATCCATAGAGTTAAACTACTATGGCTGTATTATGGAGATAATACTCCATAAGCATGTATCACAAACATAGACAATCACATATATTCACAATCATTACTATTGTAAGAGAAAGAGGAGTAGTAAAAATTACATACATTTTGAGCAATTAATATTATAAGTTATTCTTCATGCATAGTACATGAACGATTAAGGCTATTACATTCATATTACTACTTTTTTTTGGGTTGGATAATAAGGGGTTGTACTTAGGTACCCCAACCTTGAAAAATTATAAATATCTTCTTTAGAGCTTAAGATTTTACAAATAGATAAACTTCTCATCTCAATTGAGATGTTATAGTTAGAAACCTACATCATTTTACATAAAATGTCTAAATTATTGATTTTCATTTTTTGGATCTTTTCAATTTTATGTATGAATACAAATATTCCAAAATTCAACATCCTTATTGATATTTTTCTATAAAAGCCTTCACAATACCAAAATTTCACTTCCACTATCTATGCATTACATCTTAGTAGAGTAATATTTCCAAAATATCACACTATAATAGTCCACTTTATCAAATCTGGATTGCTAGTTTCTTTCCTAAAATACAAGTGAAACCACAAAAATCATAATAAATAATTTATATGAAAACATATCATTGTTATAAAAAAAGTAGATATTACCAATGTAAAACATTAAATTAAATCTTAATTATTATTTGATTAAGGTAGTCAATATTTTCTTGTCAGCTCCAGCTATCCTTACTACTTCCTCTAACCATGAAAAGAAGAATGTAACTTCACAATCCTCAATAAAAACCCCTCTATTGGCTATCCTATCTGCACATTTGTTTCCTTCCCTTAATGTATGTGTAAATTTTATTTCTTAGAACTCTTTAGCAAGATCTTGAATTTCCACAATTATCTCTTGTATGTTCCATGGAGAATTTGCTTTCCATAAAATTATATTTATTACTATGAAAGAATCACATTCTATCCATACTTTGTTCCATTTCATTTGTTTGCATATTATTTGTGAAGACAAGAACATGACACTTAAATAAAATAAGGAAATCAAATAACACAATGAGATACAATATTGCACAAATGGATATATTCAATAAAACGGGGGGAGCCAATAAACTCCTTTGATACAATATATCCCTCAATGAGATTATTTGATACAATGATTTACAAAAATGCTAGGGTTATCCAAAACCCTAGCTATAACAATGAAGTGTCTTCAAATTGATGTGTTCTTGATTCCACTAGGGTGAGTGGGCTTTGGATATCCTATGGCAGGCTACTCCAGCTTCAACAACCATTGATGTATTTGATGGGTGGTCACATGAAGACATGGTGATGAGAAATGTGTTGATGGATGCAATGTATGTGGATTCAATGATTGATTCTATTTTTGCCCCAACAGATGAAGGGATTTTTTCCATTTGGAAATGTGATGAAATGTATCTATTTTTGCCCTAACAGATGAAGGGGTTTTTGATTAATGTATCTGTTTTTGCCCTAACAAATGAAGGGAATTTTGAAATGTGAGAATGTGATGAATGTATCTATTTTTTCCCTAACATATGAAGGGGTTTTTGAAATGAAATGATTTGTGTTTGTTCATTGCCCTTAGCAGGATAAAGGGATTTTTGATGATGAACAATAAAATTATTGTGTCTGTTTGTTGCCATTAACAGATAAAAGGGATTTTTGATGATGTAAACTAAAATAATTGTATCTGTTCTTTGCCCTTAATAGATAAAGGGGTTTTTGATGATGTAAGTGTCCTTATGGTGATCTATCCATCCTACTAGATTGTATGGATAACCAGTCATTGCAACCGCCAATTTTCTAGGATAAACTACTAAATATGAGGTTCACTTGTGAATGTTGCATAATGATAAATTAATAGATGATGAGCTATAATTTTATTCGTGTTTCTAGCCCCACGAAAAAGGACATTATGATTTTTTTGTCTGTGTTTCTAGCCCCAAAAACAAGAACATTAATGATGATAAGTGAATGTTATCTATTTTTACCCTAATAGATGAAGGGTTTTTTGTAATTTGTAATATGTGATGAGTGTATCTATTTTTTTCCTAACATATGAAGGGGTTTTTGAAATGTGTAAATGTGATGAATGTATATGTTTTTGCCCTAACAAATAAAGGGGTTTTTTATGAGGAAAATAAGATGATATATTCTTTTCCCTTAATAGATAAAGGGATTTTTGATGATGTAAGTGTCCTTATGGTAATCTATCCATCCTACCGGATTGCATGGATAACCAGTCGCTACAACCGCCAGGTTACTAGGATAAACCATTGAATACAAGGTTCACTTGTGAATGAAAATGTTGATGAAAAATGCTGAATGAATCTTCGTGTTTTTGGCCGATGGGTAAGGCAAGGAATAAGGCAAGGAAGCTTTATTTTTTTAGATGACGGATAAGGCTAGGATGATGTGAATATGTAATTGATGCATTCTATTTTTGCCTCAACATATGAAGGGGTTTTTTATGGATGTATCTATTTTTGCCCTAATAGCTGGAGAAGATTTTGAAATGTGTGTTTGTTTTTGCCCTAACAAATGAAGGGAATTTTTGATGAGAAAAATAAGATGATTTGTTATTTACCCTTAACATATAAAGAAATTTTTGATGATGTAAGTGTCCTTATGGTAATCTATCCATTACATGGATAACTAGTCACTACGACCGCTAGGTTACTAGGATAAACCACTAAATACAATGTTCACTTATGAATGTTGTATAATGATAAATGAATAGATGATGTTAAATGTAAGTTTTATCTGTTTTTGCACCAACAAATGAAGGGATTTTTACAATTTGTATGATGTGAATGCAAGGCCAAGGGCACAACATTTAAAAAAAGAACACAGTATTTTGAACCTAGAAAGTGATGTGGATGATTTGAATGCAAGGTAAAGGGCGCAACCTTTGACAAAAGAATGCAATCTTTTGAACCTAGAAATTGACTTGTTGATGATGTGATTTGCAAGGCAAAGGGCACAACCTTTAACAAAAGCATACAGTATTTTGAACCTGGCAATTGACTTGTCGATGATGTGATGTGATTGCATGATTGACTTGTTTATTGCATTGGTGGGGAAGGTGTGAAACCTTGAACACCCCCAAGTTGTGATGATGTTGGATTAGGGGAAATGTGTGAAGCCTTAAACACCCCCAAGTTGTGCTGATGTTTATTTGATTGGAGAAAAGGTGTGAAACCTTGAGGACCCCCTAGTTGTGATGATGTTTTATTAGGGGAAAGGTGTGAAACCTTGAACACCCCCAAGTTGTGCTGATGTTTTTTGATTGGGGTAAAGGTGTGAAACCTTGAGCACCCTTGATTTGTGATATTGTTTTCTTGATTGGGAGAAAGGTGTGAAACCTTGAGCACCCCCTAGTTGTGATGATGTTTGATTAGGGGAAAGGTGTGAAACCTTGAACACCCCTAAGTTGTGTTGGTGTTTGTTTGATTGGGGTAAAGGTGTGAAACCTTGAGCACCCTTGATTTGTGATCTTGTTTTATTGATTGGGGGAAAGGTGTGAAACCTTGAGCACCCCCTAGTTGTGATGATGTTTGATTAGGGGAAAGGTGTAAAACCTTGAACACCTCCAAGTTGTGTTGATGTTTGATTAGAGGAAAGGTGTGAAACATTGAGCACCCCCTAGCTATGATGATGTTTGATTAGGGGAAAGGTGTGAAACCTTGAGCACCCCCTAGCTATGATGATGTTTGAACTTTCTAGCGATATTTGCATATGCGAGTTAGATATATATATACATGGCTTTGATTTTTGTGTTGTATTTTTGTGTGAATGCAATGCCTATTTTAAGAATGTTTTATGCATATTTTATGGATGATTAATGTACCAACATGCTTATATTAATGTAAGCTAAATATGACGTGCATGCCAAATATTTATATGGATGACTAAGACAAGCTACATTGTGAATATAAATGCAATTTAAAATGCTTATATGGCTGATTAATGTAAGCTAATGGTAAATGAATGCAAACTTATATGATAGTAATGCATGTTGTTCGTATGATATTTTATAGTTCAGAATTTGATATGGATGTTGATATGGAATGAGTACTGCAGGATTTTCAAAGACTCAAACATACTAGTGTCCTCAACCAAACTCACTAAGGTTGTCTAACTTTCTTTAGGACCAAATGTGTGTGCGAGTGAAGTTCAATTACAAAATTTTGAGTATGACAATGACCCTATCCAATCAAGAACCAATGTGTGTTCATGTGAAGTTCATTAACCTATTATGAATAAATTAGGCATGACCTATTATGGAGATGACCCCAAGGCTAACCTATCCTTATGTGCGATCAGAGGTCTCTTTTTTTTGTGATAGAGACATGTTGCCTCACATGAGCTTACTCCACTGCCAGTCAAGCGTCTATAGCCCCAGTGGATATTCACTCCATAGTCCAATTAGAATTGATCTTTTAGATCTTGGGGATGACTACCCATCCTTCTTAGGGGTATGTAGTATTAATCCTTACGACTTTAGTGATCAAGGGTGGGGGAATTAAACTTGTTAACTTTGTATAGAGATTTTGAGAATTGGATTCTCAACCGAAGTGTGATGAGAATTTTGATCCTATCCTTACTACTCTATGTTTTTATGTTTATGTTTGGAGCAATGTTGGTAGTGGTGAAAACCACTATTTTTTCTTTGGACTATGTTGCATGATGGGACAAGCAAGGATTATCTCCTTTTCACCTCAAGGTGCTACCCAAGTATGGTACTAACCCTCCTTAACTCAAAATATTCTTAAGATGTGAGGAAATGTGGTTGTTTCAGGATTGTATTTAGAATCAATCGACAATGCTCAAGATGTTCTTAGTGTGTAAAGTGTGTTTTTGGTCCTAAAGAAAGTCGGACATCCATTTGGAGGTTGCTTTCTACACTAGTAATGGCTGAGTGATTGAAAATCTAGGTCTTTATGATTTTTGACACATGATGTGGTTGACATATGAATTTTGTGTGAGTTGCATGATTTATTCAAACTAGGTACTCCCAATTGTTATAACTTAACTTTTTGTTTATGACCCTATCATCATTACTATAAATGATCTTTGAACATGGGATGGGATGGATGTAAATGTATATGCCTAATGCAATGGAGTGTCGATATGCAAATGAAAATTGTGTAGTTCCATGGAATATTTATGATTTAATGTATGCGAATGAAACAATGCATGAATGTAAAAAGTGAAGATGCATGTCAAATGCCTAAATGTAAATGCAAATGAAATCTATGCAATGTAGGCATGCCTATGTGAATGATTTTTTATTTTTTATTTTTTTTGGTAAAAGAGCCATGTATATATACATATATAGTAATCACAGTAAGCATGAAATGCTTTCAAGTGTATCATGTTCATTGGCACAAGTTTTTTTACTCCCCCTAGCTTGGGAAGCTTATGACCAAAGGGATTAAGTGCCTTTGGAGCTTTTTGAAAATTGAATGTGACCAAAGGGGTTAAGACCTTTGGGGCTTTTTGAAATTGAATGTGACCAAAGGGGTTAAGACCTTTGGGGCTTTTTGAAAATTGAATGTGACCAAAGGGGTTAAGACCTTTGGGTCTTTTTGAAAATTAAATGTGACCAAAGGGCTTAAGTGCCTTTGGGGCTTTTTGAAATTGAATGTGACCAAAGGGCTTAAGTGCCTTTGGGGCTTTTTGAAAATTGAATGTGACCAAAAAGGTTAAGACCTTTGGGGCTTTTTGAAATTTAATGTGACCAAAGGGGTTAAGACCTTTAGGGATTTTTGAAATTGATATGTGACCAAAGGGGTTAAGACCTTTGGGGCTTTTTGAAATTGAATGTGACCAAAGGGGTTAAGACCTTTAGGGCTTTTTGAAATTGATATGTGACCAAAGGGGTTAAGACCTTTGGGGCTTTTTGAAATTTAATGTGACCAAAGGGACTAAGACCTTTGGGGCTTTTTGAAAATTGAATGTGACCAAAGGGGTTAAGTGCCTTTGGGGATTTTTGAAAATTGAATGTGACCAAAGGGGTTAAGACATTCGGGGATTTTTGAAGTTAAATGTGACCAAAGGGGTTAAGACCTTTAGGGCTTTTTGAAATTGATATGTGACCAAAGGGGTTAAGACCTTTGGGGCTTTTTGAAATTGAATGTGACCAAGGGGGTTAATACCTTTGGGGATTTTTGAAAATTGAATGTGACCAAAGGGGTTAAAACCTTTGGGGCTTTTTGAAAATTAAATGTCACCAAAGGGCTTTAGTGCCTTTGGGGCTTTTTGAAATTGAATGTGACCAAAGGGCTTAAGTGGTTTTGGGGATTTTTGAAAATTGAATGTGACCAAAGGTGTTAAGACCTTTGGGGTTTTATGAAATTGAATGTGACCAAAGGGCTTAAGTGCCTTTGGGGATTTTTAAAAATTGAATGTGACCAAAGGGGTTAAGACCTTTGGGGCTTTTTGAAATTGAATGTGACCAAAGGGGTTAAGACCTTTGGGGATTTTTGAAATTGATATGTGACCAAAGGGCTTAAGACCTTTGGGGATTTTTGAAATTGAATGTGACCAAAGGGGTTAATACCTTTGGGGCATTTTGAAAATTAAATGTGACCAAAGGGGTTAAGACCTTTGGGGATTTTTGAAAATTGAATGTGACCAAAGGGCTTTAGACCTTTGGGGATTTTTGAAAATTAAATGTGACCAAAGGGGTTAAGACCTTTAGGGCTTTTTGAAATTGATATGTGACCAAACGGGTTAAGACCTTTGGGGCTTTTTGAAATTGAATGTGACCAAGGGGGCTAATACCTTTGGGGATTTTTGAAAATTGAATGTGACCAAAGGGGTTAAAACCTTTGGGTATTTTTGAAAATTAAATGTCACCAAAGGGCTTTAGTGCCTTTGGGGCTTTTTGAAATTGAATGTGACCAAAGGGCTTAAGTGCCTTTGGGGATTTTTGAAAATTGAATGTGACCAAAGGTGTTAAGACCTTTGGGGTTTTTTGAAATTGAATGTGACCAAAGGGCTTAAGTGCCTTTGGGGATTTTTAAAATTGAATGTGACCAAAGGGATTAAGACATTTGGGGCTTTTTGAAATTGAATGTGACCAAAGGGGTTAAGACCTTTGGGGATTTTTGAAATTGATATGTGACCAAAGGGCTTAAGACCTTTGGGGATTTTTGAAATTGAATGTGACCAAAGGGGCTAATACCTTTGGGGCATTTTGAAAATTAAATGTGACCAAAGGGGTTAAGACCTTTGGGGATTTTTGAAAATTAAATGTGACCAAAGGGGTTTAGACCTTTGGGGCTTTTTGAAAATTAAATGTGACCAAAGGGGTTAAGACCTTTGGGGCTTTTTGAAATTGATATGTGACCAAAGGGGTTAAGACCTTTGGGGCTTTTTGAAATTGATATGTGACCAAAGGGCTTAAGTGCCTTTGGGGATTTTTGAAATTGAATGTGACCAAAGGGCTTAAGTACCTTTGGGGCTTTTTGAAATTGAATGTGACCAAAGGGGTTAAGACATTTGGGGCTTTTTGAAATTGAATGTGACCAAAGGGGTTAAGACCTTTGGGGATTTTTGACAATTGAATGTGACCAAAGGGGTTAAGACCTTTGGGGCTTTTTGAAATTGAATGTGACCAAAGGGGTTAAGACCTTTGGGGATTTTTGAAATTGAATGTGACCAAAGGGGTTAAGACATTTGGGGCTTTTTGAAATTGAATGTGACCAAAGGGGTTAAGACCTTTGGGGTTTTTTGAAATTGAATGTGAACAAAGGGGTTAAGACCTTTGGGGCTTTTTGAAATTGAATGTGACCAAAGGGGTTAAGACCTTTGGGGATTTTTGAAAATTGAATGTGACCAAAGGGGTTAAGACCTTTGGGGCTTTTTGAAATTGGAATGATGTGGATGACTAGGAGGATGTGATATCTTGAGAGTCCTCGCTTTCCTTGGTGATTGAGTTGATACCGATGTCCTGATTAGATGAGTTAGTTGGACCATTTGGGGTGAAGAATTTTAGATCAATAAGGTCTTGGACAACATTTTTGAATACTTTATAGTTGTTGATGTCATGGCCCGCTTGTTGATGATAAGGACAATACAAGTGCTTCTTGTAATTCTTTGCATATTTCTTGTTAGGATCACTTGATTTTATTTCTAGAAGTAGAATCTCTTGTGCTTCATAAAGCCTTTGAAAAATGGTTGCATAAGATTTTGAAAGTCTTGTGTAGTTGCGATGAGGCTTTTTGGGGTGCTTGGTGCTTGTGTCCAAGTGTGTTGGACTTTGAATTTGTGGTACAAGTGTAAAAACCTGAGATGTGGGTTGTGAACTTGGATGTTTCAACTGTTGTGATTGCTGACACTGAAGATGGCTCAATTGTAACTCAATGTTAGTTAGTTGAGTTAAAATTTGTTGTAGAATTTTAGTGTGTTGACAATTTGAATGTAAGCCTTGGTTGGCTTGTTGAGTGATTTGAGATTTGATGAATGGATTAATGAATGGATGAGATTGAATGTGTTGTTGGAGGTGTGATGAATTGGGGGTCATGGAATGAATTTTATGATGATGGGGTTGGTGAGAAAATGATTGTGAATGAAGAAAAGGATATGATGTATGAGGACTATGGATGGGTGGACTCATATGAATGGAATGGGTTGATGGAGGCATGGTGCAAGTTGCATTTGATGTGACAACTTGGGGGTTAGGAACTTGTGAGGTAGCATTGACATGCTCCTCATACAATGGGTTGGAATAGGTGGATGTGGAGTAAGTGTTTGGA
Organism: Wollemia nobilis; assembly: GCA_028583015.1. Classification (NCBI taxonomy): domain Eukaryota; kingdom Viridiplantae; phylum Streptophyta; class Pinopsida; order Araucariales; family Araucariaceae; genus Wollemia; species Wollemia nobilis. The sequence continues at coordinate 2,608,289 of JAQPPZ010017106.1, forward strand.
ACACTTGGGATTTATTGTGGTTGGCTCATGGAAGAAGGCATACCATATTCGTAACCCAAATTATGATATCCTTGGGTAAGGTAGGAGGTAGCCAGTTCGGGTTCTTCAAAACCCTCTTGGCTAAGGGGCTCTAAGACATAGTTAGAAGACTTGTAGATGGCCTTCACTTTATCCATGTCTATGTAGGTGGTGGGTGTCTCCACATTGTGTGGAAGGGTTCCTACTTGAGGTAGGGATGGATATGATGATCCAGACAAAGTAGTCTGAACCATATTGGATGGGGCTACTGAAGTAGTGGAGGCATGGGAAATTTTTTCCATTAAACTACTTTGATTTATTATTTTATTTTGATGTCTCGTTAGTACCATAAATTAATTAAACCAAAGATTCAAATTTTAATCTAAATCACACAAACTAAAAAATTTTTACAGAATTTAAAGTAAAGAAAATAATCAATCCTAGGTTTCACCGTGTGTGGCTTACCTCGTTCATTAATTATTTTCTTTCATTAATGTGAGATTCTTTTTAGAATTGTTGGCTTGTGTGTTTTGATGTAACTTAATCTTGTTTAAAGAAAACAAAGGTAAAAACTATGGTTGGTTGGGGCAACAAGATTCTTGTTGGTAATGACCTCCAACAAGTTTTCTTAGGGGTAGTCCTATGGTTTCTAGGGTAGATATTTGGTGGATGGAGATGAATGCCACCATCACCAAACCTCAAGCAATAGTTGGTGATGAAATCCAACTATTACTGTTAAAAAGTGCAGCGTGCAGTGTGTGATGTAAATTTTATATTTCTTATTCTCTATGGTGTTCAAACAATGTTAAAGATGACTAATTTTACTAATCTAAACTAGAAGCCAACACAAAGATGCAAATTTCATCTAAAGAGCGTAGAGTACACCCTTAAAATCCCCTACCTACAAGTTATTAAAATCACAAGAGCAACCGGAGGGTTCGTCCACCTCTCTACCAAAGGGTCCAACCTAGGGCAGGATTACTTTATGCATCAAGATGTTGTTCCTATTTAGATATGCAAAATTTAAGTGATATTTAACTCCTAAATACATAATCTAGGATGCTTTTCCTTTCCATATGCAGTCAATAATGTAAACAAATCACTTAGATCTACAACTTCAAAATAAGAAATGAATTTGGTATAATGAAATACACACAAACCCTAAATATGACTTGCTAAGGATTATTTCCCAGTTTACTTAGTGTTAAGATCTTTTTATAACCTAGAAATAGCGAAAAATTGTAGAAAAATACATAATACATAAATCGTAAAATGCCAAACTAGGGTTATGGGACTTACTTGGAAGCTTGAATTTTGGTGAAGTCATTTTGAGATATATATTGCTCTTATGGACCTAAATATTTGTGAAGACATGTTATGGCATTCTTGGAACATACCCTCAAAATTTCAGCCCAATATGACTTCGAATGAGTGAGATATGTCCAAAACAATTAGGGCAGTTTGTGTAGGAAACACAACCGAACGCCTCTAATCAACACCAGGTGCAACAGGGCACCTACCAGGCGTAGTAGAGTGCCTGTGTAGGCATCGTAGAGTGCCTACATATACATATAACAACACCTATATAAACTCTAAAAAATGCTACAGAATGCTGTAGAAACCCTAGCGATAAATTTTGTGATCTTTATGCTTTTGAAAATCCTGCAACAAACAAAAATAAAATTAAGTTAGCAAGGTAGATATATCAAATAATGAAACCCTTGTGGGGTCCCACCGTGATCACCATTTGTGAAGACAATAACATGACACTTAAATAAAATAAGGAAATCAAATAACACAATGAGATACAAGATTGCACAAATGGATATATTCAATAAAATGGGGGGAGCCAATAAACTCCTTTGATACAATCTATCCCTCAATGAGAGTATTTGATACAATGATTTACAAAAATACTAGGGTTCTCCGAAACCCTAGCTATAACAATGAAGTGTCTTCAAATTGATGTGTTCTTTCTTCCAATGGGGTGAGTGGGATTTGGATATCCTATGGCGGGCCACTCTAGCTTCAACAGTCATTCAAAAATATGTGAAATCTGTAGATCTACATACACAAAAATAGAGAAAGGGGTTAATAACACTTGTGAGGGCTCCATAGTGTGAGGCCCTCAGAAATTAGTAAAACCTAACTAAAAATAGATAAAATGGCATGCAAAATATACAAATCATGTAACAGAATAAAACCAATAAAGATATACCTTGCTTTCATTTTGTTGTTGTAGTTGGCATGGTGTAGCAAGCTCAGATTCGCGTTTCTATGGTTGTAGCAGGATCGAACGTGCACTTGGTAGGCTTTAGTATGAGATTTGTAGGCTCTAGAGCAAGATTTGCAAGATCTAGAGTGAGCCTATGATATAACAGGCTCTACAGTGAGCTTTGTAGGCTCTGTAGTGAGCCTGGCAAGCTCAGGAGGGCACCTGTGAATAAGGGTAAATCTATAAAAGTAGATTGAGGGGGTGGCGATGGATGTGGTGGATGGATGGGGTTATGATGATGATGGAGGATGAGTGGGGGAATGCTAGAACAATATAATTATTGTTGACTAACTAGGGCTTTAGATCTTCAAACTCTATATCTCTCTACTTCACTAGGGTTTCAACAATGACTCCTCCAGGGTGCAACTTCTAATCTCAAGGTTCCAATTCTAGGGTTTGGGCATTTGCAAATACCCCTACTTATAATCCAACCTTAGGGTTTCTTAGGGTTTTAGCTCAACACTTTAGATCATGTGGCTAAGATTAAATCATATCCTAGGGTTGAGATTGTACTTTAAGTGTGGCATGGATTAATGAAGATGGACGGTGGAGATTAGATTGGATTGGACGATTGTGGTTAATTGAGTTTATAAATACATATTTTATAATAAATATATTATAATATAATATAAAATATTATATTAAATATAAAATAATATTAAAATAAGCCCAATTGGGTTAGGAAATGGCGGGAAAGGTGGAATTGGGCCAAATAATTGGTGGGAAAGGTGTAATTGGGCCAAATAATTGGCGGGAAAGGTGTATGGTGGACAAGTGGGTGGTGGGATGGTTAGGATGGAGGATTAATGGTTGCAATTTGGTGTCTACATTATTAACCCTTCTAAAGTCTCCCAAGCTTCAACTTCATTATTTGTCTTAAATCCACTATTAAAAGCGTAATGAGAAAAAATCGCTCCTTTATTATTTTTAATTCCTCATCCTCTTGTTGGTCCTAGATTCCCTTTATATGATTCATCAAAATTCAATTTAACCCACTTCACATCTGGTGGTTTCCACTTTAAATTATTTTCCTTCTTTTTTCTTCTCTTGTACCCAACATAATAATTCCATTTAATTAATTAACTCCATCTATCAAGGCTATCTACTTCCAAATAAGAGATTGGGTGAGTTGAATTCTCTATGAATAAATATATCTTCCTTTTCATTACCTTTAAACCACTTTCCTTTCCTTTAAATATTCTTCTATTTATTTCTAGACATACAATCCAAAGTATTGTATCTTTTGATATATCCCATATTATCTATAAAACCTCACTTTTATAAGTTCTCTACCACTGCTTTAACCAATATTCAATTATGTTATTCATCATCATGCATTTTATCAAACATATTAATAATCCATTACCATAGTTTCCAGACTATTGAGCAATGTCCTAAGATATGGTCTATACTCTCCTCCTACTTTTGATAAAGAACACATTGAGAGGGGCCATGAAAACCCATTTTCATAAGGTTATCCTAGGATAAATTATTCTATGACCTACTATCCAAACAAAAATTTTGAATTTAGGAATGCTTTGGGCTATCCCAAATATATCTTCATATTTTAAAGATATTACTATTTTGTTAGTGCTTTACATTTTATCCACTTCTAGTTGTGTATTCTCCTAAGCTATTCAAATCCCAAATCAATTTGTCCTTGGCTTCCCTAGGAATAATCATAGTTGTTATGTTTCTACTCAATTACATCTTAGCATGAATGTCTTGTATACTTGTAAACAAATATTCTTTGCATTTGTATCTTCCTTCCTGATCCTTGTACAAAATGTTTGAAACCCTATCACCATATTTATATTGAAGTAATCTCATCCAAGGTTTCAAAATTAGATCTAAATTGAGTGGTTTTTTATTACACCAAGTATCCATCCAAAAAGACATATTTTTCCATTTCCCACCATCCATATTAATCCTTCAATCATTACATCAATAGATTTTTTAAAACCATTCTTACTTATAAAAATTCTTTCCCATTATCTTTAGCTCTCTTTGCATAATCTCCAGATTACTTTTTCCTTAAGAGAAAATTTTGCATCTGTAATAACTCTTAAACCAAGACCTCCCCTGGTTTATCATCACACACCTTTCTCCATTTCACCCAAGGAAATTCTTGTTTATCATGTAAACCTAACCATAAAAAGGATCACATAATATAGATGAAACATTTTTCAAATAATTTTACCATAGTATACAATGACATATAATATGTTGGAATGGCCTGTAAGACTAAATTAATTAACTACACTCTTCCTGCTAATGATAACCATCTACCTTATCAAGTTGTAAGTTTATTATAAACCTTACTAATAACTAGATTCCATAATTCTATCCTCATTCTTCCCTCAAATAAATTGCTAACTTGGATTTTATCCCTAGATAAGTTGCTGGTAAATTTACCTCCTCCATTTGAAGTAACCTGTAAATTATTGCTCTGATATTAGCTGGAGTGTTAAGGAAGTAAATTTTTGATTTCATTCTATAAAATTTTTGCCTTGATGCTCTTTCATATTCCTTTAAAATTTTATTCAAAACTCTAGCCTCATTTATCCTTAACCTTTCAAAAAGGGTTGTATCGTCTACAAATTATTGATAGGTAATGATGTCGATGTTATTACTAACCTTAAGTCCACTTATAAGCCCATATTTGTAAGCCTTATTTACGTTCCTACTCAAAAACCTCTACCATAATAATGAATAAATAAGGATATAGAGGATATCCTTATCTAAGGCTCCTCTTGGATTTCAAAGGTTATGTTACCAACCCATTGACGAACACTAAATAAGAAACTGTAGAGATATAAGCTTTAATCCATCTACTGAATATAACCTTTTCTAAAACTATAAGAACAAAATCTCATTTAAACCTCTAATAGGATTTACTTATATCAATTTTTAAGATCATTTATTTCTCTTTTATTGAAGCTACTAAATGTATAACTTCATGAGCTACTATGATCCCATCTAGAATTTATCTCCCTTTCACAAATCCTCCTTTCTCTTCTAAAATAATTTTGTCTAACAATGGCCTTAATTGATTCGCCATCACTTTGGTGATAATATTATGCCATACTACATGGTCTTATGGGTCTAATATAATAAAAAAAATTAGCATCCTTATTTTTTGGAATTGGGGTAAGATATGTTGCATTTATTTTATAAGGTATGTATTTTTTTACTCTAGATTGTTCCACTACCACCAATAAACAATCCCTCACTATATCCCAATTATATTGGTAACAAGCTATAGAGAGCCCATATGGACCTAGGTATTTATCTTTATTAATATATAAAACATCTAAATAAACTTATAAAGTAAAAGGTTCCATCAATTTCCTATTGTCTTAATTCGTTATAAATAAAGGTACATATTGAAGAATTTTATCATTAAGAACTTCAATCTCCTTTGATCCTAGAATATTATGATAAAAATTCTTTACATATTTTCTAATTTCACTTTGATATTCAATCCAAACCAATTATATTGATTTATTTCTACTAATTATGGATGTTGATATCTATACTATAGCCATCCTATAAAAAAACTATATTTTTATCTCCTTTTAACCAAGTATGTCTTGATTTCAATCTCTAAAATTCCTCTTCCTTACTCAAAATATTATGATATTCACCAAGCAACTTATTTTCCTTTGATTTTGGATTATTATGATCACCTTTTTAGAATTTTGAAAGTCTATCTTTTAGTTCTTCTTCCTTCTCAAAAATATTTCCAAAAGTGTTCTTGTTTCATTCTTTTAATCTAGATGTCATATATTTATTTTTATTTTTGAAGAGCATACAACCCATAATTTCCTGAAGAATTTCATGTTTGTGATATCATATCAAAAAATTGATGATGGTCTTCCCACATCTGCTCATATATAAATTATGATATTTTTTGAACTCACTTACCACCATTTTAAATCTTATTGGCCAGTGATATGAACCAATACTAGTTAAAGTTTTAGCATAAGTTCCTTCATCTAGCAAATGGTATTAGTGTATTCATCTATATAATTTTTGTACTATTAGGTTATGACCTCTCCTTTTGTTGATCCATGTATAGTTTTATTATTCAAACTCAACCTCCCATAGATTATTGTTTTAAATAAAAAATGAGAAATCTCTCATACTTTGGGTGTATTTCCTAATTCCCCCTAAAATTTTCATCTAGCTTGGTTATGACATTTAAATATATTGTGATCATGAATTAAGTATCTTGGTATTTACTTCTCATAAAGGCTGCAATCCCACTTCAAACTTCTAATATACCTAACTAAGTTATAGGTACATAGACATTGATAAGGATGAAACAAATATCTATAAAGTAGCAAATGACTAAAGAGACTATCCAATACCTAGTTTTATAAATGGTTACACATGAGGTTCTAGAAATATTCCAATAAATTATAATTCCACCTTCCACTCCTTTATAATTCATAGCATCACATTCACATCTTGCCCATACTACTTTCATAGTTTTTGAAACTTCTTTTGTCATTTTAGTTTCCTGGAAACAAAGAATATTAGGCTTATTACTAAAACATAGGTTCCTGATACATCTCTACTTTGAGGAGGCATGAGAACCCCTTATATTTCATGATATGATAATCATGTATAATTAGGGGATATTGGCACCACCTATGTATTGCCAATATCATTTTATTGTTTGGTAAAGAGAAGTTCAACCAACTTAGTTTGTGTTCCTTTCTCAATGTTTGCTCTTACTTCCCTAGATCTTGCTTAATAATTTGAGGAATTTCCTCTTTTTTCCTTGCTTATATTAGGAGTAGGTCTTATTATTATATTCCCTAATATTGTTTCACATTTTTTTTCCATCATATGTATCCTCTCCTAGCTCTACCACAAAAGCTTTTGACTTGTCCTGCTCATTTTTTGGTATTTCCTTATTAATGGAAAATTTATTAACTTCTAAAACTACATTTCTTTACTAGTTTTTTTTCTCCTGAATGATGCATGAGACTTCAAGAGAGTCTTAAAAGCTGATGAGACACATTCCTAAGGTTCAATGAGAATGTTCTTCCTTAAATTAGGATCATACTGAATAGATGGTTCCTTGTTAATATGTTGAACCTATTGTACTATGTCCTCTAAGTTTTGATCTACATTTTCTTCATACGCTAAGGCCTCAAAAGAGTTGGTATTCCTTCCAATTTTATTTCTTATTTATCTCCATGGTTTATTTTATTCTATTTTTCTAGATATATTTTTTGAAAGTTGAAAACCATATTCATCCATAACCATTTTAAGTTTATCTTGTAATTTTCTACATATGATTCATTTGGGCTCTTCTTAAGGAATGATCTCTTAGTAAGCCCCAACTCATGACATATTCTACATATAAAATATATGTTTTCATAATCTATGGTTTTGGTCCACATCTTATCCCCATACTTAAGAATGATTGATTCTAGTGAAGTTTTACTTGTATCAATCATTACAAATATCCAAGCATAAATAGCCAACAATCCATCTTTCGTAGTATCTAAAATCTCAAGGAGTTCTCCTAGAGTGTTGCCTATTGCCTTGAAGGTATCTATTTCCTAAAATTCAATGGGTAACCCAAACATCCTAACCTAGACTGATACTAGGGATAGATTTACATGTTTAGGTGAAAGACCTTCATAAACCAAGGACCTCCTTTAGGATTTTTCTCTTTCTTCCCTAGAACAAAAAATATCTAGGAATAAACCTTTAGGAAGAAAGTTTAGAATCACTCATGGAGAATTCCAATTCCTATTAATCCATTATCTTAAGGCTAAATATCCTAGCCAATACCCACTAAATTTACCAAAAACTGCCATATCCTAGAGCAACGAGGATCTCTCCAAGGTGTGATCACTAACCTCTACTACTAGAGATTATTCTAAGGACTTAACTATAAATTGGTCCACATAAAGGAGACTACAATTCAAAATCTATTAAATTTTATTAGAATATCCTATAGCAAATATAATATTTGATAAAAAATTTATAATAATTTGCATGCAAAATTTTTGAGACAAAGAAGGTTAAAAAAACTTAGATAAAAAATTAAATGTCTAGATAGAATGCTTTACCTCACTGAAGTCCTAGCCCTTCATTGCTCTTCTTATCATCCGAACCCTAGCTAAAAAATATTTACAATTTCATTTTTTGCAACTTGAAAAGTTGTCACTGCCCTTGTTTCAGATGATTGACTTCATAGGGTCGTATCTCCCTTAATATTTCTTATATTATTTCATATGATTACTCATTTTAATTCTATTTAAAGTTTACACAATTTGATCCAATAATAATGTAAATCAGATAACCCTTTGCAAATATATGGATCCTAAAAGATGAGATATTGTTTTTAGATATTTCTAATCCTTTGTGAAGTGACCTTCATTCAATATGTTTATTTATCATCATTCCATTCATATTTATACTTATTATTGAATATTATTTGATTTATTATAAGCCTTAGTTTACATATTAATTTGTTCATGTTATTCTACTCTTATCATTATCTTAATCTTATTATATTTTAGCTATATTATATTTGATACTATGATATTTAACCTATGGTATTTGTGGTAGTATTAAGGATTAAAAATTTTCAGTGGTATCAGAGATAGCACTTAACTCTATCCAAATTAACAAGAGTTCATTTTAACCACTATTATAAATTGATTTTATCCAGTTTTATAAAGTTGATTTGGAGCCTATCCACTTTGAAAATAGTGAGACTTGAACTCTATTTTAAGGTATTTAGTAGATAAGGGTAGGATATTTCCATGGTTGAAGAATAACCGGTGGAGACTAGGACTCAACTATATTGATTTAAAGGTAAACCAAATTTAAGATAGTTGATTATTTAGGGTCATAGCCAACCCTTGACATTGATTTTTTAAGAAAATTGAAGATACAGGGACATTCAAAGTCACATTAAAATTATATTGGATTATTTAGTAAGGAGGATAATCATATTGAATTCTCAGGTATGACCTAGGACATAATAGATTTTAGAAAATAGTTGCAACAAATATTAAGAGATTAAGCTACAAAAGTGTGAGAAGCTTCCTACAAAAGATAGAGAAGAAATTCAATTTCTAGGAGTAGAGAGTCTAGAAAGATAGAAAATAGTAGAGAATATTGAAAAAAGAAAAAAATAGCAGTGGATTGGGAAGCATTCAAAGATTTTAAATAAAAATAAAGGAGAACATAAGATTTTAGAAGATTGATCTTGAAGAAGGATAAAGAAGCATGTAACTTACTTTATATTTCTTCAAACATTTGGATTAATAAGATTGACCTTGAAGGAGGATAAAGAAGCATCTAGCTTACTTTATATTGCTTCAAATATTTGTATTAAGAAGATTGACCTTGAAGAAGGATAAAGAGCATATATCTAAATTTATATTGCTTCATGCATTGGATTAGTATCTACATTTTTAAGATCTACAAAATATAAAGAAGGTTCAGATATTGACATTGGTTCAAGAAGCCAATATTGAAGAATAGAGACCATTTAAATAAAGAGGTTCATATAGAGAAATATTGAAGAATAGATACTCTTAGAAGAAATAGACCCATATAGAGAAATATTAAAGAATAGAGACCCTTCAAAAAAATATATTCATATGGAAAAGAATAGAGGCCCTTATAGTGGAAAGTAAAGATGTCCTTATACAGAAAAAGAGAAGATTTTTATAGAGCGGAAAAAGAGTCTTGAATAAAGAAGCAATTAAGACCCTTGAAGAATAAGAAAAGAGGCCCATATAAAGGATTGGAATGAGATCTAATAGAAAATATAGAGGTCTATATAGAGGAAAGCAAACAACCATTATAGAAGGAAAAAAGTCTCATACACTTAAGAAAGAAAAAGAGACACATTCAAAGTAAATAAGAGGTTTGAGCCATATTCAAAGTGAAGAAGAGGTCCAAGACACATATAAATAACATAGTAAGAAGAGACCCAAGGCACTTATAGTGAATAAAAAATATAAAGGTGACCTGCATATAAAGTTAAAATAAGAGGCAAGAGATAAAAAAGTTTCACGAGGTTCTTAAGATCCAATAATGAGGTTTCCCATGTTAAAATAATGAGCCTACCCATGTTAAAATAATGATATAATCCATACTTAAAGAACCAGGTGACCCATACAAAAAAATTACACATGTTGAGTTAGGGTTATTGTTATTGTTAAGTGTTGGACAACGTCAAGAGACATTAGAAAACTCATAGGTCTACAAAGCACCAAAGAAATAAATATACGAAAGGTTAGAAATAAAATTTGAAAGCAGTATAAAGGATAATCAACAAATGAAACTGTTGTCACAAAGTGTTAGCAATTATTGTATAAGCCAAAATATTGAATTAGTTTAGTCCAAGCAGCAAGTAGAGCTACAACAAGTACCAATCCAAAGTGCAATGTTGAAATCCAAGCAATCAATTACCAAGCCAGAGTGCAACATTGGAAAACAAAATTGGGAGTTGAATAGTCAAGAGTCAAACAATGCTACATGTTGTGGCTATTGTACAACAAGCCCCAAAACTTGGGGACCCACCTTAAATTTTGGTTGTTGGGGATTTTATTGTCTTTGAGTGGTGGTTCTTGTATGTTCATGCCCATGGGGTGGTATTGTAGATTCCTTGTAGGGAGTGTCATATTGTATTTGTTTGAAGTAGTTTATTTATTTGTTGTTTTGGCTAGTGCTCTCTTTTAATTTCTTTTGTGTTTAGTGTTGTGAGTTAGATTGACTTTATTTTAAAATTTGAGTGTTAAATTTAATGTTTCCTTGTCATTTTGGATGTTTAGTAGTTTAAAAATCTCCTAAATAAATAATAATAAAAATAATATATATATATATATATATATATATATATATATATATATATATATATAATGTATATATAAATAAATAAATAACTAAAAATTTAATAAAACAAAATAAAATAAAAAACAAATAAAAATAATAATAAAATAAATTGTTATATTTATAAAAGGATTGAAATAAAGTGTTAAAATATGTTGGAAATTTGAGCAAGTTTTGTTGTAGTTGATGTCAAGTTTTTGATGTTCAAGTTTCAGCGTCATTAATGTCATCAAGTAGTTTTTCCAAAAAGCAAGGAAATGGTTAAAAGAAATAGGATATAATATTTATTTTAAATATTATATGCCTAAAGAGGCCTAAAATATTGAAGACCCAAGGAAGGAGAAGCAGGTTTAAAAAGAAATAATAATATTATAATATTTCGGGTAAAATGATGAGGTGAAGAAAACAAGGTCCAAGGAATTATTAAAAATAATCTATCCTTGAAAAGACCCATTGAGCAGCTCATAAAGGATTTAATTTAATTTATTTAAATTAAAGTATTTTAACCTATGGTTAAAATTTTAATTTAAATAAATAATGGGTGCCAAAGGTTTTAAGTTTAATATTTTTAATATTTAAATTTAAATTCGAATTTCAAAATTTGAATTTGGGCCGACATGTAAGGGCAAAAAGCAAATTTATTTATAGGGGAAATATTTTTTATTCTCTCCCTAACACTATACAATTTATATGCTATGTTAATGGTAATAATTTCGGCACTGCTTTGCTAAGTGAGAAGATAGATTTGTGATTTTAATTTTTATAAGGTAGATGGATACTCAAGTGCAAGCGATGTAGCTAGATGGTTTCATAGCGTTGTGTAGCACATACAGTGGCCAAATAATTTCTAAGGCGCTTGCATAGCAGAGGTTAAGGTTTAGATTCCCCACACAACTTATTTTTTTGTGGAGGAATAGTTTTGGTTGTTCACCGAATTCTATGGAGGCATAAGGGGGTGTGTGTGAACAAGGGTTCATGTGTGGGTGTGTAGCTCAATGGTAGCCTAGCCTGGGGCTAAGGTGCTCGGTGGCAGTTGGTTGCAAGTTCGATTTTGGGTGCAACTAAGGTGTGTGTAATATTTTTAACGTGGGCCAAGACTAAGGTAAGCACCTTTAATTTTTATTTTAATATTTTGCCGAAGGTTTGGGAGGTGCTAGGTTTACAAAGGCCACGTGATATTTTGCATAGTGGAATACATAGGGAGTTATAAGGTTAAGTTAAAAATTATTTTATATTTTTGTTGCTTAGAAAAATAAATAAAGGTTTGGATGTTATTTTGAAAGTTTGGAGTTATAAGGGTTAATAAAAGAATTTTATTTTTATATGTTGGATGTTATTTTGAAATGTTGGAGTTTATAAGGTGTTAGTAAAGGAACTTGATTTTTGAATATTATTTTGAAAGGTTGGAGTTTATAAGGTGTTAGTAAAGGAACTTGATTTTTGAATATTATTTTGAAAGGTTGGAGTTTATAAGGTGTTAGTAAAGGAACTTGATTTTTGAATATTATTTTGAGATTTTGGAGATTATAAGGTGTACTTGAGATTTGATATTTTTGTATGGTGAAATAATTATTGGGGAGAATATTTATGTGGATATTTTGAGATAGGTTGTTGTTATCTAACCTTGAAATTGGCAAAGAGGATTTGATTGTGATTAAGATAGGTTTTGAAGATATATCTCCATAAAATTAAAAGGTATAGGCACATATTCCTTATGAGTGAAATATTGATGGATTGAATGTTGTGAAATGCAAAGTTGGAGTAAAAAGGATTGTTTGATAAGCATTGTTGGAAATGTTTGAGTGAGTGTTCATGTGCATGATTTGTGGATGTTGAAAGAACATGAGTATCATTGTTATGTGATATTGAGAACTATCTTGAACTAGGGTTTGTGAAAGAACATGAGTATCATTATTATGTGAGATTGAGAACTATCTTGAACTAGGGTTTGTGAAATAACATGAGTATCATTGTTATGTGATATTGAAAACTATATTGAACTAGGATTTGTGAAAGAACATGAGTATCATTGTTATGTGACATTAGAATTATCTTGAGTCAAGGTTTGAGTTCCATAGTGTGAGTTGTTGGAAGTATAGTGAAACACTTGGTTAGGGTTTGTAAGCAAGTTGTATTTCATTGAGTGGATGTTTGAGTGTGTTTGGTTGAGTATTATTAATTGAAAGCATTGGAGTGATAGTTCAAGTTATGTGAAATAAATTATACTTTATTTATGAATTCATTTGAAAGATATTTTGAAAGTGATAGAGTATTTTGTTGAGTACAAAACATTGTGAGTGTGAAACATATTGAGTCTTTGATCATTCTCTATATGTTTCTGTGATTAAACAAGATTATGAGGGAAACTTGTTTGTGTGATTGAAGAGGTTTTCTGAGATAGATTAAGCTAAGTTTTCTAAGCAAGTATTGCAGTTATTTGAATAAGCTTTTATGAAAGCTTGTGAGCAGATTTGAGTAAGTCCTAGAGTGGACTTAAGGACATTGTTGAGTAAGCTTTTGTGAAATATTGTGGGCATATTTGAGTAAGTCATAGAGGGGAATTAAGGACAAATTTGAGTAAGCTTTTGTGAAAGCTTAAGGACAGAGTTAAGCAAGCTTTTATGAAAGCTTGTGAGCAGATTTGAGTAAGTCCTAGAGGGGACTTAAGGACAAAGTTAAGCAAGATTTTGTGAAAGATTTTTAATTAGATTTGAGGTAAGTCTTGGTAAAGACTTGTTGAGCAGATTGAACAAGTTCTAGGGAGATCTTGTTGGACATATTTGAGGTAAGTCTTGGAGAATATTTGTTGAGTAGATTGGACAAGTTCTAGAGAGGACTTGTTGGACAAATTTGAGGTAAGTCTTAGTGAATACTTGAGAGTAGATTAAGCAAGTTCTTGAGAGGACTTGTGGACAAATTTGAGGTAAGTCTTTGAGAAGACTTGAGAGTAGAGTTGATTTATTGATTTGTTTAAGCTTTGTGGTAAGGCTTGAGATAGATCTAAGCAGAGTTGATTTGTGATTGATCAAGATTTGTGTTAATGCTCAAGGATATATTTGAGGATAGAGTTTGATGTAGATTTGTGCTAGACCAAAGATAGATTTGGGAGCATATTTGTGCTAGACCAAGGATAGTGTTTAGTGCAGATTTGAGATAGAGATTGAGCAGATATTAGAGCAAGCTTTGGAGGTGATAAAGTAGAGGACAATAGTCTCTAGTGGATAGAGATACATTATCTAGGGTAATGAGAATAGAGGTCTTCTAAGTGAGGACAAAGGTCTTATATGAAGAGATATCTACAAGCCAGTGTAGTAGAGGCAGTAGTGTTCAATAAGATCACCAACTAGAGTAGAGGAGAAGGATTTATCCTATAGATAGAGACCCATAAAATAATAGAGGAGGAGTTCTACTATGGACAAAGGTCCACAAACTTGATTATGGGATTGGTGTCTCCTTTGGATAGAGGTCCACAAAATTTATTAGGGGATTGGTGTCTCCTTTGGATAGAGGTCCATAAATATTGTAATAGAGAAGGATTCCCAAGAGATTTGTTGAGAAAATTTTAGTGAAATATTTTCTTCGTGGAGTAGCCCACATTGGGTGAACCACGTTAAATTTGTGTCTCTATTGTGTGTGATGATTTGTGCATTGATTTGATTACTGTTTTTGATATGGCCATTGATATATTGATAATATTGTTTGATAAAGAAAAGTAAAAGTTGATATTATACTGTTCACCCCCCCTCTCAGTATAAGCTTGTGTTTTTGTATAGTGGAATGCATAGGGAGTTATAAGGTTAAGTTAAAAATTATTTTATAATTTTGTTGCTTAGAAAAATAAATCAAGGTTTGGATGTTATTTTAAAAGTTTGGAGTTATAAGGTTTAATAAAAGAAATTGTTATATTTATAAAAGGATTGAAATAAAGTTTTAAAATAAATCTCATGGTACTTCGATTTGAGATTTTGTTTATAAGTTTTAGATTTTATTTTAAATATATTTTTTAAACTTGGAGCTAATGGTCTTTGGATCTATGTTCATAGTAGGAAAAATAGTGGTGAATAACATCAATGAAAGAGGAGATTTTTGATGTGATGATCGAGTTGGATTGGTTCAAGGGTTGAAGGCATCACCAAAAAATGAAATAGGATTTGTGAAATTTGTTGCAAGCTTTGAAATCAGTGAAGATTCAATTGACACTAATGTAAAACGTGGCATGAGGTGACATGGAATTCCCGCATCTAATAGTGACCAATAGACTTGTGGATAAGCTTATGAAGCATTCGACTAATTACGTTTGATGGATGAGTCAGACTTACCCATGACTAAACTGACACTATGGCTCCTACATGACCTCAACATGGATTGCGATGATTGAGATGCCCTACATGCAATAATTGAAACATCATGAACTTGAAACCATATGTGGTAGGTGATGACTCAGATCACGAGAGCATGGAAGTGCACTATTAGCCATATGAGGCATATTGTAAATGCAATTCAATGTTTCTATTATGGATTGTGTTTATGTGGATGTCAATATTATGTTCTTCTCAAGAGGTGTAGTGGCTAAATAAAATATAAGAATGAAGTCATAGGAATATGACAATCACATTCACGAAGGCTGCATAGGTTGGTTTCACTACAAAGAAGAGGTACTAAAGTGGAACAAAATCCCAATACAGGAGTATGCCTTAGGATGAGGTGGATTTTTTACACAAAGGACAGGATGCTCGTATTAGCTGTGACATGCCACCTATAGTGGAAAGTGGTTTCCATTTTCCCGATTGATCAAAATCGAAGAAGTTTTGAGTAAGTCAAATTTTAGCAAAATACCAACATCTATGGTCATGTATCCCATTGGCAAGATGGAGATGTAGTGCCCCACCATCGAAGGGAAGCAGATGTGTGAAAAGCATGTTAAAAAATACCCTGCTTACCATAACCACCACATTCCCTAGCCAATACAAATATAGAGACATATACACAGTCTTGGTGGATCCGCATGTTAACTTAGACATGGACTTGTCCTCTTTGACATTGCTAAATGGAGGCTTGAGAAAGGATATCTATAAAGCAAGTAAGTCGAGGATGAATAATGTGGCATAGGCACATAAAATCCACAGGGACATATTTTGGGCCTCCATTTGGATTATGATCACAAATTCACTTAGAATTACCTTCCCATGAATCTTGAAGCAGGATCATTGTTTATGGAATCTGGAAGGAAGTCATCTCAGGGTAGAATTGTTCTTTAACTTTCCACACCATTTATGTTCACATTAGGATATCAAATATTAACAAAGCATAGGAGGAACAATCGATATCGAAAGGAAATATAGTGGCCATACCGAATGTAAGGATCATTAGGATCACCATGTTATGGATGTTCAAGTCTTAGGAATCTTAGTGCAGATATTGTAAAAGAACAGTTTATCAAAGTCATTTGTGATGTCTATTTGGATGTAGTTCAAGGAGTGACGAGTCATAGTGAAGGGAATAAGATGTCACATTGGTGACCTCTGCATGCAGCCTACAAATTTCATAATAGTATAACATGTAGATAGCGATACGACCCTTTGATGGACAATGTAAATATCTTACACGTCGAATGTTGCATCAGTGCACTCATCGATGAAGTTGCTCAGATAGCTCACATTAGCAAATTTTAGGTAGCATTGGGATGAAAATAATTATGATGACTTGTCAGAATTGCTATACCGTCAGCCATATGGATGTACCCATCATAGAGGATTTTTGTTAATTTCCTTGCTAATAGTTGTACGCATATCAAGATAACGATAAACAACTATATAGGTGCACCGATTAGCAATATTTATTTTCGCTTGGCAACATCGTTCAAGACTATGTGGACATTCTAGCGAACCTGAATTGAATAAATAACATGAACAACTATGAGTAACCTATTCAGATAGCATATTTATTTAGTTAATCAATGATATATGCCCTAATAAGGACAATAGATTATGGAAGAATAAAAAGCATGATTGAGGTAACGACATGAGCATTTCAAAGAGTATCTCAAAATAGATGGTGGTTACACACAAAGAGAGGAGATATAATTATGATACCAAGCCCAAAAAAGCAAAAGGGGAAACAAAAGATGAAAAGCCATTGGAAATGAAATGATATGGATAAGAGAAATGAAACAAAAATAAAAAAAGCCAAACGTTGAAAACCAAATGAAGAGACATAGAAGGAAATGAGACTGTTCTGTGCAAATATTAAATAGGTGATCAAAACACTGAGAATGGGTTGGATCTTTTGGGAGAAAAGCCACACTGCTAGACTGATTTTCACCACATGATGCCAATTTTAGGGCATGGTTTTTTGCATTTGTATGTGTGATGTTGAAGATATTTTTCTGGAATATATTGGAGATATTTCAAGTTTTAATGCATGTTAATGGTTGACTTGGTCTTATTTTCGGTATATTGCACCATTTCCTTTGAATATTGCACCGCATTAGATGTTTGATTGCATGATTTCAGGTCACACTAATACTGGTTTTATGGAGATTACTAATGTTTGCAGGGTCTGTGGAGAAATTTTGTGTTGCAACACTTATTTTATTTCATTTTATTTGATTTTTTATTTTTTCCTAACCCTCTCTTTTGCAGTTATTTTTTAATTTTTGGAAGTTAAAAAAAAATTAAAACCTAAAAATAAATGCACAAAGCCCTAGAATGAGCTTCAATATTTCATCTTATGCAATTTCGAAGTCATTTTGAAGCCAATATGAATTTATAAAAATTATTTAAAGTTGTTGTTTTTCAAGCATTTTATAATTTCATATTTGACATAATTTCACTTTTCAAGCTTTATATTTTATTTTTCAAGCAATAAATTGACTTTCCTTTATGAAAATCAATTTCATTAAAGGGTGTAATTTATATGGCATTCAATAGGCCATTATTTACAAAGCAATAAATTAACTTATCTTTATGAAAATCAATTTCATAGAAGAGGGTTATTTATTTGAATTTTCAAAGGCTTCTACATTTTATAATTAGTTTTACATATTTATTTTCTTTTCATTCACCAAGAAATAATTAAATGAATCCAATATTCATTTCACATTCATATTTAGAGATATTTTAATCTTCTATTTCATTGTTCAAAGCAAGGTTTAAAGAAGGTAAAACTTATTTAAAATCTTCTTAACCAAAAGAAGATAAAATCTACCTAAAATCCTCCAAGATAAAATGAACTAAGGCTTACATCGTGGTCATATGAGGGCTAGCCACATTTTATTCTTCTTTTAATTTTCATGAAAAATCAATAGCATAGCATAATAAAGTAACACAAACACAAAACCATTGTTAACAATTACTTGCAATCACTAAGGTATTCCTAACACTCACTTGATATATCTTCACAAGATGACAAGAACCTTGGAGAAATTTCGTATTTCTTTGTAAGAGAGGGTTTTGTGGTCAAAATCCTAAGTGTGAGTGTGGTTTTGCAATTGGACAAAATTTCCACTCAAAATTTTGGC
Source organism: Wollemia nobilis (assembly GCA_028583015.1). Classification (NCBI taxonomy): domain Eukaryota; kingdom Viridiplantae; phylum Streptophyta; class Pinopsida; order Araucariales; family Araucariaceae; genus Wollemia; species Wollemia nobilis. The sequence goes on from JAQPPZ010017106.1 coordinate 2,626,978, forward strand.
CCTAGAAGGAGGGATTGAAGTGGGTTATTTATTGTGATTTTAAATGCTATATATTGTTCATTGTTACTTTAAAGAGTTATTTGAAGGCATTGGTTCTCACTGATCAGGTTTTGTTTCCATATGATTATTTTTATTGATTCTAACATTATCTAATTGATGATGCATTAATGCTTACCTTTTTACAAATTTGAGAATGTTAATTAATGCTATGTTTTAATTGATGCATATATTTTTATTGGTGCCAACAAGATTTATATGTGAAAAATTTGAGATTTATTAGTCGTTTGATGCTACTTTGCAAGATATTTTTATTTGACTAGAAAAATTGGTTCTAATTTTTTTTGAGTTTCACTAATGGAAACATTTGATGAAACAAGAGCGTGAATGGTAATTATGTTAGGTAACCATTATAGTCATTTAAATATGCCTGGAATACCTCATCAAATTCCTAAAAGTGTATTGGATTTTTCACCGCAGTTTAGGTGAGATGTAGTATTAGGACACACAAAGATTGTGTGTCTACAAGAGCATGTTAATTAACTTACAAATTTTCCATGAGGATGTTTCTTATAAGTTATAGGTTATTATCAATCATATTGGATGACATAGCATTGGTTTGGTATCTCAAACTACCTATGGATATTATGACTTCTTGGGTCTAACTTGAAACAACATTTCTTAACCATTTTAGAAATCAAGTCGACCCGGTTATAATGCTAAATTAATTTGTCTCTATCTGCAAGAAGCCTAATGAATCCATGAGCCAATTTAATGATAGGTTCCATAGGTTGTATACGAAAGTGGTGCCCCATTACATGGTTTTAGAAGAGAAATCCATTCAAGTATACATGGGAGCCATACACCCCATACTATATTTTTAGGGGAAAATCTTGATGACCCATCTTTGCATAGAGTCTACGAGGCCACAATAATATTAGAAAAATGGTGTATTTCATAAAGGGAAGAGGTGGATCAACCATCATTGCTTAAACCTAGGGTGAAAAATAAATGCTATGAATTTGAATGTCCACATATTATAGCCACCTTAGATTTCATCCAAGAGGAGGTACAAGTCTCAAATCTATTATCCACTTACGAGAATTGGAGTGAACAAACCCATTAAGATATGGAGATGGTTTTACTTTTATTAAAAGAGGAATATTGGAACAATCATAGGAATCTCAATGAAATAATTGATCCCATTGAAGAAACCCCTAATCCATCAAAAGTGGTTGAAATTAAAGTTGAAAAAGAATCAATAAATGAATTTGGAGACATAATAGAATTTCACCACTTGTTCTTGGAAGACACCTTGGGTGAGATTGTTGAAAGTGATGGCCAAGAAAATCCACACCTTCCAAATTGTGATAAAATTAAATTTTGGGTTAAAAATGTGGATTTTTATACTACAAGCTTGAATACAAAAAGTAGCCCACTTTAGAAAATAATTGAAACATCAAAGGAAGGTGAAGGCGGATTTTATGGGAAACATGTTGATGAATAAGAAGATGTTGAAGAGGTAGTTGAGCGTAATCACTTGATTTTGGAATATGATTACTATGATTCTTGGAAGAAGTGGGAAGAATATACTCAATACAAACCTCTTAATGAATATTTGGTGTCAATTGATATGCAGGATAATACAATTGCTTTATCACAAAAGGATATTACAAGTCTTGTACAATCTGAGAATGTTTTGGAAGAAGGGTTGGAATCTCATCAGATGTTGGAAAATGATAATGAATATACTAACATGGATAAATATGAAAGAGAGTTGATAGAGGAATAAATAGACAAGTCCAAATATAGAATAGAATTTCATTCCACAAATTTAAGTGACAATTTTTATAATGATTGGGGAAGATATGAAGAATCATTTATTTTTCACACCCCTCTTGATGAAATTTCTATTGACATATAAGATACTGAAAAATTGGGTACAAATTATTATGATTGTCTTGAAGATTATAAGGAAGAAATATCATGGATGGTTAACAATGAATGAGAACCAAATGATCAAAGTGTTGCAAATTGTGCCTTATTCGAAGCAACTCAAGCGATTGATCATGGAGATTTGTTATTTGATACATCATTTGATCAACAAGACTTATTGTTTGAAAATGATAGACATATATCTCATCAGGTGCCTACTTTTAATGTTTTTGATGAACAGGTAATTGATGAAGAAGAAAGTGTAATGTTCTACCCAGATCTGTGTTTTTGGTTTTTTGAAATATCTGATTTTTTGGTGTTTTCTGGTTTTTGAATGCTCAGAAAATATAGTGCAACAATATTGCATCATGCATAACTTCTATTCTACTTAACAAAAATGCACAAAAATTTGGAAATAGATAATAATGATTTTAAACTACAAACCCATTAAAGGAATTCGCCAAAAATGAAAGTACCAGAGAGTTATGAAAATCTAGAATTTGCAACTTAATACATTGATCAACAACCAAGAAGACTGATTTTCAATTACAACTCCACAAATTGATGCTCCTTCAAAGTGCAAATGAATACAAGATGTCCTTAGACCCTAGGCACCCAAGGAGAAGGAAGAATAAGCTCTGAAGCCCAATCACCCAAGCCTCAGGTCCTCATGCCAAGTTGGAGACTGTACGACCAGGTACAAGTGTACGACCTGCCAGATGAAACCCCATGAAATCTGCTTGGAAACACTTCAAAATCACCAAAGACCAATTGCTAGGCTTGCAAAATGATGGCACCAACTTTGGTACAAACCCCAACTCCAGTATTCACTCTAAATCGCCCAGAAACAAGCCAAAATGGTATGGCCTATTGAAGATGATCAACAATTCGACCCAACAATGAAATACTCTGAAAACCCTTGAATATTACTCTGAATCTCTACAATAAATCTCCACAATGAAGCTCCAATGCATTCCCTGAGATGGAAATGCCAATGATCAGCCAGGGGTGATCTTTCACACCCGAAGATGATGTTCTTACTAGAGGTTTTCACCCCCAATAAGCTCTGGAAACCCTACAAGTCTTCTCTCCAAATTGCTAGAAGAAATAATAAACCAAGCATAACAAATGAGCTCCTCAAAAAGCCTTTTATTCTCCTCCAAGAGGTTCAACCCCTTTTAGGGTTGCTCAATAACATTTTAAAACATTATAAAATAATCAAAATGTCACTTTTAAAATGTGACGTCCCATATTGAGGTCCTCATAAGTCACTTTTATAAAATAAGTTATTTTTCCTAAGTGACATCTTAACCCCTTATGTCCCCTTTTTATAACATAAGGTTATAACTATATAAAATTAAATAATTAATTTAACTTTATATAATTAAACCGTTGCACATTAAAATCTTGGACCTCGATCGAACAACCTGGCAATTGAAGATAGAAACGGACACCCATTTCGGAGACGAATCACACCATACCATCCGTTCTGATAGAAACCCTAAAAACTGACTTACTATAAATAGTAAGTATGCTCTCCAATGCTCCAAAAGACTCCAAAAAATGGCAACTGAAGGCTCTCGATGACCTGAAGAAGACTCCACAACCTCCAATGGGCTCCCACACATCAAACTTAGCCTACGGGAACCCGTGAGTAGGCTAATCCCAACAAATAAAGCTAGCTGACTAGAGAGGGGACATTACAGTCCGCCCTCCCCAAAATTGCTTGTCCCCAAGCAATTTCAACTTTGGATGCTGTAATATCTGCTCATTCTCCCAAGTAGCATCCTCCACTAGTAGATTCTTCCACTTAATCAGATATTCTCTGATCACCCTCTTCCTAAGAGTCTTCTCCTGGGAATCAATGATGGCTTCTAGAATAAGAATAAGTTTTCCCTCCTCATCCAATGGTGGTAACTCTGAAGAAGGTACTACATTATGGCCAAATGCCTTTTTAAGGTGAGAGACGTGGAAGACATTGTGAACTCTACTATCAGCAGGTAACTCCAACTCATAAGCCACCTCTCCAACTCTCCTGACTACCCTGAAGGGTCCATAAAATCATGGCTTAAGTTTCTCCTTTCCACTCTTCTTGAGAGTGGACTATCTATAAGGCTGCAATCTGAGGTAAACCAAGTCACCAACCTCAAAACTATGCTCCACCCTATGATGATCAACATACATCTTCTACCGATTTTGAGCCTGCTGAATGTTATCCTTCAAAGCTCTCATGATATCCTGACTATCCTATAGTAAATCCTTGGCTCTAGGCACTCTGCTATCACCAAGAAACAAATCAATGAAGTTGGGAGCTTCATACCCATACAATGCCATGAAAGGAGTCATCCCAATAGACATGTGATGCGTAGTGTTGTAGCAGAACTCACTTAGGTGCAACCATCTAATCCATACCTTCTACTGCCCTAAAACATAATTTTGAAGATACCCTTCCACCCATTTATTGACTATCTCTATCTACCCATCTATATGTGGGTGGTAACTAGTGTTGGGAGTAAGCTCGGTTCCTCCTAGTCTGAAGAGCTCCTACCAAAACATACTCATGAACCTGTTGTCCCTATCACTGACGATGGTCTTGGGCATCCCATGCAACCTGAACACCTCCCTAAAAAACAAATCTGCCACCTGAGCTGTTGTAGAAGTTGATGAAATAGCAAAAAAGTGAGCAAATTTAGTGAGCTTGTCCACCACAATATATATGCAGTCTTTACCTTGAGTCATAAACAATCCAATAATGAAGTCCATTGAGATTCCTTCCCATTTTTGGTTAGGAATTGGCAAGGGCTGCAATAAGCTAGTTGGGTAGGTGTGTTCATCCTTGTTCTGCTGACATATGGTGCACTCCCGGATATATTGAAGGACCTCATTCTTAAGACCCTTCCAAGTAAACCGCTCTCTGGTGCTCCTATAAGTTTTGAAAAATCTTGAATGACCAGTTGTGGGATCATCATGAAAACATCGGAGGACTTTCTTCTTGAATTCAAAATTTGGAAGCAAGAGGATGTGGTCCTTATACAAAATCAGCCCATGCACTACCGAATACCTGTCATCCTGCAAAGTGCCATCAATCAAACTGGAAGCCCATGAATCCTTAGCATACTCAGATATAATCTCATCCCTCCAATCTACAGAAACACCTATCATAGCACATAGATATGGTCTTCTGGATAATGCATCAACTACAACATTCTTCTTCCCCTTGACATAAATGATGTCAAAATCATAAGCTTGCAACTTACTCACCCACTTCTATTGCCTCTCATTGAGGTCTCTCTGATTGAGGAAATATCGAAGGCTATTATGATCAGTCTTCACCATGAACTTGCCCCCAACCAAATACTACCTAAATTTGGCCAAAGCATGCATGATGGCCAACATCTCCTTATCATATATCGAGTAGCTACACTCTGCACCCTTAAGCTTCCTGCTCTCAAATGCTATAGGATGCTTATTTTACATCAATACTGCTCCTATTCCCTCACCAGAAGCATCACACTGCAATTCAAATGGTTGAGAGAAATCAGGTATAGCAAGCACTGGACAAGAACACATAACCTATTTGAAGTGATCAAAACACCTCTGAGCAGTATCAGACCAAGAAAATACCCCTTTCTTTGTCAAATCTGTAAGTGGGGCAGCGGTTTGAGAGAACCCCTTAACAAACCTCCTATAGAACCCACATAAGCCGAAGAACCCCTTAAGCTACGTGAGGTTTGTAGGAGTAGGCCATTCCATAATAGCCTTAATTTTCTCTGGATCAACGTGCACTCCCTCTGTGCTGATGATGTGTCCCAAGTAAAGTAATTATGTCATCCCAAAATCACACTTGGACTCCTTAGCATAAAAGGACTCCTACTCCAATATACTCAATACCTCCTCTAGATGTTGTAGGTGCTCCTCCCATGACCGGTTGTATACCAGAATATCATCAAAAAATATCAAGATGAATCTCCTAAGTTATCTATTGAATGTCCTATTCATGTAGGATTGGAAAGTGGTAGGGGCATTGGTTAACCCGAAGGGCATAACCAAAAACTCAAAATGACCAAAATGGCATCTGAATGTAGTCTTCTCAATGTCCTACTCTCTCATCCTGATCTGATGGTACCCGAACCTCAAGTCAATTTTGGAGAAATAATAGGCGCCATGCAACTCATCAATGAGTTCATCAATACGAGGAATAGGGTACCTATTTTTTATGGTTTTCTTATTCAAATCCTGGTAGTCAACACACATCCTCCAAGTTCCATATTTTTTCTTCACCAATACCACTACAGAGGCAAAAGGACTCTTACTGGGATGTATGTGACCCATATCTAATAACTCCTGAATCACCTTCTCAATTTCATCCTTGTGTCATTTGTGGTGTCTGTAGGGAGTGGAGATGATGGTCTTGGCACCATCCTCTAACTCTATAATATGCTCAGTACTCTGCTCTAGAGGTCTCCCAGGAGGTATATCACTGAATACTCTGGAATGCTTAGTCAGAAGTTTCTGAATCTCTGGATGATAATCAACCTTCTATTGCTTCATAACTGTAGGTATGATGAGACATTCTACTACCCATTCCACTTCATCATGCCAAAACAATATTTCCATTCTCCTAAGGGAAACAACTCTAGCCCCTCCATCAGACATACCTCTCAAAACAATCCTCTTTCCTACTGCCTCAAATTTCATCTCCATATTACGTAAATTCATTGTGAATTCACCTAGAGTACGCATCCACTGCATACCAAGAACCACATGTGTGTTACCTATATTTACCACATAAAATTCATCATTAAGCTCATACTCTCCCAAATGGATGCATAATTTAGGAATCCTATAGGTACAATGAATGGAAGAACCATCTGCAACCATCACCCAAAATCCCTCAAACTCCTTAGTTTTGATTCCTCGCTTAGCGACCAACCCCTCATCTATGAAGTTATGTGTAGCACTAGTGTCTATGAGAGTCACTACTCACTGTCCATTAATGATCCCCCAAACTTTGAATGAACCTCCCTTCTGGAAACTGTAGAGTTGGGCTACTGTATCACCATGTTTGGAATCTTGTTCGGGCTCTCCTTCTGCTTTTTCTTCTTCACTTTTCTCTGAATCAGATTGTTGCTCTAATTTTTTAGACCCTGTATCCTCAACTTCAAAGTATTCTTTCTGCTCCATTTGCTTCATTTGAGCCTTGAGTGGACACTTATGAGATAAATCCCAAGGTTCCCTGCATTGAAAACATAGTTTCTTCTTCCTTAGCTCATTGAGCTCATCATCCCCTAACTTCTTTGACTTTGATTTCTATTGAGGATAACTCTTTTGAAAATTCTTTTTATCTTTGTCTTTGCTGCCCTGGAATGGTTTAAAAGCTGATTTGCTTTTTGGAGCAGAAAACTCCATATTTCGAGATTTTTTCATAGCCTCCTGAAGTGAGGGTGGTTCGAAGGCCTTGATCCATCCATGGAGTGGCTCTATTAATCCTTCACTGAATAAAATTGTAAGTCTCCTCTCTGAAATGTCATGCACCATGACTGAAAGCCTCTAAAATTCTGAAATGTATGAGTCTACGAAACCTATCTGCCTCAACTATGCCAACTCTCTAAAATATAACTTTGGGTCTTTCTTATCAAAATGATCAATGAGTTTGTTTGTGAACTCATCATAGGAAGTAATCAACCCATGTCCCAAAGTGATGATACCATGAAACCACCAATCATGAGCAATGCCATCTAGGTGAAGTGTGGCAAATTTAATTGCCTCATCCTTTGGCATAGGTCTAAGAGCCAAGTAGTTATCCAAATTTTCCACCCAAGCTCTAGTTGTGCTTTTTCCACTACCATCAAAATGAGGAATGGTTATCTTGCTCACTGCATGTTGAAGGTCTCATTGTGTTGGTTGTCTCCTCTGCTCATGTCGATGTCCTCCCATATTCATATCAGTCCTCTTCTGATTCATGAAATTGTCAAATGACCAAACATCCTTGAGATCATCTGGAAGTGCTCGATATTCAGCCCATATTTTAGCTACATTATCTATGGGTGGGGCTCGTGTCTCCTCCTAAATAGGTGGCTCCTCTCTAGGAATGAAAGTAGGTTGTGTAGGCCTAGGAGTATTATTGCTACACCTGGTAAAATTTGGATGGTTGGAAGTGCTAGCATCCCCATTGTTACCGCCCATGTTGATACTCTGTAATGAAATGGACACCTCCCTCAAAATTCTAGCTATCTCCCTCTATGATTGTTGCAAATCATTTTGCATTGCCCATTGTTCATTCTGCATATCACGTTGACCTCTTGCTAATGAATTCAAGATATCCTAGAAACTCTGCTCATTGGCACTTCTTTCCCCCATTATGATATTAGATTCTATCTCTAGTGGATGTTGAAGGTGAGGTCTTGCTGCTAAAGTTGTTGTCCAAGTACTCTATTCTGGATATGAATCCTCTTTGGGCCACTATTTTTTATCTTTGTATCCCCCTATGTAAGCTTGCTCTATTTTCTTTCTTTCCCTTTCTGTTGCTCTTTTGTCTCTTTCACTCATGAAATGTTCAACTTAACCATAGGATGGTAGTGTTGAACCTGGATCTGATACCATGTAATGTTCTACCCAGATCTATGTTTTTGGTTTTTTGAAATATCTAATTTTTTGGTGTTTTCTGGTTTTTGAATGCTCAGAAAATACAGTGCAACAATATTGCATCATGCATAACTTCTATTCTACTTAACATAAATGCATGAAAATTTGGAAATAGATAATAATGATTTTAAACTACAAACCCATTAAAGGAATTCACCAAAAATGAAAGTACCAGAGAGTTATGAAAATCTAGAATTTGCAACTTAATACATTGATCAACAACCAGGAAGACTGATTTTCAATTACAACTCCACAAATTGATGCTCCTTCGAAGTGCAAATGAATACAAGATGTCCTTAGACCCTAGGCACCCAAGGAGAAGGAAGAATAAGCTCTGAAGCCCAATCACCCAAGCCTCAGGTCCTCACGCCAAGCTGGAGACTGTACGACCAGGTACAGGTGTACGACCTACCAGATGAAACCCCATAAAATCTACCTAGAAACACTTCGAAATCACCAAAGACCAATTTCTAGGCTTGAAAAATGATGGCACCAACTTTGGTACAAACCCCAACTCTAGTCTTCACTCTAAATCACCCAGAAACAAGCCAAAATGGTATGGCCTATTGAAGATGATCAACAATTCGACCCAACAATGAAATACTCTAAAAACCCTTGAATATTACTCTGAATCTCTGCAATAAATCTCCACAATGAAGCTCCAATGCATTCCCTGAGATGGAAATACCAATGATCAGCCAGGGGTGATCTTTCACACCCGAAGATGATGTTCTTACTAGAGGTTTTCACCCCCAATAAGCTCTGGAAACCTTGCAAGTTCACCTGCAAGTCTTCTCTCCAAATTGCCAGAAGAAATAATAAACCAAGCATAACAAATGAGCTCCTCAAAAAGCCTTTTATTCTCCTCCAAGAGGTTCGACCCCTTTTAGGGTTGCTCAATAACATTTTAAAACATTATAAAATAATCAAAATGTCACTTTTAAAATGTGACGTCCCATATTGAGGTCCTCATAAGTCACTTTTATAAAATAAGTTATTTTTCCTAAGTGACATCTTAACCCCTTATGTCCCCTTTTTATAACATAAGGTTATAACTATATAAAATTAAATAATTAATTTAACTTTATATAATTAAACCATTGCACATTAAAATCTTGGACCTCGATCGAACAACCTGGCAATTGAAGATAGAAATGGACACCTATTTCAGAGACGAATCACACCATACCATCCATTTTGATAGAAACCCTAAAAATTGACTTACTATAAATAGTAAGTATGCTCTCCAATGCTCCAAAAGACTTCGAAAAAATGGCAACTGAAGGCTCTCGATGACCTGAAGAAGACTCCACAACCTCCAATGGGCTCCCACACATCAAACTTAGCCTACGGGAACCCGTGAGTAGGCTAATCCCAACAAATAAAGCTAGATGACTAGAGAGGGGACATTACAGTCTACCCTCCCCAAAATTGCTTGTCCCCAAGCAATTTCAACTCTGGATGTTGTAATATCTGCTCATTCTCCCAAGTAGCATCCTCCACTGGTAGATTCTTCCACTTAATCAGATATTCTCTTATCACCCTCTTCCTAAGAGTCTTCTCCTAGGAATCAATGATGGCTTCCAAAATAAGAATAAGTTTTCCCTCCTCATCCAATGGTGGTAACTCTGAAGAAGGTACTACATTATGGCCAAATACCTTTTTAAGGTGAGAGACATGGAAGACATTGTGAACTCTACTATCAACAGGTAACTCCAACTCATAAGCCACCTCTCCAACTCTCCTGACTACCCTGAAGGGTCCATAAAATTATGGCTTAAGTTTCTCCTTTCCACTCTTCTTGAGAGTGGACTGTCTGTAAGGCTGCAATCTAAGGTAAACCAAGTCACCAACCTCAAAACTGTGCTCCACCCTATGATGATCAACATACATCTTCTATCAATTTTGAGCCTATTGAATGTTATCCTTCAAAGCTCTCATGATATCCTGACTATCCTACAGTAAATCCTTGGCTCTAGGCACTCTGCTATCACCAAGCAACAAATCAATGAATATGGGAGCTTCATACCCATACAATGCCATGAAAGGAGTCATCCCAATAGACATGTGATGCGTAGTGTTGTAGCAGAACTCACTTAGGTGCAACCATCTAATCCATACCTTCTACTACCCTAAAACATAATTTTGAAGATACCCTTCCACCCATTTATTGACTATCTCTATCTACCCATCTATCTGTGGGTGGTAACTGGTGTTGGGAGTAAGCTCGGTTCCTCCTAGTCTAAAGAGCTCCTACCAAAACATACTCATGAACCTATTGTCCCTATCACTGACGATGGTCTTGGGCATCCCATGCAACCTGAACACCTCCCTGAAAAACAAATCTGCCACCTGAGCTACTGTAGAAGTTGATGAAATAGCAAAAAAGTGAGCAAATTTAGTGAGCCTATCCACCACCACATATATGCAGTCTTTGCCTTGAGTCATAGGCAATCCAGTAATGAAGTCCATTGAGATTCCTTCCCATTTCTAGTTAGGAATTGGCAAGGGCTGCAATAAGCCAACTGGGTAGGTGTGTTCATCCTTGTTCTACTGACATATGGTGCACTCCCGGATATATTGAAGGACCTCATTCTTAAGACCCTTCCAAGTAAACCGCTCTCTGGTGCTCCTGTAAGTTTTGAAAAATCTTGAATGACCAGCTGTGGGATCATCATGAAAACATCGGAGGACTTTCTTCTTGAATTCAGAATTTGGAAGCAAGAGGATGCGATCCTTATACAAAATCAGCCCATGCACTACCGAATACCTATCATCCTGCAAAGTGCCATCAATCAAACTGGAAGCCCATGAATCCTTAGCATACTCAGATATAATCTCATCCCTCCAATCTACAGAAACACCTATCATAGCACATAGATATGGTCTTCTGGATAATGCATCAGCTACAACATTCTTCTTCCCCTTGACATAAATGATGTCAAAATCATAAGCTTGCAGCTTACTCACCCACTTATGTTGCCTCTCATTGAGGTCTCTCTGATTGAGGAAATATCAGAGGCTATTATGATCAGTCTTCACTGTGAACTTGCCCTTAACCAAATACTGCCTAAATTTGGCCAAAGCATGCATGATGGCCAACATCTCCTTATCATATATCGAGTAGCTATGCTTTGCACCCTTAAGCTTCCTGCTCTCAAATGCTATAGGATGCTTATTTTACATCAATACTACTCCTATTCCCTCACCAGAAGCATCACACTACAATTCAAACGACTAAGAGAAATCAGGTATAGCAAGCACTGGACAAGAACACATAACCTGTTTGAAGTGATCAAAACACCTCTGAGTAGTATCGGACCAAGAAAACACCCCTTTCTTTGTCAAATCTATAAGTGGGGCAGTGGTTTGAGAGAACCCCTTAACAAACCTCCTGTAGAACCCACATAAGCCGAAGAACCCCTTAAGTTGCATGAGGTTTGTAGGAGTAGGCCATTCCATAATAGCCTTAATTTTCTCTGGATCAATGCGCACTCCCTCTGTGCTGATGATGTATCCCAAGTAAAGTAATTTTGTCATCCCAAAATCACACTTGGACTCCTTAGCATAAAAGGACTCCTACTCCAATATACTCAATACCTCCTCTAGATGTTGTAGGTGCTCCTCCCATGACCGATTGTATACTAGAATGTCATAAAAAAATATCAGGATGAATCTCCTGAGCTATCTGTTGAATGTCCTATTCATGCAGGACTGGAAAGTGGTAGGGGCATTGGTTAACCCGAAGGGCATAACCAAAAACTCAAAATGACCAAAATGGCATCTGAATGCAGTCTTCTCAATGTCCTGCTCTCTCATCCTGATCTGATGGTACCCGGACCTCAAGTCAATTTTGGAGAAATAATAGGCACCATGCAACTCATCAATGAGTTCATCAATGCGAGGAATAGGGTACCTATTTTTTATGGTTTTCTTATTCAACTCCCGGTAGTCAACACACATCCTCCAAGTTCCATATTTTTTCTTCACCAATACCACTATAGAGGCAAAAGGACTCTTACTGGGATGTATGTGACCCATATCTAATAACTCCTGAATCACCTTCTCAATTTCATCCTTGTGCCATTTGTGGTGTCTGTAGGGAGTGGAGATGACGGTATTGGCACCATCCTCTAACTCTATAATATGCTCAGTACTCCACTCTGGAGGTCTCCTAGGAGGTATATCACTGAATACTCTAGAATGCTTAGTCAGAAGTTTCTGAATCTCTGGATGATAATCAACCTTCTACTGCTCCGTAACTACAGGCATGATGAGACATTCTGCCGCCCATTCCACTTCATCATGCCAAAACAATATTTCCATTCTCCTAAGGGAAACAACTCTAGCCCCTCCATCAGACATACCTCTCAAAACAATCCTCTTTCCTGCTGCCTCAAATTTCATCTCCATATTACATAAATTCATTGTGAATTCACCTAGAGTACGCATCCACTGCATACCAAGAACCACATGTGTGTTACCTATATTTACCACATAAAATTCATCATTAAGCTCATACTCTCCCAACTGGATGCGCAATTTAGGAATCCTATGGGTACAATGAATGGAAGAACCATCTGCAACCATCACCCAAAATCCCTCAAACTCCTCAGTTTTGATTCCCTGCTTAGCGACCAACCCCTCATCTATGAAGTTATGTGTAGCGCCAGTGTCTATGAGAGTCACTACTCGCTGTCCATTAATGATCCCCCAAACTTTGAATGAACCTCCCTTCTGGAAACTGTAGAGTTGGGCTACTGTATCACCATGTTTGGAATCATGTTCGGGCTCTCCTTCTGCTTTTTCTTCTTCACTTTTCTCTGAATCAGATTGCTGCTCTAATTTTTTAGACCCTGTATCCTCAACTTCAAAGTATTATTTCTGCTCCATTTGCTTCATTTGAGCCTTGAGTGGACACTTATGAGATAAATCCCAAGGTTCCCTGCATTGAAAACACAGTTTCTTCTTCCTTAGCTCATTGAGCTCATCATCCCCTAACTTCTTTGACTCTGATTTCTGTTGAGGATAACTCTTTTGAAAATTCTTTTTATCTTTGTCTTTGCTGCCCTGGAATGGTTTAAAAGCTGATTTGCTTTTTGGAGCAGCAAACTCCATGTTTCGAGATTTTTTCATAGCCTCCTGAAGTGAGGGTGGTTCGAAGGCCTTGATCCATCCACGGAGTGGCTCTATTAATCCTTCACTGAATAAAATTGTAAGTCTCCTCTCTGAAATGTCATGCACCATGACTGAAAGCCTCTAAAATTTTGAAATGTATGAGTCTACGGAACCTGTCTGCCTCAACTGTGCCAACTCTCTAAAATATAACTCTGGGTCTTTCTTATCAAAACGATCAATGAGTTTGTTTGTGAACTCATCATAGGAAGTAATCAGCCCATGTCCCAAAGTGATGATACCATGAAACCACCAATCATGAGCAATGCCATCTAGGTGAAGTGTGGCAAATTTAATTGCCTCATCCTCTAGCATAGGTCTAAGAGCCAAGTAGTTATCCAACTTTTCCACCCAAGCTCTAGCTGTGCTTTTTCCACTACCATCGAAATGAGGAATGGTTATCTTGCTCACTGCATGTTGAAGGTCTCGTTGTGCTGGTTGTCTCCTTTGCTCATGTCGATGTCCTCCCATATTCATATCAGTCCTCTTTTGATTCATGAAATTGTCAAATGACCAAACATCCTTGAGATCATCTGGAAGTGCTCGATATTCAACCCATATTTTAGCTACATTATCTATGGGTGGGGCCTGTGTCTCCTCCTGAATAGGTGGCTCCTCTCTAGGAATGAAAGTAGGTTGTGTAGGCCTAGGAGTATTATTGCTACACCTGGTAAAATTTGGATGGTTGGAAGTGCTAGCATCCCCATTGTTACCACCCATGTTGATACTCTATAATGAAATGGACACCTCCCTCAAAATTCTAGCTATCTCCCTCTGTGATTGTTGCAAATCATTCTGCATTACCCATTGTTCATTCTGCATATCACGCTGACCTCTTGCTAATGAATTCAAGATATCCTGGAAACTCTGCTCATTGGCACTTCTTTCCCCCATTATGATATTAGATTCTATCTCTGGTGGATGTTGAAGGTGAGGTCTTGCTGCTAAAGTTGTTGTCCAAGTACTCTGTTCTGGATATGAATCCTCTTTGGGCCACTATTTTTTATCTCTGTATCCCCCTATGTAAGCTTGCTCTATTTTCTTTCTTTCCTTTTCTACTGCTCTTTTGTCTCTTTCACTCATGAAATGTTCAACTTAACCACAGGATGGCAGTGTTGAACCTGGCTCTGATACCATGTAATGTTCTACCCAAATCTGTGTTTTTGGTTTTTTGAAATATCTAATTTTTTGGTGTTTTTTGGTTTTTGAATGCTTAGAAAATATAGTGCAACAATATTACATCATGCATAACTTCTATTCTACTTAACAAAAATGCACGAAAATTTGGAAATAGATAATAATTATTTTAAACTACAAACCCATTAAAGGAATTCACCAAAAATGAAAGTACCAGAGAGTTATGAAAATCTGGAATTTGCAACTTAATACATTGATCAACAACCAAGAAGACTGATTTTCAATTACAACTCCACAAATTGATGCTCCTTCAAAGTGCAAATGAATACAAGATGTCCTTAGACCCTAGGTGCCCAAGGAGAAGGAATAATAAGCTCTAAAGCCCAATCGCCCAAGCCTCAGGTCCTCACGCCAAGCTGGAGACTATACGACCAGGTACAAGTGTACGGCCTACCAGATGAAACCCCACAAAATATGCCTGGAAACACTTCGAAATCACCAAAGACCAATTTCTAGGCTTGCAAAATGATGGCACCAACTTTGGTACAAACCCCAACTCCAGTATTCACTCTAAATCACCCAAAAACAAGCCAAAATGGTATGGCCTATTGAAGATGATCAACAATTCGACCCAACAATGAAATACTCTGAAAACCCTTGAATATTACTCTGAATCTCTACAATAAATCTCCACAATGAAGCTCCAATGCATTCCCTAAGATGGAAATGCCAATGATCAGCCAGGGGTGATCTTTCACACCCAAAGATGATGTTCTTACTGGAGGTTTTCACCCCCAATAAGCTCTGGAAACCCTGCAAGTTCACCTGCAAGTCTTCTCTCCAAATTGCCAGAAGAAATAATAAACCAAGCATAACAAATGAGCTCCTCAAAAAGCCTTTTATTCTCCTCCAAGAGGTTTGACCCCTTTTAGGGTTGCTCAATAACATTTTAAAACATTATAAAATAATCAAAATGTCACTTTTAAAATGTGATGTCCCATATTGAGGTCCTCATAAGTCACTTTTATAAAATAAGTTATTTTTCCTAAGTGACATCTTAACCCCTTATGTCCCCTTTTTATAACATAAGGTTATAACTATATAAAATTAAATAATTAATTTAACTTTATATAATTAAACCATTGCACATTAAAATCTTGGACCTCGATCGAACAACCTGGAAATTGAAGATAGAAACGGACACCCATTTCGGAGACGAATCACACCATACCATCCGTTCTGATAGAAACCCTAAAAACTGACTTACTATAAATAGTAAGTATGCTCTCCAATGCTCCAAAAGACTTCGGAAAAATGGCAACTGAAGGCTCTCGATGACCTGAAGAAGACTCCACAACCTCCAATGGGCTCCCACACATCAAACTTAGCCTACAGGAACCCGTGAGTAGGCTAATCCCAACAAATAAAGCTAGCTGACTAGAGAGGGGACATTAAAAAATGCTACAAGATGATGATGAAGTCCATGAAAAAGAAGAAAATACTATACAGGCTCACTAAGTTTTGGTAAATAAAAATGTACAAAAGGTAAAATCTAACCTCTTGTGTTCAAGCGTCCAAACTTTAGGTGAAATATTACCTAATTGCCTATGGAATTCAAATGCTATTTATGATGAAATTCCATTGGAGGTAACTTAGAACTAGAATTGATTTCTACTCATGCCTTTGAAAAGATTACTTTGGTGAATGAAACATAAGTTGATATGGTTGAATTATTGAATCAAATTTATCAAGTAATAATTGAATCTAGGATACTAAATTCTAATGATCCTTGTCTAGTAAATATCCTAAATTCTTGCAAAGTGTTACATAAGCATGATTGGCCTAAAGACATGGAAATTGAATTGGCTTAAAATTTTTTAGAAATAGGCTTTTACTTGAAAGACCTCATATTTGAAAAAAAATTCTAATTCTAAATCATAAGTGGAATGATGAAAATGAGAAATTAATCCAAGGTGATGAATCATGTTTTGGAATTTACACCTCCTCGGATGAACAAAAGCTAATTGGAAATCATGAATTGTTTTGTCAGTTTGATGAATGGAAGCTCCACCATGGGATTACTAATGTATTGAAATCAAATTGGTGGGGAGAGAGAGGCAAAATGAGAATTTTTATATTATTTGGCTTAATATTATTCTCAGATTATTATAAATCTTGGCATGCTTATCATCATGAACACCTTTTAAAGTGTGCTAATCGTATTTGGGATCCAGGGAAGTGATTGCTCAAATTTTTGCACCCCCTTGTACCATAGTGTATATTGTTGTATATAGTTTTGGTTTTTAGGTTTTTGTTTAGCTTTGTTGTTTTTGTGCTTGGTCTTTATTTTTTAATTTTGTTTTTGCTTTCTTGTTAGTTTACCTTATATTAGGCTTGGCTTTGTTTTAGAGTTTTCTATTTTGGTTTTGTTCCCTTGTTTTGTGGTTGTGTTTTGTGATGGATACTAACTTATGGCCTCTTGGCCATTTTTTGTGTTCATTTTTTAAGTTAGATTATCTAATCTGAAAGTAGGTGAACCTAAGAAATGAGGATGAATTATTCTATGATCATGCTTAGATTTTGGGACTAAACTGGTGGAGAATGGAAAAATGAAGCATTTCGCCAAAGCTCCACATGTAACCCACATATTAAAGGGTATTTTTGGAAGTCCTTAAGGATGAAGTTATCTTGATTTGAAAATTAAGGCTAAATTCTAATATGCTCAAATTCAAGTGTTACATAGAGGTTTGCAAAGTTCTCTATAAAAGAAGAATACAAGAAATGCAAAGATTGATCAAATTTATCACCAAGTTTAGATAAAATCCACCGAGGCTATAGACACTTGACTAGTAGTGGGGATCTATCTAGAAAAATCTTGATATAAAAAAATGAGCATTGAAAAGCTTGATCAAATCAGTCACCTAGTTCAAAAAATCTCCATCGAGGCTATGGATGCCTGACTAGTAGTGGGGCTCTGTCTAAACAAATTATGCTCAAAAGAGACTTTGCAAAATATTATTCAAAATGAAATATTATGAGCAATATTTTATAGCCTAATGCAAGTCAGGTGATGGAATCTGGATGGTTTTCAAGGATACAAAATGAATCACTTTGTCACACACTGAGCCAAGGCAGATAGATTAGTTATTTTTATTTGAAGCTATCTACCCCCACCTTCTTGATACATCGCTAAATAATTCATATTTCATTGATATTTCATGTTCTTATTTCAGGTTGAGATCTTCACCTAAACTGCTTAGAAGCATTTCCCAGTAGAGTCACCATTTGTTGTGGCCATTACATAATAAGCCCCAAAACTTGGGGACCCACCTTAAATTTTGGTTGTTGGGGATTTTATTGTCTTGGAGTGGTGATTCCCATATGTTCATACACATGGGGTGGTATTGTAGATTCCTTGTAGGGAGTGTCATAGTATTTGTTTTAAGTAGTTTATTTATTTATTGTTTTTGCTAGTGCTCTTTTTTAATTTCTTTTACATTTAGTGTTGTGATTTAGATTGATTTTGTTTTAAAGTTTGAGTGTTAAATTTAATGTTTCCTTGTCATTTTGGATGTTTAGTAGTTTAAAAATAGTTTAAATAAATAATAATAAAAGTTATATATATATATATATATATATATTAACAAAAAATGAAATAAAACAAAAAAATAAAAAAAATAAATGAAAATAATAATAAAATAAATCGTTATATTTATAAAATGATTGAAATAAAGTGTTAAAATAAATGTCATGGTCCTTCGATTTGAGATTTTGTTTATAAGTTTTATATTTTATTTTAAATGTGTTGTTTAAACTTGGAGCTAATGGTATTTGGATCTATGTTCACAATAGGGTGAATAGTGATGAACGACATCAATGAAATATGAGAGTTTTGATACAATGATCGAGTTGGGTTGGTTCAAGGGCAAAATGCATCCTCGACAAATGCAAGAGTGGTGAAATCCATTGAAAGCTCTAACAATAGTGAATATTCAATTGACATGGACGTAAAACATGGTATGAGGTGACATGTAATTCCCACCTCTAACAATGACTAATAGACTAGCAGATAAGTTGATGAAGCATTTGGCTAATTACGTTTGATGGATGAGTCAAACTTGCTCATTGTTGAACTAACATCGTGGTTCCTACATGACCTCAACATGGATTGCAATGATTGAGATGCCCTACATCTAGTAAGTGAAACACGATGAACTTGAAACCATACATGGTAGGTGATGACTCAGATCATTAGAGTGTGGAAGTGCACTATCATTCAAATGAGGGAAATTCTAGATGCAAGTTAATGTTGCTACCACAGACTATTTTTATGTGGATGTCGATGTTGTGTTCTTCTCGGGAGGCATAATGGCTAAAGAAAAGAGAAGCATGAAGGCATAGGGATATGGTAAGCACATTCACAAAGGCAACGTAGGTTGGTTTCACTACAAAGAAGAGGTACTAAAGTGGAACAAAATTCCAATAGAGGAGTATGCCTCAAGATGAGGTGGATTATTTACACAAAGGATAGGACACTCAGATTGGTTGTGTTATGACACCTATGGTGGACAGTGGTTTCATTTTCCCAATTGGCTAGAATCAAAGAAGTTCTGAGTAAGCCAAAATTTGGAAAAATGCCAACATCTATGGTCACATATCCCATTGGTAGGATGGAGATGTAGTGCCCCATTGTGGAAGGGAAGAAGATGTTTGAGAAGCATGTCCAGTAATTCCCCACTTACTAGAATTGCCACATTCCCAAACCAATATAAATACAAATATATCTACATAGTCTCGATGGATCTGCATGTTAACTTAGACATGGACTAGTCCTCTTGGATATCACTTAATGGAGGCTTGAGAAAGGATATCTATCAAGCAAGCAAGTCAAGGATGAACAATGTGGAATAGGCACATCAAATTCGTAGGGATATATTTTGGGCCACCATTTGGATTATGATCACAGATTCACTCAGAAGTACCTCCCCATTGAAGTAGGATCACTATTTATGGAATCTAGAAGGAAGTCGTCTCAGGGTATAATTATTCATTATATTTCCATACCATTTTTGTTCACTTGACGATATTGACTATTAACCAACTATAGGAGGAACCATCGAAGTTAGAACAAAAGATAGTGGTCATACCAAATGTAAGGATTGTCAGGATCATCATGGTATGTAAGTTTGAGTATCAGGAATATCGATGCAAATATTGTAGAATAACAATTTTCCAAAATCATCTATGATGCATGTCTGGTTGTAGTTCATGGAGTGACGAGTCAGAGTGAAGGGGAAAATATGTCGCGTTGGTGACCTCTGCACGCAACCCACAAATTTCATAATAGTATGACATGTAGACGATGATAGGACCCTTCTATGAATAGCGTGAATACCTTACACGTCGGACGTCATATCAACATGCTCGTTGTTGATGAAGTTGCTTAGATAGCTCACATTAGTAGAGTTTAGGTGGCATTGGGATGAAACTAATTGTGATGACTTATAAGAATTGCTATACCCTCAACCACGTAGACATACCCATCATGGAGGCTCTTTGTTAGTTTCCTTGCTAATAGTCCTACGCGTATCAAGGTAACGATAAACAACCATATAGGTGCACCGATTAGCAATATTTATTTTCACTTGGTAGCACCATTCGGGACTATGTGGACCTCCTGGTAAACTTGAATTGAAGTAGTGGTACGAATAGCTAGGAGTAACCTATCCAGATAGCATTTTTATTTAGTTACTAATAAGTACAATAGGTGATGGAATAACAAGAAGCATAATTGAGGTAACAACATGAGAATTTTTAAGAGCATATCAAAATAGATGGTGGTTACACATGAAGAGAGGAGATATCGTTATGACACCAAGCCCAACAAAGCAAAAAGGGAAATGAAAGATGAAAACCATTGGAAATGAAATGATACAAATGAGAGAAAAGAAATAGAAAGGAGAAAAGCCAAATGTTGAAAACCAAATGAAGAAACATAGAAGGAAATCAAGAGTTTTCTATGCAAATATTAAATAGGCGATCAAAACACCGATAAAGGGTTGGATACTTTGGGAGAAAAACCACACCGCTGGACTGATTTTCACCACATGATACCAATTTCAAGGTATGGCTTTTTGCATTTGTATGTGTTATTTTGAAGATCTTTTACTGCAATATATTGGAGATATTTCAAGTTTTAAAGAATTTTAATGGTTGAATTGGTCTTATTTTTGGTATATTGCACTATTTCCTTTGAATATTGCACTGCATTAGATGTTTTATTGCATCAATTCGGGTCACACTAATGCTGGTTTTGTGCAGAATACTAATGCTTGTAGGGTCTATGAAGAAATTTTGTGTTGTAGCAGTTCTTTAATTTCATTTTTATTTAATTTAATTTATTTTTTCTAACCCTTCTCTTTTGCATTTTTTTTTTAATTTTTGGCAATTAAAATAAAAATTGAAAAAAATTAAAACCCAAAAATAAATGCACGAAGCCCTAGAATGAGCTTCAATATTTCATCTTATGCAATTTTGAAGTCATTTTGAAGCCAATCTGAATTTATAAAAATTATTTAAAGTTGCTATTTTTTAGGCATTTTATAATTTCAGATTTGACATAATTTCACTTTTCAAGCTTTATATTTCATTTTTCAAGCAATAAATTGACTTCCCTTTATGAAAATCAATTTCATTAAAGGGGGTAATTTATATGGCATTCAATAGGCCATTATTTTCAAAGCAATAAATCAACTTATCTTTATGAAAATCAATTTCATAGAAGAGGGTTATTTATTTGACTTTTCAAAGGCTTCTACATTTTATAATTAGATTTGCATATATATATTTTTTTCATTCACCAAGTAATATATATATTTTAATTTACATGGTGGAATCGGTAGCTACCACGAATTCGGGTAGACTGTCCAACTTTTATGGCCGCCATAGTATTCTGCGTTATCCATCCTAGAATATGCCACATAGATCTTTGCGTAGTTCATCCCTATAACCACCATGCCACAATCATTTTAAACATTTTATGCTACTGAAAGCACTAGGAAAGGGACAAGCATTTAGCCTAATGAGGCCTGAGATTTGAACCTTCAAAATCCACCTCCCTTATGGCGTTTGGATGAACCAATTGGTCTACACCTCAGACCTTTCACCAAGCAATAATTAAATGAATCCAATATTCATTTCACATTCATATTTAGAGAGATTTTAATCTTCTATTTCATTATTCAAAGCAAGGTTTAAAGAAGGTAAAACTTATTTAAAATCTGCTTAACCAAAAGAAGATAAAATCTACCTAAAATCCTCCAAGATAAAATGAACTAAGGCTTACATCGTGGTCATATGAGGGTCAATCAAATTTTATTCTTATTTTAAGTTTCATGAACAATAAATAGCATAGCATAATAAAGTAACACCAACACAGACCCCTTGTTAACAGTTACTTGCAATCACTAAGGTATTCCTAGCACTCACTTGATATATCTTCACAAGATTATAAGCACATATAAGTAAAAGTAACCTTGGATATCTTTCATATTTCTTTGCAAGAGAGGGTTTTATGATCAAAATCCTAAGTGTGAGTGTGGTTTTGAAATTGGGTAAAATTTCCACTCAACACTACATTAGAAAATAAGATAAGCATTCAAGAACCAAGTAGTGATATGCTGGAAAGTAAGTTAATCAGGCAAGAGCCAAGCAATACTATATTGGAAAGTTAACTAAGTGGTAAAGTGCCAATCAGTGCATACTGAAAAGTAAGTTGGAAGCCCAACATACGAGTTCCAATAAGAAAGCATTATTGGAAGGTTAGTCAATACAAAGGTTGGAAACCAAAGCTAAGTGCAAGGGAAGATGAAGTGAAAGTAACATTTAAGCATTACAACAAAATCCATTGAGTATAAGATCCAAATAAAGTACCAAAATGTATTCATATTTATGTGGAATCCAAAGGTTGATGACAATGGCAACAAAGGAAGGAGTTATGCTCAACCTACTTGAGCAAATCACTTGAGAAATAAGAATCATAGCAAGTGAAATGATTGTTATTCTCATGCATTCTTACATATGGAGGAAGACAAAGAACACCCAAGAAGCTTGTAAGAAGGATATACTAAGTTTGAAATGAATGTGAAGGTCACACGAAGTGGAGCAGCCAAATCGAGATGTGCGCAACAACAACAACAGGTTTGTTGTGTCGTTTTAGGATTTATTAATTAATTTGAAGCTTAAGTATAACATAGGAGAAATAAGGTTTAATTAAGTTTTTAAAGAATTTATATTTTGATTTATAATAGTGAATTAAAATTGTTTTATTAGGGTTTGATAGTTTGTTTATTTTATAAGACAAGGAATAATAAGGAATTTAGGAATTCGCTAAATATTTTTTAATAATTTTGGAGTGAAAAGGAATAATACTAGTTTATTTATTTTTAAAGTTTCGAAGTTTTGAAGTTTATTGAATATTATTTAATTTGGTTCTATTTTTGATAGAATTGAAAATTAATTTTTTTTTGAGTTTTTACAAATTTATCTATTTGGGAGATATAATATTTTCAACACCAAAACTTAGGAAAAACATAAATTTACAAAATTTCATATTAGTTTCTAAAACTAGGGAGACATAAGGTTTACAATTTCATAGGAATTAAATTAAAAATTTGAATTATTTAATCCTAGGAGTTGAAATGGTACAAAAACTAATAAGTTGTCAAGAGGAAATTTTCAACATAGGAAGTATTATCAAAATACAAAGTCATATTTCATAAAAGTAAAAGTTCAAAAACAAAGTCTATACCAAAGAAAATTTCTTGAATTTAATGGACAACATCATAAGAGCACTCTTCAAAAATCTTATCAAATATGCAAGATAGTATCAGGTGAATCTAATAAAACAATTCAAATAGAAAAATATACTTGGTATATAGATTTAGGAGTTGGTTATCATATGATAGGTGATTTGCAATGGTTTGAATATCTAGAAGTCAAGGATAATTTCTATTTAAATATTGTAGATGATAAGAGATATCTAGTTCATGGAAGTGGTAGAGTAACACCTAGTATACCATTTTTAGATTTTGTACTAGAGGATGTTATGTATGTTCTAGGATTATCAACCAATCTCATTTCAATTACTAAATTGGTTGAAAGTGGAAGATCAATTTAATTCAAATGTATAAATTAGCGCAACAAATACATTATCAAGAATCAAAATATAATAGAGGCTACATGATCAATCAAAAATAGAATATATGCTTTAGATTCAATTGGTTTTTCTCAAGAGCTTATTTTATCTCAAGATGAAATTGTTGATAAATTTCTTGAGTGTTCTAAAAGACAGAATCTAGGAAATTAGATTCAACAGCCTTTCTACCAATGTAAGCATTGGATGAATCCAAAGTTCAAGATGATGAAACAAATGTGAGAAAAGCAGAAGATCACATGCATTGCAAGATCACTTGAATATTGAATACAAAGACAAAGGCCATTATTTAAAGCTAAATATTTAATAATAAAATAATGTAATATAGGGGGGTGTTGGAGTATATTATATTATTTGGTACATGCTAATGTACTCCCGTGGTAACTTTATGGTACTATTGTAAATAATAGAATAGGGTTAATTCTATGTGAACAAGTTTCTTAGATTAGAGTGTGCAACTTATAGAAGTGTAAGAGTCATGTATAGGTGTACATACAATATAGAGTCAAGTGTTCATCAAGTATGCAAGTGGTAAATAGATAATCCAAGAGACATGAGAATAGGCATATGAAAAGGAATAGTCAAGTATTTAAAGAGTCCCACTACTATGGCTATATTATGGAGATAATACTCCATAAGTATGTATCACAAACACATACAATCACAATCATTACTTTTGTAATAGAAAAAAATTAATAAAGAATGCATATGTTTTGAGCAATTAATATTGTAATTTTTTCTTCATGCATAGACCACGAATGATTAAGGCTATTTTATTCATATTGTTTCTTGTCAATGAATGTTATTTGATTTGATATAAGCCTTATTTTACATTTTAATTTGCTCATATTATTCTACTCTTATCATTATATTGACATTATTATATTGTGGAAATATTATATTTGATCCCGTGATATTTAACTTGTGATATTTGTGGTAGTATTAAGGATTAAAAAACCATCATATTATGATAATTATTTTACATATCTCTATATAGATCATTCTAGAATTTATACGATGGTTTTTATTTCCCTAAATATTTTTATCTTGTTTGTCATTACTTTATTCATAAATATGGTAATGACCCACAAATATTTTCAATAATTACATATCAAAAGTGTAGGAGAATTATTCTCTACTTGACCCATATGTTATGGAAAACATATCAAGAATATATAGTCATCTAAGTAGATATTTACAATAAGAATTTTAAATAATTCTTGTGCCATACATTTGTAGGATGTTGGTATTAGTAGGTACTCAAGGTAAGATTTGATTCTATGAGAAATCCTTATAAAATTTTAAAATTGAAAATGACTAGTGATTATTATTTGAACTTGATTAAGATATGTATATGTTAGAGAGAGCACATGTTTATACTTCATGTTACTATGACATCTATATGATTGTATTTATCTATGTTGATTTTCTTACATTCTAATATGATATTAGGGGAGTACATAGGGTGGTTTATATGCCTCACTATGTATTAGGTGTATGATGGTAGAAACTAGCGAGTGTGTTCTACCCTATCTTTGTTTTACATGGAAAAATGCATGAGTGAATGAGCATTCCTAAAGTATATTTAATGTTAAGAGATAACTATTAATGTCCTATATTGTTAGAAGTGTTTCACATCATATACATGGTTTTGCTTGGAATCATACAATCCTTTTGTTATCATATAAATTGATAACATTATTATAATGAATAGGATATATAAAAAATAGTTGTAGCATATTTTCCAAGAGTTGCACACCATATGCTATAACAATATACACATAAATTAAGTTAAGTGGTCATTTGGTTCTGACAACATTCAATACTTAGGATTCTTTACCAATCAGTATGTAGTCACTCTTGATTCAAAAAGTATCAATATAAATTGATATTGTCATTTTCCATAGATCTCCATGGATGTCTATATCTTCTTAGACATTATAATTTTTTTTTAAATTTGTTATATGGGATTGAAAGAGGTATCGCCCATATTATATTACGAACACAAAATGATATTAATTTTTTTTTGGAAATTATTAATATATATTTTATATTTATTTAAAACATGGTCTCTACTTTAAATGTAGACATATTAACAAGTTCAACTCTTTTCATTTGATTAAAATGTTTAGGTTCACCTATGGGATTTTAGCTTTGGTCTATGGTGTGAAACTCTTTGTTCCCCATTCCTTAATTTTGACCCCATAGATAAATTTTAAGGTTCATGCGTGATATTTGAATGTTGGTTATGAAACTCTTCATTCCCTACCAATTTCTTAAAACCTCATGGCCTTAGACATTTCTAATTTTTGCTATCAATTTCTATTAGTATTTTCCACCATTACTTTTATTGAATAACTTGGTAACATAGAAGGTGTAAAATATAAATTCATATGAAAATATTCACAATATAAGAAAATTTTAGACACTAATATAATGCATCTACTTAAATTTATTCATTGCATTATTACACCTATAATAACTAATTGAGATATCAATACTTATGCCTTAGAGTATATATACACTGGATTATGTTCTAAATGAATGCAAGTATTCAATTGCATATCAAAGTAAAAATTTCAAAGATATGTAGTCCATAAGTACTCTGCATATGATAGAAACTTTTATGCTATTGTCCAAGCATATAGCCAGTAAAAACAATACATATTATAAAATGATATCATTATCCATATAGATCAAAGTTCACTAAAATTGTTATAAATGTAAAGTGATAAATGGAACATGATTAGAAGCTACTAAAATTCTTGTAATAGTTCTATTTGAATATCAATAATAGGAGTATCCATTATAAAAAAGCCATAGATATTACCTAAGTTGACTTCTAGTCATCACAACATCCATAGTTATTAGTTTGTATTAACATACAACATCAAATAGAACTTGCCTATACTATCCAATTTTTTTTTTACTAGTAATTTCATCCCTAGCTATTATACATAATATACCATTTTATGCCACCTATGACACATTTTGTTACTACAAATGAATGATAAATATGGTCTAAAAAGCATAGTATAGTCAAATAATAGAATACTTTGGTATTACCAAGAATTTATCTATCATATAAAACTACTTCTTTTGACCTACATTTTATAGTAATATCTATGTATGTCAAATCGTGCACCATTTATGAAACCACCAAATATTTGAATAAGAAGTAGAAGTTGTATACACTATTATTTACACCTAGAAATACTTGATAAATAGTCTTCATGGATCTCATGTCAAGCATTCCAATAATGTCCATAAAACATGTATACCTAATATTGGAAAATTTTCCAATTTAACTATCATCACACCTTGCATGAAGAACATATCAATGGAAGATACTATTAGAATCCTTTATTAGCATGTTTGATTTTAGTTCAAAATATATTATACAATCATGTTAGATAAATTCTATATTTACCAGTATTTGTAGTTTAATATTTTGTCCATAATAGATATCAATTCAGTTTGATCATATTCCTTTAATTCATAAATAGACAAACAAGACAAGGCATTGAATCAAATGATTAAATTCATATTATTAGGATGTATATGCCTAAATATTTATACATCTATAATGAGAATATGCCCTACATCCAATTATATAGGACACGTTCCATTCAACGTGTACTTTGCATTGTAATAATTAACACTAAATGACCTAGCACTCCATTCAACAATTATAAGATTTACACATTATTTTTGTAAAATAAGTTGATAGATAGAAGTAGAACTATTGAGAAAATTCAATGAATATTAGTATCAATATCCATGGAATTATTTAATAAACCAACTCTGTGTGCAATGAGCATCACATACCACATTAATAGTAGATTTAAGAATAGGTTGGATTTTACTTTTAGAAAGAATCACTTCATTGGTGTGACCACGATGTCATGTTGCAAATGCTATGTATATATACACCATTGGTAAGTAGGTAGTACTTAACACCATTCATATAAGTATCCCTCACAATCTAGGCCTTCATATACTATTAAACATGGAATATGTTCACCTATACTTTGTACCTATACTGAATCATCAAATGTAGTGGATATGCTTCAATAGCCATAATTAAGTCTTTATTATACTAATATAATAAAATTAATCAGATAACATATATTTTTATCAAGTGCATAAGAATTTAAGATATTATCCTCTTTCATGACATCAAGATAAGTTAATTTATCCACCAAGGATGTTGGATTGCTCTTAATTAGATCAAGAATACAATTTTCCACTCAATTTTGAATTTATAAATAATGAGATTTAATTATTTTTATGGAAGGATGAATAATCTATATAAAATATTTTGTAATCTTAGTATCAACCAACAAAGTTTTTTTATGGATATCAGATTTGATTTCAACACTGTCTAGCCAAGAACTAACACTAGAATCACCACACCACAAGAAACACCAATAGACATCAATGCTAATGCCACTCCTACTAATTGGTTTCAAAAACTAGCATCATCAATACCTACCTCCAAGAGAACCAATATACACCATGCCTCAACACCAAAGACATATGAAAAATAATATTTGAGAAACTATTTTGCTTCTTTATTGTAATCAATTAATGTAAACCACTTTATCTTCTAATGTTGTATCTTCAACTTCGATCTATATTGATATATAAAAAATCTTATTGTATTATATTTAGTTAGTATTTTATAATAGCATATACAAGATAAATATTTTCATACACATATATGTATGTATGTATTATGGTACTTCTACTATATATCTCCATATAGACCATTTTATAATTAATACAATATCAACATGGTTTTTAGTTTCTTATACTATTATATCTTGTTTATTATATGTATATTCATCAATATGGTAATGACCCATTTTTTTCAATAATTTTATATCCAAACTTTAGAAGCATTATACTCTACTTGATACATATATTTATGTAAGTCAATTTAAGAACATATCTCCTGGGAAATAGAAACTTTGAGTAATCCTTATGTGCTACATATATAGGAAGTTTGATATTAATCTTTGTTCAGTATATGCATTAATTCTACTAGCAATCCTTATAAAATTTTAAATTTGAAAGCAATTGATAATGACTAGTTAAAGTTAATTAAGGTTTGAATATGTTAGAAAGAACACATGTTTAATCTTCTTGTTATTGAAACATTAGAATAAATACAATTACCTATCTTGATTTCCTTGTATGGTTCTATCATGGGCTTACAGGCCCAAATGGGATGGTTTGGATGTCTATCTAAGTGTCTCTAGTTTATCATGGAAGAGTCTAAGAAGAGTGTTTTGTTGTTTGGTTTGCATGGCAAGGTGCATGGGTGTTCCCATAATGCCTCTTATGGTGAGAGGTAATTACTAGTATCCCATATTATAAGATGTGTCCTACCTCATTTACATGGTGTTCCTTGGAATTTTTATTGGGACAAAATCTTTTAGTTCTCTTTTCCATGTCTTCCTAGTGGTGTTGCTTGTTGTTTTCTTGTTATAATATGTTTTCAACTCATTGAACCCACCAACTTTTGCATCCTTCTTTATTTGGGTCTTTTGAACTTCATGTAATGCAATGCAATCATTTAAAAGTGGGTCCTTTTTATGTACAACTCTTCCTTTAATACAAATTTAAGCCTGTATTTTTTTAATAATATCACTTTTCCTTGTTTAAAAATTATATCTATTCTTAATTTTAACATGAACATACTTATGAATCACTTATTAATTTAAAATATAATAACATGTAAACTCTTATCTTGAAATTTTCAACTCAAATATTATAATTTGGCTACTCTTATAACTCCACTATATTTAGGAGTCTTATTAGTTTTATTTTCTTATCCTCAACTTTATTTTTTAATTTTACATGCATTTTTTATATTTTTTTATTATTTTTTTAATTTAATTTTTTCCCCTAATTTTTTCACCTACTTTTTATATTAAAGATTATTTTTATAAACAATCATTGCCGTACTAAAATTCAGGTTTAAGTCTTTCTGCAATTAGAAAGATATCTAAGTGTATATCCTAAAACACAACCTACTTTTTTTTGCATGGACAAAAGTAGATAAGAATTGGGTAAACATATATGAGTGTTTTTCCCTCTATTTCTACTTAGTGGAAATATTTTTGCGTTAGTGACAATATCAGATAACCAATTTATCGGTGGAAGGCGAGATATTGTGTTATATCCTTGCATGATAATAATTTAAATATAAACACAATTAAATACTAATATAATAATATTTATAAATAAAATAAATTTATAAACATAAACTACAAAGTATATTTTATTTTAATATTAAATATTTTGCATACAGAAACCAACTTGACAACTACAGAAACATTAATTAAACCCGAGTGAGAATTATTGCACACGCAAAATGATTCGTCAACTTGTTCTAGATGAAGACCTTTAGCGTGATGAATATCACCCTTGCCAACCTTTCATATTATGTAATTAATTAATTAATTACATTTATATAATGTTCTATAGTTGCCGGCGTGCAAGGTAGTGACAACCTCGCAATAGAGACAAACTTTACCTAACTAGAAATAAAAATGAATTTCAAGTAAACAAATAATGCTCTTTGTCCGTCCATGTGTGGCATGCACTAAATATATTCTACATTTGTTTCCTGCTGGACAATTGACATTTTAATTCTATTGCATGGTTGTACCATGCAATTATGGTAATCTTAATTGTAAAATGGACGAAAACCCCCGAAATTTAAAAATATTATTAAATTATTTTTATTATTTAATTAACTTAAAAAAATTAAAAAATTATTCAAATAAATAATAATTTAAAACTATTATTTAATATACAATATATACACATATAATTTTTAAATAATATGTTTTAAGAATAATTTAAACATTCTTATTTGTAATTAAAAGATATTGTAAATGCACATTTTATATGGTCATACCAATTAGAAGGCTACTACCAAAACAAATAAATAAACAAAAAAAATATTTATTCAATGGGAAATGAGAGAGCTGTCAACTGTCAACTATGCTTATACTTAAAGTTTAAATTTTGAAAGTTTTTTTTTCCTTTCTGATATGGGTATGTAGTTGTCTAGGCTTGCTCTATTTCTCGTGTTTACAAAATTTAAAGAATGTCTCCCTCGAAAGTTATAGTGTTAAACTTTACTTCAAAAATAATATTTATATATCCAAGTTTAAAAGTTAGACAAATCACTATATTTTATTAGTTGTTTTACATTTAATTTATAAGTATAAAATCTTTACCTTGAGTGAAGAGGAAAGATTTCTTTGAAAATCCACACCAACAATAAAAAAAATTATGAATGTTCAACATCTGAAAGGGATAGGTCGATTGGTAGCAGCTAGTGCTTACTAGCAGATTACCTTGGTTCAATTCCCTAACAGTCGAAGGTCTTGCTAACTTTTTCTTTACCCAATATAAAGGTTTTTTAAGAACCACCCAAAAAAAAAATACTTATAAAGTTCAATCCAATCCTTCAATTGATGGCCTATCTATGAGGAATCCTCATGCTACTCAATCCAATCCACAATAAAGCTAGTATCTCATAAATGTCCAAAATTTACATGTATATAAGGAGAAAGTACCTCCAGAGACTTTATGGAGAAGAATTTTTATACATTTGTACTTGAGACCAAGGAGGATAAATTAGCCCTTTCATGATAAGTAAAGCTATAAATAAAGCTAGTATCTCATAAATACCCAAAATTTACATGTAGAAGGCACCTTTAGAGACTTTATGGAGAAGAAGTTATATACATTTGTACTTGAAACCAAGGAGGATAAATTAGCCCTTTCATGATAAATATATAAACCTACTATATTATGTAAACGACTTTTTTTTATAACAATATTCAATTTATTAAATCAAGAAAATTTCAGGTTAGCAAAAAATAATTAATTAACATATCAAAGAAATAATTTTTTAAATATATATTTTCTTATTATTAAAAATTCATTTAATATAATTTTTTCAAGCATAAATTTAAAACCCCATAAATATTAAAAAATACTAAATGTAATGGTGAAGACTTTGAAACTTTAATAGGAAGTACAAAGTTTGAATCTTAGAATGGATAGGATTGTACATCATGTTTCAGTAATTGGAGTATGGTTAGATAATCATATATTGGATAAATGACATCCTGCAGAGGATCATTCCAAATGAGCTATGACCTTGTGGACATTAAAAATTACTTTACTTTTTTATCCTTTTATGCTAAAATGATACAAGATTGAAATATGACATATCTAAAATTTAAACTCAAAAGGAATTCTTTTTCTTGGTCTTCCTAGATTTTTGTTCATCCATCGAATATATCCCTTCCTCTGCCCTCCTTCCCTCCATTTTTAAAATATATTAGCTCTCAAATTATACTTATTTATTTTTAGATTGATATAGTTTTATTTTTAAATCTAATAAATTATATGTGGCTTCTAATGGGATCCATTCCCATAAAAATACTAAAATATTACATTTGTTGTTATGTCAATTAAACCTATCCAACATGCCTTTTTATCTCAAATATTTTTTATTTAGTTGTTTATCAAATATATTCTTCATCTTCCTCAAAGTGATATGTCTCCATAATCAACTCCTTGAAATCATTTTTATTGAGAGATAAAACCTCACTTGGCTAGTTGTCTTCTAAAATTTGAGTTTCACAAGATGAAGATCAATATTGTGATTGGTTAAATTATCTGCTATCTAAATTTATTTTCTATAAATATGCTCACATTATAAGAGATTACCTCCAATAATATATGATGAAATTAAACAATAGTATTATTTTTTGGTTGGAAAAAACATTTATATTAAATAAAATATAATAATTTAACAAACAACAAAAAATGGGTGGATAAGCACACCCTTAATGTAGGCTTTTTAAGCCTTACTACCATAGGATATCATAGGTCCCAATATAAAGTAGCCAGAATGTTAAAGGTCAAAATTAATAAATAATAATATACGAGTAGAATGTATGAGAAAATTAATATGTATATCAAGGCAAATATAATAAAGAAAATAAACATTCACTTATATAATCAAATATGAATGTAAATGGCCTAATTCGTTCATGAACTATGCATGAAGAAAAACTTACAATATTTATTGCTCAAAATGTATATAAGCTTTATTCCAAAACTGGATCTCTAATAATTAGATTATAGAATTCTCATTCTTTGATTGCTTTCTTATGGAGTATAACATCCATATATAGTCATATTAATGTGACTCTTCAAGTACTTGACTATTACCCTCTAGATGATAAATCTCATGGATCTTGGCTTAAAATCTTACCACTTGCATACAAGACTCTTCATGGACACTAGAATCTAAGATACTTGCACACATGAATCTTACAATTCTACATGCACTCCTAATCTAAGACACTTGTGCATTTTCTGCACATTAACACTTACATAAAAAGGGAAATATAAACCACTCACCTAATCTAAATACTCAACCCTAATCTATTACATATTTACAACTGTACCATGAAGGTACCATGGGGGTGCATAAGCATGTACCAAATAATGTAATATTTCTCAATGCTTAAATAGTCATTAATTATCTTTAAAAATGGAGGTCAACCATAGCTTAAACCACTAATGTTTTTATTGAAAATAAAATAAAATAAGCATTGCTCCATGGGCCTCATAATTGGTCACATCTACCAAGACTATGGAGGCTTGTCTTTGAGATATTTATCCTAGCCATAATTTCCCACTTGTAGTGTGTGTTTAGATCCCCACACTAGCATAAAGGAGAATTCAACTTGGTAACCGAACCTACCATGTTCAATATCAAGTTCTATGTTTCTCGTTGAAGAAATGGTCAGTGTGAGATTTGGCAACTTATCCAGGTTTTCCTATGGTTTTTAGAGCATCCTCACTCAAGTGTGATGTGTAAAGAGGACCTAAGGACACCCAAGGAAACTAAGCATTGATATTGGTAAGACTAAAAATAACCTAGTAGAAAGGGGGCTCAAGAGGAACACTACTAATAGTGTAGAGAACATTCCCCTAGTACTTAATCAATTCCTACAAATAAGCCAACTCCATTGCCACTTTTTTGACCTACACTAAAATATACAACAATATAGAATAGAAAAATAAAAGTCTAAGAGAAGAATGAATCTTTCCTATCTTTCCATAAACAAAAAAAAATGATGATCATAAAGAGGTACCAAACTTCGAGAAACACCAGAGGAAGGAGAGAAGCGTCTCAATGGATAATTTGTTTCCATGTGAACCACTATGGGAGGAAAGGGTTAAAACAAAAAAAAAATCACTTTCAAGCATCTTGAGCCTTATGACACTTTTGAAATAGGTGAATAAGATCATTAGGTTCATGGTAGACTGGACATAGTGGATTGGAAACCTTAGTGTACGTAAGTTGTTTACCAAGTAAGAGACCTTGATGAAGTAAATTCTAGGTGAAGAATGCTTGTTTGAGATTGTGATATGTAGACCAGGCTATGTGAAAATGATGGACCCAAATATACCTAGGTGAAGAGAGGCTCCAACAAGAATTTAGTTTTTCAACCATGGGTAAGTATGAAAAGAACCATTTGTAAGACAATCTAGTCTTATAATTAAGGAAGGGTGTCTCTAGATACCACTTAATTCTTCCACCAATGATGCTAAGAGTGCATTGTGATCTTTTGAATCATAGGATTAGGTATATTTTCTTTAATTGCCTCAAAGGTTTCCTTATTAATAGAGGTAAGTCTAAACCTATGTTTTATATAATCCTAAGGATGAAAATCCTTAGTTCACCTGGCAAACAAGTTGGTAAATATAGAGATATACCTTTTATAGAATTTTTGTTTATTCATCTAGGGGATTTGGGAAAAAGGGACTCCATAGATAGTCAGGATAGGGGACCACTAAGGGTTCATGGAATTTATGGAAAACCCATCCCAAATATTATTTTCTTTTCATCGAATCATTGGTTTGATACTTTCCCAATTCTACCAAATGCTTTAAATGAAAAAAGAGCCAAAAATCTTAATGGAAACTATGGCAACGAGAAGGGAGGATAAATACATACCTCTCCATCCTTTATGCCCATAGGGAGACATTGAGGTAATGTAATTCCAAACTAACTTCCCTTCAATTTTTATCTTTGAGAAATCTCCCCATAATGCTTTTGCAAGAATAATGAATTGATAAGGGGATAGTTGATCACCTTGGTGGAGTCTACAAGATGACTTAAAGTAACCACCAATAGAACCATTGATCAAAATATAATATTTTACAATGCTATAACAACATTTTATCGATTCAAACCAACTATAATCAAAGCTAAAATTTAAAAAATATTAAGTAAAACACTCTAGGAAACCCTATCATATGCTTTTTTATATCTAATTTCATAGGCATACATAGTTTTTTCATGAAATGAAAAGAATATATGACCTATTGTGTAGTGACTACACTATCAATAATTTATTTATCATAAACAAAACCACCTTGTTCCTCTACGATAATACAATCTAGAAGACCTTTCACCCTGTTTGCCATAATTTTTGAAATGATTTATAAATCATAGTACAAAGGCTTATTAGATAGAAGATATCAAAATATGTTGTTTCGCAATTCTTAGGAACCAATGTAATAAAAGAGGAATTGATATCACTTATTGTAGCCTTCCTTTTATGGGCCTCTTCAACTACAAAAAACATATCACTCTTCAATAAATCCCAAAATTTTTGAAATAAATTTTTAGCAAATCCATCAAAACCAAGTGTCTTATTTATATGGAAAGAGAAAACTACTTCATGTAGACCCTCTATAGATATATTCTTTCCTTAAGCTTTCATTTTTTCCCTGTGTGATAATTGATGGAGTATTTTGTTAAAGCTTATCTTATGCCTCCTTATCTTACTTATTATTTGATAAAATATTTTTTAAATAATTAATTGTTTCCTTCCTTATTTGTTTTTGTTGTAGCATGAAATTATTTTTGTATTTCTATCTCCTTCCTTGAGCAATTTATCCCTAGATTTTTGAAACCAATATGACTCTTTCAATGCATTATGATAATAAAAAAGTAATAATTTTTCTTTCACATAATAATATTGATCTATTCCATTGATTTCTAATATCTTGTAAATTTTTGAGCTTGGATTCAATTTTTTTATTTAC
Organism: Wollemia nobilis; assembly: GCA_028583015.1. Lineage (NCBI taxonomy): Eukaryota > Viridiplantae > Streptophyta > Pinopsida > Araucariales > Araucariaceae > Wollemia > Wollemia nobilis. The sequence goes on from JAQPPZ010017106.1 coordinate 2,663,246, forward strand.
TTAAAAATGTTACCAAAATATTTAGCATTCCAAATCTTCATTTGCTTCTTTAAATATTTAATATTTTGAAAAAAACTTATATATATATATATATATATATATATAATCCTTAAAAAATTTCTTCATCCTACTATAACATAATCATCTGGAAGAAATCAAGGTGTCAGAGTCATAGACTAGAAGGAAGATGGTTTTGGATGACCATTTTTGGGTAAATCACAAGTCAACAAAATAAGTTAGTGATTAAATTCTCTTGCAATAGAATATTTGAATAGATTGTATAGTTATTTGTAACCATGTATTAGATAACAAGAATCTATCCAATATTTTTGCTATATGAGTTTACCCAATGCATCTATTAACCCATGTATATTGAAAACTCAAAGGACTAACATCCCAATGTCTATTTGAATTTACAAATGAATCCAAATTCTTGCATTGATTTAGAACATCCTACAGTGCCACCCTTCTTTTACAAAGGATATATAACTATGTTAAAATCACCCCTAAGATTCCATACATCATAATTATAAATAATCATTATGTTTGAAAAAAATATGCTAAGGTCCTTCCAACATCTTTCATGAGTGAATATAGATGGAACATATACATTTATAACCTTGAATTTGATATATTACTTTTTTTTTTCAAAATAGTCCATCAATATAATTACTTTTTAATTTTAAAAATTGTCCATTCAATTTCCATTTGTCCCATATTGTTGCAATAGTGCATAAGCTCCTATATAAGAAATTACTAGACAATCACCCATCTTCCAAATATTTTAAAAAGTATCCTTATATTACACACTACCTAATTTTATTTCTTGCATTAAAATAAATGCAATACTATAACAACCTATTAATTCTTTAATAACTCTTCTTTTATGATTCATATTCATACCCTTAATATTCCATTATATCATTTTCATCATCATCACCTTTTGTTTTTATTATGGGCTTAACCTCACTTCTTGCTAACACTTGTCATATTTTTATTTGGCTTCCCAAATCAATATTTCTTTAAGTTTATTTTCTCTTTTTCCATGATTTTATGACCTTCTTCTCATTTGTCCATTCCCACCAACACTTTCATATTCACCAATATGTTATATTTTTCCATATTGTTCATAATGAGACTTATCTTCTTAATATTTATGTTGTCGTAAAGAATATAAAATCAAAGGAATAGCCTCATAATTTTTTTCTTCTTAATGTTTCCTTAAAACCCTAAAGTTCATGGATGATCCTCCATAGTCATTACTTTCTTTATGATATCCTAGAAATCCTAATTTCCTTGGATATCCTCCATATTATTTTATTTATTATGATGATCTTCAAACCCTAAAGTACAATGGATACACTCTATGCTACATTTATTTTTAATAGATGTATAATATTTTATGCTACTTGTGGAAAATGAAGATGATTTACCTAGATTAATCTTGATCGACTTCACCTCAATTGCTTTAAAATTTTCCTCCTTAGCTTCCTTTGCTTTAAATTTTGTCTCTCTAGCTTCCTTCATACCTTTAAATGCTTTTCTATTTGAACTTTTGCATTGTACTTCATCATCCCTTATGTCATTTTTTACTTCTAATGGTTGATTCGAGTGAACTATAATGGAATTTTTCATTTTATGATATAGAGAGGTTTTTCTTGCCACTTTATTAGGAGGGGAAAATCCTTGATTTGACCTAGCATCTCCTATAATATGATATTCTTGTTTCATATTGAAGTTTACCTCATACAAAAAAATTTCCATCTCTTTCTTCATTATTTTGACTTCTCAATATCTTTCTATGTGTCCAGTTTTATGATATTTGTAAAATGAAATGTGTTGTTTTTATAATCCACTTGTTGAATATATTTTCTTGATTTGGACTTAATACTAATGGACTATAGTAAAGGTTTTGAAATATACATGGTAATACATATTTAAGTGTATACATCATTCCTTCTCTTCTTAGTAATTGGTCCCTCCTAGATAAGCTCACCTAGAGTATTTCCAATATTCTTTAAAACCTCCTTATTTTTGAGTTGATAAGGAAGTTTAGAAAGCCTAATCCACAGTAGAAAAAATTTAATAGTCTTTGTCTCCATAAGAAAACTTCCACTCCATGATATTAAATATAATGCATCTTTAACCCTCAACCAATAGCCTCCATTCATTATTTTATCCCTTATTTCCAAACTAGAGAAGATAATGAGGAAAATTCCTTTCAAATAAAATCCATGGAGTAATTTGAATTAAATCTCCACTTCCACTTGATCAAATTTTGAATCTTAGAAAAACCTAACTAGTATGCATTAAAATTACATATTAATCCTCTAGTTTTAAGAATAATTATATCATGCTAGATCATATCATCCTTTATATCACTTCTAACATAGTATTTTCTACCTAGATAGGGTTTGTCGTAGATTCACTCTTCCTATTATTACTAACTAGGGCATCCTTACTTCTAGTGAGGACTTTTAAAAATGACTTTCCTTCCATGTTACCTATATTTTATTCATATGAATCCTTTAGTTTTTTAGTTTACCCTAAGATTTAGAAATATAAAAAGTGGCATTCACTTCATGCTCACACTTTGCTTCTTACTTCTTGCTTACACTTTTTACTTCCTACTCACACCTCACCTTCACTCACTTTTAGATTAGTAACATTAGTATCATAGATGATAATTAAGTTGTAGTACATCAAGATTTATTAAATAACACTAAAGTTTATTTATTAAATTATAAAAGTCTCACATCATAGTAAAAAGGTAATGATTATATCTAGAACATATAAATGTGGGAATTACATTATCTACTTATTAATTTAAACTTACTTTAGGAAGGTCTAAATAAAATGAGGGTATTGAGTTTCCATTTGTTCTACATTTTCAAAGTAATAATTTTTTTAATATGTTGATCCCATTGTTCGAGAACATGATCAACTTGCCTATTTTACAATTTCTTTGTTATTTGGTTTAGGTTGTGATATGGTTATATATTAAAGTCCTCATCTATATCCACATATAAAATATTCTTGTCTAAAATATGGGAAGGATCATTCATTTATTTTCTTAAGAGTGAGATGAAAAACATTGTGAAAATGTGATAAGGTAGGTGGTAGAGCTAGCTAATAAGATATAGGCCCAATCCTTTCCAAAACTTCGAAAGGACCAATAAATAAAATGAAAATATTTAGGTATTTGATGAACTTGAATGAAATCTTATGTGGATGTACCCTAATAAGAACCTTATCTTCAATATTGAATTATATTTCAAACCTATAAGCATCAACATAATATTTTTATCTATTTTATGCTTTCTTCAAACATTTTTTGATTTTTATCACTTGACCTATTAAGTCTTATAACATTTCAAGGCTAGTGATAAATTGATCCTCAAATATATCCAAACACAAAGCAGTTCTACAAGATTGGCCATAAAAATATTCATATGGAGCCATTTCAATTGAGCTATGGTAAATATTATTATATGCAATTTCTACCAAAGTAAGATATTTATCCCATTGATTCTATTGATCCATAACATGTATTCTTAACATATCCTCCAAAACCCTATTAGATATTTTGGTTTAAGCATTATTCCCAATATTGTGTATAGTACTAATATCCAACTAGATTCCCAACATGTGTTAAAAAGTCTTCCAAAATCTACATTAGAAATAATATTCTTAGGGAGTCCATGCAATCTCAAAATATGATCCACATAAAATTGATCTATATCCTTTGTCCCATAGGTATAATTAGTGGGAATGACATGTGTGAATTGTATTAATTTATTGACTACCACCAAAATTACATTGTGTATTGATTGAGTTAAAGGTAATCCTATAATAAAATCCATAGAAACAACATCCCATTTTTATTTTGGAATCTCATGAGGGTATAATAGTCTTGCTATTTGTTCAACCTTCACCCTCTAACACTATAAACACATACTCATATATGTAGCAATATCTTTCTTCATACTTAGCCAAAAATATGTTTTTATTAGATCACCATATATCTTTTTAACTATAGGATGTGCATCATAAGGTAAATTATGTGCTTAATTCAAAATTAATGTCTATAATTCTTCTACCTTAGGTATATACATATCAATATGAAATGTTAAAAATCCTTATGAATCATTGAAATTCCCATTATATTTTTCTATCATATCTATATTTTTTACAATCAAGACTCAGCTATTGAAACCATTTATTGTTTTCCAATATCTATTTAATTATTTTATTTAGATTTATCATAACAATTGTCATGAAATAATCATTAATTCTCCTATTTAGTGAATCGGCCACCTTATTTTTTGTATCTTTGATATACATAACATCAAAATCATATTTGCATAAAAACTCCATCCATAATCATTGATGGGCATTCAAATATGGTTGTGTAAATGCCAATTCATATTTTGTTGTGTGAATGCCCATTCAATAACACAAAAGTTTATTTATAAAATAACCAAACTCTCACATCATAATAGAAGGGTAGTGACTACAGCAAAGAGTGAACGCAGTTGGAAGAAAGTGCAAGCACAAGCTAGGAGCAAGTACGAGCACAAGCTAGGAGTAAGTGCAAGCATAAGCTAAGAGTGAGTGCGAGCACAAGACGAGAATGAGTGTATAAAAAAGTAAACATAGCTAGAAGAGAGTATGAATACAAACCAAGTGTTGGACATTTTGAGTCCCTAAGCTGAAATGTTGTCATTGATGTCAATAGAGCAATAAATGTCAAAAGGATTTTTGAAGGGTTTTTGTGAAAACAAAGGTAGGGAAAATAAAAGGTTTTATTTAAAACCAAGGACAACATATTTGATCTGGGTTTTTCTTAAAATCCACGTTGGGCATTCGTTTCGTCGAAAAAGGTGTACCGGTGATGGAGTTATTTGAGTTTTAATGTTTGGTTTAAATTTTAATTATTTAAAATTTAAATTCAAATTTAAATGAAAAGGTTCCCGTTGACATCATCATGCAAATAAAATTTTAATATTTCCGTCGACGTATTCAAAGTGTTATTAAACACTATATAAAGGGTGGCAATTAAACCAAATAATCATCCCTGCTCTCGTGTGTTAATTGCCTTGGAATTCGAAAGAGCTCATGCGAATTGTTGAAATGGAAGTAGCAAAGAAAGCACAACAATTTGGAAATCTCAAACATGGTATGATGCATGGCGCATTGGTGTATCGATTTTGCTAATATTGTGGGCAGAAAAAATATCAGGGATCGAATCCCCTTGACGACAGCGTGTGGGAAGCGCTTTGTTCTTTGCGACAGGCGAAGGAAGATTAAAGGCCCTTTTGGCCTTTTCTTTTCCAACAAGCGCTTTGGCTTGGTTGGAATCTTAGCCATGGCTAAGATGCTCACGGTGTGTGGTAGATAGGGGTTCGAATCCCCTTGAGAGGTATTTACATTTTTGCCTTTAATAATTTTTATTAGCCCTAAAGTTTGGAGTTATAACGTATTTAATGGGAATTAAATTTTACCATTAGGGCTGTGATTATTATTGCAAAAGCATATTTTATTTATGTTTTATTTTTATGGAAACAGAGAATTGATTTTAGGAGAAATAAGGAGTTGTTAAAGTGATTTTGAGATATTTATTGTGGGTTATTCTTAATAAGGGTTTTCATTAAAATAGACTTTGGTGGATGTGATTAAGAAGTTGGATTAAAAAGGGTGTAAATTAAGTTATGCTTTTATTGTGATTATTTAAAAACCACTAACCCTTATTAATATTGAAAAGGAAAGTTGTGATTAAGTGTGGCAGATTTTGTGGACAACTTATTGGCATCAAAATGGTATGGGCACATTCTCCTATTGATTTTTTATGGTGGTTGATTTTTGAAATATCATTGGAGTGAAAAGTATTAATTGAAGTTTCCTTTGTGAAGATGGTTGGTTGAATGCTTCAAGGTTTTATGATTTGTGAGTTGTATTTAAACCTTGTTTCATTAGAATTGTTGTTGAAGCCCATTTATTATGAAATGAACTTGAACATGATCTAGAAAAGAACATGAGTATCATTGTTATGTGAGACTTGAGATAAAGCATTGTTGGAAATATTTTGAGTTGGTTGATACATGCTTGAACTAGGGTTTATGAGAAAGGGTTGTTCCTTGATGTGATTGGTTGAGTTGAGTTGGTTAAGCCTAGTCAAGTGGATGTGTGAAATGGTTGTTCAAGTTCCATAAAACAAACTATTCTATATTCTGATTTGAGTTGATATTGAGATTGAAGAATATGACATATTGAGTCTCTAACAATTCTCTTTATGCTTCTATTGAGTTGAGAATGGGATTTGAGTATAGAACATATAAAGTATCTAACAATTCTCTTTATGGTTATATGAGATAGATTTGGGTTGAGATTGAGATTTAAGAATAGGAAATATTGAGTCTCTAACAATTCTCTTTATGCTTCTATTAAGTTGATATTGGGATTTGAGTATAGAACATATAGAGTCTATAACAATTCTTTTTATGCTTCTATGAGATTGAATTGAGATATTTATTGTACTTTGAGTATAGAACATATTGATTCTCTAACAATTCTCTTTATGATTCTATGAGATTGAAAAAGTTATGTGTGAGATTGTTAAGCGGATTTAATATAAGTCTTTGAGAAGGCTTGTGGATCTGTTTTGAGTTAAGCTTTTGTGAAAGCTTGCTACGCAGATTTGAGAAAGTCCAAGAGAGGACTTATTGAGTAAATTTGAGAAAGTTCAAGAGAGGACTTATTGAGAATATTTGAGAAAGTACTAGAGAGTATTGTTTGAGAAGATTTAGACAGGTTTTGTGTGAACCTATTGAGCAGATTTAGACAGGTTATTGTGTGAACCTGTTGAGCAAATTTAGACAGGTTTTGTGTGAACCTATCAAGTATATTTGAGTAGGTTTTGAGTGAATCTATTGAGAAAAATTGTACTAGACCGACTGTACTATGTTTAGTGTAATATATTGAGTAGAACTGTGCTAGACCGACTAAACTGTGTTTGGTATAGTATTGATACAAAGCTTTGGAGGTAATAGAGTATAGAGGATAAAGTCTTAGTGGATAGAGATCTAGTAACCAGGACAATTAAAGATAGATCTGAGTGAGAAGTATTCAAGTGGAGAGAGATCCACCAGTCGGTGTAGCATAGAGACATAGTCTTCCATAATATCACTAGCCCTAGTAGAAGGGGAAAGAGTTCTCCTGTGGAAGATATCCATGAAATTGAGATTAGGGGATCAACATATCCTTTGGACTGAGGTCCATAAACATTGTAATATGGTAAGCATTCCCAAGATATAATTCGAGAAATATTTAGAAGAAATATTTTCTCTTTGGAGGTAGCCCACATTGGGTGAACCACGTTAAATCTATGTCTCTATTATGTGTGGTGTTTTGTGCATTGCTTTTATTACTCGCTATCGATAATACTATCTATACACTGTATAATATTGATTTAAGAAAAAAATAAAAAGTGGTCTTATACTGTTCATCCCCATATCGGTATAAGCTTGTGTTCTTCAATTGGTATTTGAGCGGGTTCCTTCAAAAGATTTTGACAGACTTGAAGGAAAAGCGGTCTAAGAACACAATGGATCAAAAGAATCAAAATAATGAGGCCTTAAATAATATAGTACCGATATTTTATGGAAGTGACTTCTTATATTGGTGTGTGCTGATGATATTTCACCTGATGGCACTTGGCAATGAATTTTTATATGCAGTGGAATTTGGGTACAATTCAAAAATTAATCCTCCTACATATAAGGAAGGTAGGTTTCTCATGCATGTAAATTCAAGAGCTATGAATGCAATTATAAGAGGATTACGTAGAGCATAATATATGAAGGTTATGGAATGCAAAACAACAAAAGATATGTGAGAACTCTTGCAAACCATATATGAAGGAGATAAAAGATCTTGATGAATCTGATGCTTGCAACAAGATCTTGAGGACTCTTCCAAAAAGGTATAGTGAAAAATTTTCTACCATAGAAACATCAATTGATAGTGATAATCTAACAAGAAATGCTTTGCTTGGTATGCTTACAACTTTTGAGATAAGAACAAAAGATCCTATTCCTCCAAAAGAAGTTGCATTCAAAGTGGATAGTAAGAAAAAGGGTAAGAAGACAAAATCAAGCAATGAATATTCTAGTGATGAAGAATCTAACTATGGTAGAAGAGATAAAGGGTTAAAAATACCAATAGATATGATATCTGTTAAATGCTTTAATTGTGGCAAGTTTGGACATTTTACAACAGAATACAAAGAGACAAATATCAACAATGATGAAGATAAACAGGAACACAGGTACAAGGAACCTAAAAATTACAGGTACCAGAAGAAAAATAGGGATGGAAAAAACATACAAGGGAAGAAGTTTTTCCAAAGGCAAAAGAGAAGCTACTATGCGGATAATCCAATTAAGTACCAAATTGATAGTGATGCTAGCTTTTCAGACAATGATAGAGATGAATTATTGTTCATGGTTAAGGAAAAAGATCAAGTTAAGAAAAATACTCCAGTTATTCTCAAGTGTTTTAGATGTGGTAAATTTAGACCAATGAGGTCTATGCAAGGAATATTCAATGGGATATGCTTCTCATGTCATACATTTGGTCACATGGCTTCACAATGCAGGATACATGAAAGACATATATATGGAAGAGAACAACTTTTCCAAGGATATTGTTATTCATGTAATGAGTTTGTTCATAAGGTAATAAATTGTAGGATTCATGATAGAAGAGGATATGGCTTCACCAGGAGAAACCCTAAGACTATTGAACATCCAAGGAATAATAACATTATGTGTTATATGTGCAATAATGATGGTCATATAGTAATATGGTGTAGAGCAAATATTCCAGAAATAGGTATGAACAGGAATAGGAATATGAACATGAACAAGAACAAGAATATTAACAGGAATAAGAATAGGAACATGAACAGAAACAAGAATATGAACAAGAACAAAGACTTAGAAAATAAAAGAGACTCAGAAAAGAATAAGAATAATAATAGGTACAAGAACAGGAACATGGATGAAAACAAGAACAGGAACAGAAACAGGGATGATGACTCGAAAATAAATAGTGAGAGAATTCAAAAAAAAGAAAAAGGAAATTAAAAAGGCAGAGAATAGTGCTTTCAAGGAGTACAAATACTCCCACCCCAGAATTAACCACCTCATGTAGAGGTGGGGCCGGGCTAAGCTAAGAGGCTCAATTCTTAGCCCCGATCCCCAAAGGTGACCCTTTGCCATTGATGTCAAAGCAGAAGACATTTGTGTATTATGGGGAGAGTTTTTGGATATGAGGAGAGATTTGATTTCTAAGAGAGCATTGATCAAGGGAGAGCAAAGCCCTAGGGGGAGCAGAAAAGAAGGTCAGAATTCAGTAAAAGGTTTTGGATTGCCATAAATGACAAAGGGGGATATTGTTGGATATTTTGAGTCCCTAAGCTGAAATTTTGTCATTGATGTCAATAGAGCAATACATGTCAAAAGGATCTATGAAGGGTTTTTGTCAAAACCAAGGCAGGAAAAATAAAAAGTTTTATTTAAAACCATGGACAACATATTTGATCTAGGTTTTTTTTTAAACCCAAATTGGGCTTTTGTTTCGTCGAAAAAGGTGCCCCAGTGATGGAGTTATTTGATTTTTAATGTTTGGTTTAAATTTTAATTATTTAAAATTTAAATTCAAATTTAAATGAAAAGGTTCCCGTTGACATCATCATGCAAATAAAATTTTAATATTTCCGTCGACGTATTCAAAGTGTTATTAAACACTATATAAAGGGTGGCAATTAAACCAAATAATCATCCTTGCTCTCGTGTGTTAATTGCCTTGGAATTCGAAAGAGCTCATGCGAATTTTTGAAATGGAAGTAGCAAAGAAAGCACAACAATTTGGAAATCTCAAACGTGGTATGATGCATGGCGCATTGGTGTATCGATTTTGCTAATATTGTGGGCAAAAAAAATATCAGGGATCGAATCCCCTTGACGACAGCGTGTGGGAAGCGCTTTGTTCTTTGCGACAGGCGAAGGAAGATTAAAGGCCATTTTGGCCTTTTCTTTTCCAACAAGCGCTTTGGCTTGGTTGGAATCTTAGCCATGGCTAAGATGCTCACGGTGTGTGGTAGATAGGGGTTCGAATCCCCTTGAGAGGTATTTACATTTTTTCCTTTAATAATTTTTATTAGCCCTAAAGTTTGGAGTTATAAGGTATTTAATGGGAATTAAATTTTATCATTAGGGCTGTGATTATTATTGCAAAAGCATATTTTATTTATGTTTTATTTTTATGGAAACGAAGAATTGATTTTAGGAGAAATAAGGAGTTGTTAAAGTGATTTTGAGATATTTATTGTGGGTTATTCTTAATAAGGGTTTTCATTAAAATAGACTTTGGTGGATGTGATTAAGAAGTTGGATTAAAAAGGGTGTAAATTAAGTTATGCTTTTATTGTGATTATTTAAAAACCACTAACCCTTATTAATATTGAAAAGGAAAGTTGTGATTAAGTGTGGCAGATTTTGTGGACAACTTATTGGCATCAAAATGGTATGGGCACATTCTCCTATTGATTTTTTATGGTGGTTGATTTCTGAAATATCATTGGAGTGAAAAGTATTAATTGAAGTTTCCTTTGTGAAGATGGTTGGTTGAATGCTTCAAGGTTTTATGATTTGTGAGTTGTATTTAAACCTTGTTTCATTAGAATTGTTGTTGAAGCCCATTTATTATGAAATGAACTTGAACATGATCTAGAAAAGAACATGAGTATCATTGTTATGTGAGACTTGAGATAAAGCATTGTTGGAAATATTTTGAGTTGGTTGATACATGCTTGAACTAGGGTTTATGAGAAAGGGTTGTTCCTTGATGTGATTGGTTGAGTTGAGTTGGTTAAGCCTAGTCAAGTGGATGTGTGAAATGGTTGTTCAAGTTCCATAAAACAAACTATTCTATATTCTGATTTGAGTTGATATTGAGATTGAAGAATATGACATATTGAGTCTCTAACAATTCTCTTTATGCTTCTATTGAGTTGAGATTGGGATTTGAGTATAGAACATATAAAGTATCTAACAATTCTCTTTATGGTTATATGAGATAGATTTGGGTTGAGATTGAGATTTAAGAATAGGAAATATTGAGTCTCTAACAATTCTCTTTATGCTTCTATTAAGTTGATATTGGGATTTGAGTATAGAACATATAGAGTCTATAACAATTCTTTTTATGCTTCTATGAGATTGAATTGAGATATTTATTGTACTTTGAGTATAGAACATATTGATTCTCTAACAATTCTCTTTATGATTCTATGAGATTGAAAAAGTTATGTGTGAGATTGTTAAGCAGATTTAATATAAGTCTTTGAGAAGGCTTGTGGACTGTTTTGAGTTAAGCTTTTGTGAAAGCTTGCTACGCAGATTTGAGAAAGTCCAAGAGAGGACTTATTGAGTAAATTTGAGAAAGTTCAAGAGAGGACTTATTGAGCATATTTGAGAAAGTACTAGAGAGTATTGTTTGAGAAGATTTAGACAGGTTTTGTGTGAACCTATTGAGCAGATTTAGACAGAGTTATTGTGTGAACTTGTTGAGCAAATTTAGACAGGTTTTGTGTGAACCTATCAAGTATATTTGAGTAGGTTTTGAGTGAATCTATTGAGAAAAATTGTACTAGACCGACTGTACTATGTTTAGTGTAATATATTGAGTAGAACTGTGCTAGACCGACTAAACTGTGTTTGGTATAGTATTGATACAAAGCTTTGGAGGTAATAGAGTATAGAGGATAAAGTCTTAGTGGATAGAGATCTAGTAACCAGGACAATTAAAGATAGATCTGAGTGAGAAGTATTCAAGTGGAGAGAGATCCACCAGTCGGTGTAGCATAGAGACATAGTCTTCCATAATATCACTAGCCCTAGTAGAAGGGGAAAGAGTTCTCCTGTGGAAGATATCCATGAAATTGAGATTAGGGGATCAACATATCCTTTGGACCGAGGTCCATAAACATTGTAATATGGTAAGCATTCCCAAGATATAATTCGAGAAATATTTAGAAGAAATATTTTCTCTTTGGAGGTAGCCCACATTGGGTGAACCACGTTAAATCTATGTCTCTATTATGTGTGGTGTTTTGTGCATTGCTTTTATTACTGCTATCGATAATACTATCTATACACTGCATAATATTGATTTGAGAAGAAAAATAAAAAGTGGTCTTATACTGTTCATCCCCATATCAGTATAAGCTTGTGTTCTTCAATTGGTATTTGAGCGGGTTCCTTCAAAAGATTTTGACAGCTTGAAGGAAAAGCGGTCTAAGAACACAATGGATCAAAAGAATCAAAATAATGAGGCCTTAAATAATATAGTACCGATATTTTATCGAAGTGACTTCTTATATTGGTGTGTGCTGATGATATTTCACCTGATGGCACTTGGCAATGAATTTTGATATGCAGTGGAATTTGGGTACAATTCAAAAATTAATCCTCCTACATATAAGGAAGGTAGGTTTCTCATGCATGTAAATTCAAGAGCTATGAATGCAATTATAAGAGGATTACGTAGAGCATAATATATGAAGGTTATGGAATGCAAAACAACAAAAGATATGTGAGAACTCTTGCAAACCATATATGAAGGAGATAAAAGATCTTGATGAATCTGATGCTTGCAACAAGATCTTGAGGACTCTTCCAAAAAGGTATAGTGAAAAATTTTCTACCATAGAAACATCAATTGATAGTGATAATCTAACAAGAAATGCTTTGCTTGGTATGCTTACAACTTTTGAGATAAGAACAAAAGATCCTATTCCTCCAAAAGAAGTTGCATTCAAAGTGGATAGTAAGAAAAAGGGTAAGAAGACAAAATCAAGCAATGAATATTCTAGTGATGAAGAATCTAACTATGGTAGAAGAGATAAAGGGTTAAAAATACCAATAGATATGATATCTGTTAAATGCTTTAATTGTGGCAAGTTTGGACATTTTACAACAGAATACAAAGAGACAAATATCAACAATGATGAAGATAAACAGGAGCACAGGTACAAGGAACCTAAAAATTACAGGTACCAGAAGAAAAATAGGGATGGACAAAACATACAAGGGAAGAAGTTTTTCCAAAGGCAAAAGAGAAGCTACTATGCGGATAATCCAAGTAAGTACCAAATTGATAGTGATGCTAGCTTTTCAGACAATGATAGAGATGAATTATTGTTCATGGTTAAGGAAAAAGATCAAGTTAAGAAAAATACTCCGCTTATTCTCAAGTGTTTTAGATGTGGTAAATTTAGACCAATGAGGTCTATGCAAGGAATATTCAATGGGATATGCTTCTCATGTCATACATTTGGTCACATGGCTTCACAATGCAGGATACATGAAAGACATATATATGGAAGAGAACAACTTTTCCAAGGATATCGTTATTCATGTAATGAGTTTGTTCATAAGGTAATAAATTGTAGGATTCATGATAGAAGAGGATATGGCTTCACCAGGAGAAACCCTAAGACTATTGAACATCCAAGGAATAATAACATTATGTGTTATATGTGCAATAATGATGGTCATATAGTAATATGGTGTAGAGCAAATATTCCAGAAATAGGTATGAACAGGAATAGGAATATGAACATGAACAAGAACAAGAATATTAACAGGAATAAGAATAGGAACATGAACAGAAACAAGAATATGAACAAGAACAAAGACTTAGAAAATAAAAGAGACTCAAAAAAGAATAAGAATAATAATAGGTACAAGAACAGGAACATGGATGAAAACAAGAACAGGAACAGAAACAGGGATGATGACTCGAAAATAAATAGTGAGAGAATTCAGAAAAAAGAAAAAGGAAAATAAAAAGGCAGAGAATAGTGCTTTCAAGGAGTACAAATACTCCCACCCCAGAATTAACCACCTCATGTAGATGTGGGGCCGGGCTAAGCTAAGAGGCTCAATTCTTAGCCCCGATCCCCAAAGGTGACCCTTTGCCATTGATGTCAAAGCAGAAGACATTTGTGTATTATGGGGAGAGTTTTTGGATATGAGGAGAGATTTGATTTCTAAGAGAGCATTGATCAAGGGAGAGCAAAGCCCTAGGGGGAGCAGAAAAGAAGGTCAGAATTCAGTAAAAGGTTTTGGATTGCCATAAATGACAAAGGGGGATATTGTTGGATATTTTGAGTCCCTAAGCTGAAATTTTGTCATTGATGTCAATAGAGCAATACATGTCAAAAGGATCTATGAAGGGTTTTTGTCAAAACCAAGGCAGGAAAAATAAAAAGTTTTATTTAAAACCATGGACAACATATTTGATCTAGGTTTTTTTTAAACCCAAATTGGGCTTTTGTTTCATCGAAAAAGGTGCCCCGATGATGGAGTTATTTGATTTTTAATGTTTGGTTTAAATTTTAATTATTTAAAATTTAAATTCAAATTTAAATGAAAAGGTTCCCGTTGACATCATCATGCAAATAAAATTTTAATATTTCCGTCGACGTATTCAAAGTGTTATTAAACACTATATAAAGGGTGGCAATTAAACCAAATAATCATCCTTGCTCTCGTGTGTTAATTGCCTTGGAATTCGAAAGAGCTCATGCGAATTTTTGAAATGGAAGTAGCAAAGAAAGCACAACAATTTGGAAATCTCAAACGTGGTATGATGCATGGCGCATTGGTGTATCGATTTTGCTAATATTGTGGGCAGAAAAAATATCAGGGATCGAATCCCCTTGACGACAGCGTGTGGGAAGCGCTTTGTTCTTTGCGACAGGCGAAGGAAGATTAAAGGCCCTTTTGGCCTTTTCTTTTCCAACAAGCGCTTTGGCTTGGTTGGAATCTTAGCCATGGCTAAGATGCTCACGGTGTGTGGTAGATAGGGGTTCGAATCCCCTTGAGAGGTATTTACATTTTTTCCTTTAATAATTTTTATTAGCCCTAAAGTTTGGAGTTATAAGGTATTTAATGGGAATTAAATTTTACCATTAGGGTTGTGATTATTATTGCAAAAGCATATTTTATTTATGTTTTATTTTTATGGAAACAGAGAATTGATTTTAGGAGAAATAAGGAGTTGTTAAAGTGATTTTGAGATATTTATTGTGGGTTATTCTTAATAAGGGTTTTCATTAAAATAGACTTTGGTGGATGTGATTAAGAAGTTGGATTAAAAAGGGTGTAAATTAAGTTATGCTTTTATTGTGATTATTTAAAAACCACTAACCCTTATTAATATTGAAAAGGAAAGTTGTGATTAAGTGTGGCAGATTTTGTGGACAACTTATTGGCATCAAAATGGTATGGGCACATTCTCCTATTGATTTTTTATGGTGGTTGATTTCTGAAATATCATTGGAGTGAAAAGTATTAATTGAAGTTTCCTTTGTGAAGATGGTTGGTTGAATGCTTCAAGGTTTTATGATTTGTGAGTTGTATTTAAACCTTGTTTCATTAGAATTGTTGTTGAAGCCCATTTATTATGAAATGAACTTGAACATGATCTAGAAAAGAACATGAGTATCATTGTTATGTGAGACTTGAGATAAAGCATTGTTGGAAATATTTTGAGCTGGTTGATACATGCTTGAACTAGGGTTTATGAGAAAGGGTTGTTCCTTGATGTGATTGGTTGAGTTGAGTTGGTTAAGCCTAGTCAAGTGGATGTGTGAAATGGTTGTTCAAGTTCCATAAAACAAACTATTCTATATTCTGATTTGAGTTGATATTGAGATTGAAGAATATGACATATTGAGTCTCTAACAATTCTCTTTATGCTTCTATTGAGTTGAGATTGGGATTTGAGTATAGAACATATAAAGTATCTAACAATTCTCTTTATGGTTATATGAGATTGATTTGGGTTGAGATTGAGATTTAAGAATAGGAAATATTGAGTCTCTAACAATTCTCTTTATGCTTCTATTAAGTTGATATTGGGATTTGAGTATAGAACATATAGAGTCTATAACAATTCTTTTTATGCTTCTATGAGATTGAATTGAGATATTTATTGTACTTTGAGTATAGAACATATTGATTCTCTAAAAATTCTCTTTATGATTCTATGAGATTGAAAAAGTTATGTGTGAGATTGTTAAGCAGATTTAATATAAGTCTTTGAGAAGGCTTGTGGACTGTTTTGAGTTAATCTTTTGTGAAAGCTTGCTACGCAGATTTGAGAAAGTCCAAGAGAGGACTTATTGAGTAAATTTGAGAAAGTTCAAGAGAGGACTTATTGAGCATATTTGAGAAATTACTAGAGAGTATTGTTTGAGAAGATTTAGACAGGTTTTGTGTGAACCTATTGAGCAGATTTAGACAGGTTATTGTGTGAACCTGTTGAGCAAATTTAGACAGGTTTTGTGTGAACCTATCAAGTATATTTGAGTAGGTTTTGAGTGAATCTATTGAGAAAAATTGTACTAGACCGACTGTACTATGTTTAGTGTAATATATTGAGTAGAACTGTGCTAGACCGACTAAACTGTGTTTGGTATAGTATTGATACAAAGCTTTGGAGGTAATAGAGTATAGAGGATAAAGTCTTAGTGGATAGAGATCTAGTAACCAGGACAATTAAAGATAGATCTGAGTGAGAAGTATTCAAGTGGAGAGAGATCCACCAGTCGGTGTAGCATAAAGACATAGTCTTCCATAATATCACTAGCCCTAGTAGAAGGGGAAAGAGTTCTCCTGTGGAAGATATCCATGAAATTGAGATTAGGGGATCAACATATCCTTTGGACTGAGGTCCATAAACATTGTAATATGGTAAGCATTCCCAATATATAATTCAAGAAATATTTAGAAGAAATATTTTCTCTTTGGAGGTAGCCCACATTGGGTGAACCACGTTAAATCTGTCTCTATTATGTGTGGTGTTTTGTGCATTGCTTTTATTACTGCTATCGATAATACTATCTATACACTGCATAATATTGATTTGAGAAGAAAAATAAAAAGTGGTCTTATATTGTTCATCCCCATCTCAGTATAAGCTTGTGTTCTTCAATTGGTATTTGAGCGGGTTCCTTCAAAAGATTTTGACAGCTTGAAGGAAAAGCGGTCTAAGAACACAATGGATCAAAAGAATCAAAATAATGAGGCCTTAAATAATATAGTACCGATATTTTATGGAAGTGACTTCTTATATTGGTGTGTGCTGATGATATTTCACTTGATGGCACTTGGCAATGAATTTTGATATGCAGTGGAATTTGGGTACAATTCAAAAATTAATCCTCCTACATATAAGGAAGGTAGGTTTCTCATGCATGTAAATTCAAGAGCTATGAATGCAATTATAAGAGGATTACGTAGAGCATAATATATGAAGGTTATGGAATGCAAAACAACAAAAGATATGTGAGAACTCTTGCAAACCATATATGAAGGAGATAAAAGATCTTGATGAATCTGATGCTTGCAACAAGATCTTGAGGACTCTTCCAAAAAGGTATAGTGAAAAATTTTCTACCATAGAAACATCAATTGATAGTGATAATCTAACAAGAAATGCTTTGCTTGGTATGCTTACAACTTTTGAGATAAGAACAAAAGATCCTATTCCTCCAAAAGAAGTTGCATTCAAAGTGGATAGTAAGAAAAAGGGTAAGAAGACAAAATCAAGCAATGAATATTCTAGTGATGAAGAATCTAACTATGGTAGAAGAGATAAAGGGTTAAAAATACCAATAGATATGATATCTGTTAAATGCTTTAATTGTGGCAAGTTTGGACATTTTACAACAGAATACAAAGAGACAAATATCAACAATGATGAAGATAAACAGGAACACAGGTACAAGGAACCTAAAAATTACAGGTACCAGAAGAAAAATAGGGATGGACAAAACATACAAGGGAAGAAGTTTTTCCAAAGGCAAAAGATAAGCTACTATGCGGATAATCCAATTAAGTACCAAATTGATAGTGATGCTAGCTTTTCGGACAATGATAGAGATGAATTATTGTTCATGGTTAAGGAAAAAGATCAAGTTAAGAAAAATACTCCGATTATTCTCAAGTGTTTTAGATGTGGTAAATTTAGACCAATGAGGTCTATGCAAGGAATATTCAATGGGATATGCTTCTCATGTCATACATTTGGTCACATGGCTTCACAATGCAGGATACATGAAAGACATATATATGGAAGAGAACAACTTTTCCAAGGATATTGTTATTCATGTAATGAGTTTGTTCATAAGGTAATAAATTGTAGGATTCATGATAGAAGAGGATATGGCTTCACTGGGAGAAACCCTAAGACTATTAGACATCCAAGGAATAATAACATTAAGTGTTATATGTGCAATAATGATGGTCATATAGTAATATGGTGTAGAGCAAATATTCCGAAATAGGTATGAACAGGAATAGGAATATGAACATGAACAAGAACAAGAATATTAACAGGAATAAGAACAGGAACATGAACAGAAACAAGAATATGAACAGGAAAAAAGACTTAGAAAATAAAAGAGACTCAGAAAAGAATAAGAATAATAATAGGTACAAGAACAGGAACATGGATGAAAACAAGAACAGGAACAGAAACAGGGATGATGAATCGAAAATAAATAGTGAGAGAATTCAAAAAAAAGAAAAAGGAAAATAAAAAGGCAGAGAATAGTGCTTTCAAGGAGTACAAATACTCCCACCCCAAAATTAAACACCTCATGTAGAGGTGGGTCCTGGCTAAGCTAAGAGGCTCAATTCTTAGCCCCGATCCCCAAAGGTGACCCTTTGCCATTGATGTCAAAGCAGAAGACATTTGTGTATTATGGGGAGAGTTTTTGGATATGAGGAGAGATTTGATTTCTAAGAGAGCATTGATCAAGGGAGAGCAAAGCCCTAGGGGGAGCAGAAAAGAAGGTCAGAATTCAGTAAAAGGTTTTGGATTGCCATAAATGACAAAGGGGGATATTGTTGGATATTTTGAGTCCCTAAGCTGAAATGTTGTCATTAATGTCAATAGAGCAATACATGTCAAAAGGATCTATGAAGGGTTTTTGTCAAAACCAAGGCAGGAAAAATAAAAAGTTTTATTTAAAACCATGGACAACATATTTGATCTAGGTTTTTTTTTAAACCCAAATTGGGCTTTTGTTTCGTCAAAAAAGGTGCCCCGGTGATGGAGTTATTTGATTTTTAATGTTTGGTTTAAATTTTAATTATTTAAAATTTAAATTCAAATTTAAATGAAAAGGTTCCCGTCTACATCATCATGCAAATACAATTTTAATATTTCCGCCAACATCTTCAAAGTTTTATTAAACACTATATAAAGGGGTGGCAATTAAACTAAATAATCATCCTTGATATCGTGTGTTAATAGCCTTGGAAGTCGAAAGAGCTCGTGCGAATTATTGAAAAAGAAGCAGCAAAGAAAGTGTAGCAATTTGGAAATCTCAAATGTGGTATGAGGCATGGTGCATTGGTGTATCGATTTTACTAAGACTATGGGCAGCACAAATATCAGGGATTGAATCCCCTTGATGACAGCATGTGGGAAGCACTTTGGCGCTTTGTCCTTTGCAACAGGTGGAGGAAGATTAAAGGTCATTTTGGCATTTGCTTTTCCAATGAGCACTTTGCCTTGGTTGGAATATTAGCCATAGCTAAGACGCTCATGATGTGTGGTGGACTGGGGTTCGAATCCCCTTGAGAGGTATTTAGGTTTTTACCTTTAATAATTTTTATTAGACCTAAAGTTTGGAGTTATAAGGTATTTAATGGGAATTAAATTTTGCCATTAGGACTGTGATTATTATTGCAAAAGCATATTTTATTTATGTTTTATTTTGATGGAAATGGAGAATTGATTTTAGGAGAAATAATGAGTTGTTGTTAAAGTGATTTTGAGATATTTATTGTGGGTTATTCTTAATAAGGGTTGTTATTAAAATAGAATTTGGTGGATGTGATTATGAAGTTGGAGTAAAAAGGGTGTAAATTAAGTTATGCTTTTATTGTTATTATTTAAAAACCACTAACCCTTATTAATATTGAAAAGGAAAGTTGTGATTAAGTGTGGCAGATTTTGTGGACAACTTATTGGCATCAAAATGGTATGGGCACATTCTCCTATTGATTTTTTATGGTGGTTGATTTCTAAAATATCATTGGAGTGAAAAGTATTAATTGAAGTTTCCTTTGTGAAGATGGTTTGTTGAATGCTTCAAGGTTTTATGATTTGTGAGTTGTATTTAAACCTTGTTTCATTAGCATTGTTGTTGAAGCCCATTGATTATGAAATGAAATTGAACATGATCTAGAAAATAACATGAGTATCATTGTTATGTGAGACTTGAGATAAAGCATTGTTGGAAATATTTTGAGTTGGTTGATACATGCTTGAACTAGGGTTTGTGAGAAAGGGTTGTTCCTTGATGTGATTGGTTGAGTTGAGTTGGTTAAGCCTAGTCAAGTGGATGTGTGAAATGGTTGTTCAAGTTACATAAAAAAAACTATTCTATATTCTGATTTGAGTTGATATTGAGATTGAAGAATATGACATATTGAGTCTCTAAAAATTCTCTTTATGCTTCTATTGAGTTGAGATTGGGATTTGAGTATAGAACATATAAAGTATCTAACAATTCTCTTTATGGTTCTATGAGATTGAGTTGAGTTGAGATTGAGATTTAAGAATAGGAAATATTGAGTCTCTAACAATTCTCTTTATGCTTCTATTAAGTTGAGATTAGGATTTGAGTATAGAACATATAGAGTCTCTAACAATTATCTTTATGCTTCTATGATATTAAATTGATATATTGATTGTACTTTGATTATAGAACATATTGAGTCTCTAACAATTCTCTTTATGATTCTATGTGATTGAACAAGTTCTATGTGAACTTGTTAAGTAGATTTGAGACAAGTCTTTGAGAAGGCTTGTGGATTGTTTTGAGTTAAGCTTTTGTGAAAGCTTGCTAAGCAGATTTGAGCAAGTCCAAGAGAGGACTTATTGAGCAAATTTGAGCAAGTCCAAGAGAGGACTTATTGAGAAGATTTGAGCAAGTCCTAGAGAGGATTTATTGAGAAGATTTAGATAGGTTTTGTGTGAACCTGTTGAGCATATTTGGATAGGTTTTTGTGTGAACCCGTTGAGCAGATTTAGACAAGTTTTTGTGTGAACCTGTTGAGTAGATTTGAGTATGTTCTGAGTGAACCTTTTGAGCAGAATTGTACTAGACCGACTGTACTATGTTTAGCACAAGAGATTGAGAAAAATTGTGCTATACCGGCTGAACTATGTTTGGTACAGTATTGAGACAGGTCTTTGGAGGTGATAGAGTATAGAGGATAGAGTCTCAGTGGATAGAGATCCAGTAGCCAGGACAATTGAAGACAGATCTAAGTGAGAATTCTTTAAGTGGAGAGAGATCCACCAGTCAGTGTAGCATAAAGATAGAGTCTTCTAGAATATCACTAGCCCTAGTAGAAGGGGAAAGAGTTATCCTATGTAATATATCCATGAACTTGATATTAGGGGATCATCATCTCCTTTGGATCGAGGTCCATAAACATTATAATTTGGGAAGGATTCCCAAGAGATCATTTGAAAAATATTTAGAAGAAATATTTTCTCTATGGAGGTAGCCCACATTGGGTGAACCACGTTAAATTTGTGTCTCTATTATGTGTGGTGTTTTGTGCATTGCTTTGATTACTGCTATTTATACTGCTATCTATACACTGCATAATATTGATTTGAGAAGAAAAGTAAAAAGTGGTCTTATACTATTCACCCCCCTCTCAGTATAAGCTTGTGTTCTTCACCAAGAGTGTGTGAAACCTAGAGCAAGTGTAGCCAAGAGTGAGTGCAAGCATGAGTCAGGAGTGAGTGCAACCATAAATAAGAGTGTGAGTACAAGTCAAGTGTGCTAGAAGCAAGTGAAGCTATAAGTGAGTGCAAGCATGAGATGGGAGTGAGTGTAGCCAAAAACAAGAGTGCAATTGCAAGCCAGGAGTAAATGTAGATAGTAGCAAGTGCAAGCATGAGTTGAGAGTGAGTGCAACCAAAAATGAATGTGAGCATGAGTCGTGAGTGAGTGCAAAAAAAAATGAGTGATAGCACAAGATAGGAATGAGGAGGAAGTGTGATAAAAAAATAAGAAAGTAGAAATAAAAATGTGATCAAGTAATAAGTGTCACTTCTTATTCTAGATATTACAATAATTTAAAGGATTAATTTGAGAAAAATATAGGTAACATGGAAATAAAGTCATTTTTGAAAATCCTTACTGAAATTATGAATGACCAAGTTTGAAGTTTGCATGCCCTAGCTAGCAATAAGAGGAAGATATAATCTATGGC
The DNA here is from genome assembly GCA_028583015.1 of Wollemia nobilis. NCBI lineage: Eukaryota > Viridiplantae > Streptophyta > Pinopsida > Araucariales > Araucariaceae > Wollemia > Wollemia nobilis. Next base: position 2,685,628 of record JAQPPZ010017106.1, read on the forward strand.
AAATCCAGTCTAGGTAGTAAATTCTACACCAAAAGTGATTATCAAGGATGAGATGATTGAGCATGATATAACGAGTCTTAAAACTAGAGGGTTATTTTGTAAGTTTCATGGATATAGGGGTAGAGATACATTATATTTAAGACCTTGGAGTGAGAAATTTTTTGTGGACACAAAAACTATTAAAAGGCTTCGGTATGGATTAGAATTTTTGGACTTCCTTATAAACTCATCAATAAGGAGGTTTTGAATAATATTGATAATACTCTAGGTGAATTCATCTAGGAGGGACAAAATACAAAGGAGGGAAGGCATATTGTATACACTTGAATATGTATTGCCATAGATATTTCTAAACATTTACTACAATTTATTAGGATTAGATCTAAATCAAGAGAAAGATATCTTGTTGGCAATTTTGGGTACCTTGGGTACATTGCATTTGCTCAAGTGAATAAGTTGTCATTGATGTCAAGAAGCTTTTGAAGGAATTTGATTTGATGTAAAATAATTTTTTTTGATGAAGGTTTTGGCATGACAGGCTCGAAAGAAAGTAAGTTAGAAAAGTGTCGCAATATCGCGACATGTCGCATTTTCACGACTTAAGCAGGAGACAGAAAGATTTTTAGAAAAATGTTGCGATATCACGACATGTCGCATTTTCACGACTTAAGCAGGAGAGAGAAATATTTTTAGAAAAGTGTCGCGATATCGTGACATGTCACAGTTTCACGACTCAAAGAGGAGAGAGAATGTTTGAAGTCAAAAATGTCATGATTTCATGACATATTGCAAGGAAGGTTGTACGGACAAAAAAGTGTCACAATTTTGTGACATGTTGCAGAAGAGAGAGTCCATAGTATGAATTGTCACGATTTCATGACAAGTTCGAAGAGAGAGAAAGTAAAATGAGAATTGTTGTGATTTTGTGACATGCTACAGAACTCGAAGGGAGAACTATCATGATTTCATGACATACAGCAACAAAAAGAGCTTGAAGGGAGAACTGTCATGATTTCATGACATGCTATAGACAAAAGTGTTCGAAATAAGAAATGTCACGATTTTGCGACAAGTTGCAAAGTAAGTGTACGGAAAGTTGATAGCGTCGCAATTTCATGACATGTTGAAGAGAAAGCGTACGGATACAGAAAGTGTCGTGATTTTGTGACATGTTCCATTTTCACGGGCGTAAGGCAAAGAAAAGCACAAGGCAGCGAAAGTGTCATGATTTCGTGACATGTTCCATTTTTGCTAGTGCCTGCAGAGAAGAGTGTACGAAAGCGAAAGGTGTCATGATTTCGTGACATGTCATGTTTTCGCTAGTGCAAGCAGAGAAGAGTGCAAGGAAGCAAAAGTGTCATGATTTCGTGACAGAAACTGAAAGCAAGTCTTCTATAGGAGAAGTGTCACGATTTCACAACAAAAGCAAAAAGGAGGTCGACGAAGGGAGAAGTGTCACAATTTCACGACAAAAGCATAGTTGATGCTGACAAAGACAAAAGTGTCACGATATCACGACAAGAACTTAGTTGAAGTCGTCAAAGGCTAAAGTGATGTGATATCATGACAAAAGCCAAAAGGAAGTGTACGGTTGCAAAAGTGTCGCGATATCACAACATGTTGTATTTTTGCGGCAAAAGCTTTAGAAGAGTCTCAGAGGCAGTAAAGCTGACAAATTTAAATGTGAGCCAAAAAAGTTAAATGTGAGCCGATGATGATTAGGGTTTACAGCCAACGTAGTTTAGGGTTGTGCAGCCGACTAAGATCAAGGTTTTGATCTTGAAAGAGTTAGTATAAAAGGAGGGCTATTTGGACAGTTGAAGTGTGATTTTATGTGTCGTTGAAGCGTGACATTCATAGATAGTGCGCAGAGAGTGTGAAATTTGATTGAAAATGCACAAGTTAAGTTTGCAGTGTGCAGAGAGCGAGTCGTGTCAAATCGAGCTAAGTGTGAAGCAAGAGTGCACAGAGAGAAGAAAAGTGCAAAGCTATTGGGTGCATCATTTTTGCAACGTTCGAAGATAATGGGCAAGCTTTGTGAGAGCCTGTGAGCAGGTTTTGGACAAGTCATTGAGAGGGATTGTTGGACAGATTTGAGCAAGCTTTTGTTGAGCTTGTGGAGTAGTTTGGGCAAGTTCTAGTGAGAACTTGCAAAGCAGATCTGAGACAAGTCTTGGTGAAGACTTGGGTGAAGATCAAGCAAGCTTTAGTGAAATCTTGTGAACCACTTTTGTGAACCATATTTGAGGACCAGTTGAGGATAGAGATTGGTGCAGATTTGAGGATAGATTTGTACCCAGACCAGAGAAAGAGGATGAGGACATTTATGCCAGATCGAAGGACTGTGTTTGGTGTAGATCAGAGAAAGAGAACCAGGACATTTGTGCCATACCGAAGGACAGTGTTTGGTGTAGATCAAAGAAAGAGAACAAGGAAATTTGTGCTAAACTGAAGGAATGTGTTTAGTACAAATTTGAGGACCAGCTTTGGAGGTGATAGAGTTGAGGATAGAGGTCTCCAGCCAGAGCAGGAAGGACAGGTGTCTTCTATGGATAGAGTTCCATTTGCTAAGGGCAGTGAAGGCATAGGTCTTCTAGAGGATCACCAGTCAGAGCAGAGCTAGGGGATTGGTGTCTCCTTTGGGTTGGTGCCCATAAACATTGTAATCGGGAAAGGTATTCCTAGAATTTGGATTGATAAAATTTAGTGAAAGATTTTATCCGTGGATGCAGCTCACATTGAGCGAACCATGTAAATTGGTGTCTCATGTGTGTGTGACGATTTGTACTTTTCTTTGTTTTTTGCTATTGATATTGCCATTGATATATTGTATAATATTGATTGGGATAAGAAAAGTAAAAAGTGGTCTTATACTGTTCACCCCCCCATCTCAGTATAAGCTTGTGTTCTTCAATTGGTATCAGAGCGGGTTCCTTCGAAAAGTTTAACAGCTTGAAAGAAAAGCTAGTAAAGAACACGATGGATTATTCAAGTGGCAATGCAGCACCTATTCTTGATGGGTCAAATTTTGGTCTTTGGAGTGCAAGGATGAAGGTTCATCTAATGGAACTTGGTAATGAGGTATGGGAAGTAATTGAAGATGAGTACACTATTCCTGTACATGGTCCAAATACTAAAGAAGAAAGGCTCCTACATCACAACAATTCAAAAGCAATGAATGCAATCTTGAAAGGCTTATAGAAAGCAGATCTCACCAAAGTGATTCACTACAAGACAACTAGTGAAATGTGGAAACAATTGTAGGTGGTTCATACAGGTGATACAAATGTCAAAAAGGCCAAGTTGAGACACTTCAAAGGTATTTTTGAACAACTCAAGATGAATGATGATGAAAATATTAGTGACTACATGCTTCGTATGGATGAGGTTGTTAACTCCATGAAAGACTTAGGTCTTGAGCTTGCTGAAAATGATGTTTGTGATAAGATTTTAAGATCTCTTCCTAATAGATTTAGTGAAAATATTTCTGCTATTGAGGAAGCTAAAGATTTGGATAAGTTGAAAAAGGATGAGCTCCATAGTATACTTGCAGCATTTGAGTTGAGAACTCAAGTGAAGGTTGATGTCAAGAAAGAGGCGACTTTCAAGGCTACCAAGAAATCCAAGGGTAAATAGACTCAAGAGAGTGATGAGTCTTCTAGTGATGAAGAGGCATATTACAACAAGAAAGGCAAGTTCTCTAGAAAGCACAAAAGCATGAAAAATATAAGATTTTTCAATTGTGGAAAGTTTGGTCATTATGCTACTGACTATACTATTTCCAAGAATGAAAGTGATGAAGATAAACAAGATTCTAAGAGCAAGGATTCTGAAAAGCACAAGCATCACAGAAAGAACAAATATGAGCACAACAATCAAGGAAAGAGGTATTCTCACAAGCTCAAGAAGAGTTTCTACCTAGAAAAAGCAAGTAAGTGTTCTAGTAGTGATAGTGAAAGTTCTTCAAGTGATGATGAAAATGAGATGTTGTTCATATCAGAAAAAGAGGAAGAACCAAAACATAGATTCATTATCATGAAATGTCTTAGATGTGGAAATTTTGGTAACCTTGAGGATGATTGTAAAAATAATGATTTGGTTTCTAGTATGTATGAGGATGATTCAGAAAACTATAAGGAAGATGCTTGTATGGTTTTTGAAAAAGGTAGCACCTCTAGTGATAAGAAATCTAGAAAAGGCTTTGATGATTCAGAAAGGAAGCAAATAAAGGATCTTGAAAGTGAACTTATTAATGCTCTTAGTGCTTTGAAAAAGGAAAGAAAGAAGAATGATAGACTCAAGGATAAGTTAGATGAATGTTGTATGGAAAGAGATGAGCTTATAGAAAATCTTGATTTCTCTATAGCTAAGACACAAGAACTCAAGGATGAGTTAGAGTCTAAGGTTCTTGAGTATAGTGAGTTAGAATAGAAAATGGCTTCTTTGAAAGAAGAAACTAAAGAGTACAAGGATAAGCTTTACAGGTTTCAAGATAGCTCCAAAAATGTTAAGTCACTCATCAAAGGTCAAAGAAAAACAATAGATAAAATAGGCCTTGGTTTTGTTAAGCCACTCAAGGAACAAGTTGGAGAGTCTAGTAAGAGACTCCAAAAAGAAGAGAGTTCTGATGAGGAAAGTATTTCAGATCATGAGTCCTTGAATGATAGTTGTGCAAAAATAGAAAACAGATTTAAGAATGAGAAGAAGAAGTTTTCAGGACCCAAGAGGTCAAATAAAAGAAATTTTCAAGGCATATGTTTTGCGTGTCACATATTCGATCACATGGCTTCACATTGCATGGCTCAAGTGAAGAAAGTAAATGACAGTTTCAGAGGTGGTAATTTCTTTCAAGGGTATTGCTACTCTTGTAATCAGTTTGGGCATAAGGCAATTTTCTATTGCGAGGTAAATAATAGGAATAGGTTTGATCAAAACAGGTTCGACCGGAACAGGTTTGACCAGAATAGGGTTGGTCATAACAGATGGAGTCAAATATTAGGTATGCCTCAAAGAAATAACATTGTTACTTGTTATAAGTGCAACAATGAAGGTCACATAGCTAGACAGTGTAGAGCTGATATTCCAAGGTATAGGAACAGAAATAGTGGCATGATCAGGTCCAAGGATCAAGGCATGAAAAAGAACAGGGATGAGAACAAGAACAAGAACAAGAACAATGACAAGAATAGGAATATGGACAAAGAGTTCAAGAGAAGGCCCGACAAGGAATTTATAGACACTGATGATGATCAGTGCCTAATGGGAGTTTTACTCCCATCCCAGAATTAATCACCTCATAAAGAGGTGGGGGAGGGACTAAGCTAAGAGGCTCATTCTTAGTCCCGAGCCCCAAAGGTAACCCTTTTCCATTGATGACAAAGGGGGAGAGAAATGAGTAAGGGGGAGAGCTTCAAGTGAAGAGGAAAGCTTCAAGTCAGGGGGAGCAAAACTTCAAAGAAATATTCTCAGTTGTGGGCACAGTTTCTCAGTTGTTAGCACAGTTGGTTTCAGTTTTGGCTCTTGAGACGTGTTTTCAGTAAAGGTTTGCCATCAATGACAAAGGGGGAGATTGTTGGCAATTTTGGGTACCTTGGGTACATTGCATTTGCTCAAGTGAATAAGTTGTCATTGATGTCAAGAAGCTTTTGAAGGAATTTGATTTGATGTAAAATAATTTGTTTTGATGAAGGTTTCGGCATGACAGGCTCGAAAGAAAGTAAGTTAGAAAAGTGTCACGATATCGCGACATGTCACATTTTCACGACTTAAGTAGGAGAGAGAAAGATTTTTAGAAAAATGTCACGATATCATGACATGTCGCATTTTCACGACTTAAGAAGGAGAGAAAGATTTTTAGAAAAGTGTCACGATATCGTGACATGTCATAGTTTCGTGACTCAAAGAGGAGAGAGAATGTTCGGAGTCAAAAATGTCACGATTTTGCGACATATTGCAAGGAAGGTTGTACGGACGAAAAAGTGTCACAATTTCATGACATGTTGTAGAAGAGAGAGTCCGTAGTATGAATTGTCATGATTTTGCGACAAGTTCAAAGAGAGAAAGTAAAATGAGAATTGTTGCGATTTCGCGACATGCTATAGAACTCGAAGGGAGAACTATCACGATTTTGTGACATACAACAACAGAAAGAGTTCGAAGTGAGAACTATCATGATTTTGTGACATGCTGTAGATGAAAGTGTTCGAAATAAGAAATGTCATGATTTCATGACAAGTTGCAAAGTAAGCGTACGAAAATTTGATAGCGTCGCGATTTTGTGACATGTTGAAGAGAAAGCGTACGGATACAGAAAGTGTCATGATTTCACGACATGTTCCATTTTTGTGGGTGTAAGGTAGAGAAAAGCACAAGGCAATGAAAGTGTCACGATTTCACGACATGTTCTATTTTTGCTAGTGCCTACAGAGAAGAGTGTTTGGAAGCGAAAGGTGTCACGATTTCGTGACATGTCATGTTTTCGCTAGTGCAAGCAGAGAAGAGTGCAAGGAAGCGAAAGTGTCACGATTTCACGACAGAAACTAAAAGCAAGTCTTCTATAGGAGAAGTGTCATGATTTCACGACAAAAGTAGAAAGGAGGTCGACGAAGGGAGAAGTGTCATGATTTCACAACAAAAGCATAGTTGATGCTGACAAAGACAAAAGTGTCACGATATTGCGACAAGAACTTTGTTGAAGTCGTCAAAGGCTAAAGTGTCACGATATTGTGACATGTTGTATTTTTGTGGTAGAAGCTTTAGAAGAGTCTCAGAGGCAGTAAATCTGACAAAGTTAAATGTGATCTGATGATGATTAGGGTTTACAGCTGACGTAGTTTAGGGTTGTGCAGCCGACTAAGATCAAGGTTTTGATCTTGAAAGAGTTAGTATAAAATGAGGGTTGGTTGGAGAGTTGAAGGGTGATTTTTATGTGTCATTGTAGCGCGACGTTCGCAAATAGTGCGCAAAGAGTGCAAAATTTTATCGAAAGTGCACAAGTTAAGTTCGTAGTGCGCAGAGAGCGAGTCGTGTCAAATCGAGCTAAGTGTGAAGCAAGAGTGCACAAAGAGTAGAAAAGTGCAAAGCTATTGGATGCATCATTTTTGTGAGATTCAAAGATAATGGGCAAGCTTTGTGAGAGCCTGTGAGCAGGTTTTGGACAAGTCATTGAGAGGGATTGTTGGATAGATTTTAGCAAGCTTTTGTTGAGCTTGTGGAGCAGTTTGGGCAGGTTCTAGTGAGAACTTGCAAAGCAGATCTGAGACAAGTCTTGGTGAAGACTTGGGTGAAGATCAAGAAAGCTTTAGTGAAAGCTTGTGAACCACTTTTATGAACCATATTTGAGGACCAGTTGAGGACAGAGATTGGTGCAAATTTGAGGACAGATTTGTACCCAGACCAGAGAAAGAGGACGAGGACATTTGTGCCAGATTGAAGGACTATGTTTGGTGTAGATCATAGAAAGAGAATGAGGACATTTGTGTCAGACCGAAGGACTGTGTTTGGTGCAGATCAGAGAAAGAGAACAAGGACATTTGTGCTAAACTAAAGGACTATGTTTAGTACAAATTTGAGGACCAACTTTGGAGGTGATAGAGTTGAGGACAGAGGTCTCCAGCCAAAGCAGGGAGGACAAGTGTCTTCTATGGATAGAGTTCCATTTGCTAAGGGCAACAAATGCAGAGGTCTTCTAGAGGATCACCAGTCAGAGCAGAGCTAGGGGATTGGTGTCTCCTTTGGGTTGGTGCCCATAAACATTGTAATCGGGAAAGGTATTCCCAAAATTTGGATTGATAAAATTTAGTGAAAGATTTTATCCGTGGATGTAGCTCACATTGAGTGAACCACATAAATTGGTGTCTCATGTGTGTGTGATGATTTGTACTTTTCTTTGGTTTTTTCTATTGATATTGCCATTGATATATTTTATAATATTGATTGGTATAAGAAAAGTAAAAAGTGGTCTTATACTGTTCACCCCCCCCTCTCAGTATAAGCTTGTGTTCTTCATATCTAGATCAAGAGAATTAGATTATGAAAATATTGCATTACAATGTCACAAATGTCATGAAATTGGGTACATGACAAGAGACTACAAAGTAAAAATGAAGGAAGAGATGGAATTTTTTGGGTATGAGGATAACTTCAATTTGAAACACGGAGACCATATCATAGGAGAAGCTAGGTCAAATCAAGGATTTGCCAATCCTAATAAAGTATCTAGAAAAACCCCTCTACATCATAAGATGGAAAAGACCATTATAGTTCATTCGAATCAACCAGAAGAAATAAATGTATGGGATGAGTCAATAAAATGTACAAGTTAAAATATAGAAGGAGCTAAAGATGCGAAGGAAGAGTGGGAGGAAAATTTTAATACAAAGGAAGATGAGGCGACAAATTTTAAAGTAAATGATGTGGAGGAGATCATGTTTAATCTAGGTAAATCGCATTTATTATCCTCAAGAAGCTTGAAATATTCTCCTTATATTAAAAATGAAAGTAGTACAAAGTGTATTCCTTACAATTTAGGTTTTCAAGAGCTATATAGTCAAAAAACAATTATGGAGGATATTTGAAGAAATTTAGGTTTTTTAGGCCAACATAAGAAAGTGATGACTATGTACGATTATCTATGCAGTTTAGATTTTTTAGGAAAACATAAATAAGAAAATGCTAATTAGGTTATTCCTTGCACTTTCGACTCTTTAGGGCAACAAAAATATTTAGAATATAAGTCTCATGTTGAACAATATGAAAAAACTGGAAGAGATTGATGAAGATGAGAGTGCTAGAGGAAATGGAAGAAGGAGAGGAAGGCCATAAAAACATGAACTAAGAGAAAAAGAAACTCAAAAGGATATTGATTTGGGAATCCAAATAAATATATCATAGGTGTTAACAAGAAGTGGGGCTAAGCCCACTAATAAAAATAAAACGTGTTGATGATGAAAATGATATAATGGAATATTATAGGTATGAATAAAACCCCTAAAAAAGAGTTATTAAGGAATTGATATGTTGTTATAGCCTTAAGTTTATTTTAATACAACAAACAAAATTAAGTAGTGAAGAATGTAAGGATGTTTTTGAGAAAATTTGGAAGATAGGTATGTTGTTATAGCCCTAATTTTATTTTAATACAACAAACAAAATTAAGTAGTGAAGAATGTAAGGATGCTTTTAAGAAAATTTGGAAGACAGGTGATTGTTTAGTAGTTTCTTCTACATAAGCTTGAGGTGGTATTGCAATAATATGGGATAAATGCAAATGGGATGGAAAAATTTTAGAAGAAAAAAGTAATTGGGTTGCTATATTATTTTGTAGGAAAGAGGAAAACATCAAATTTGGGGTTATAAATGTATATGCTCCAACTATAGTTACTCATTGTGAAAGATGTTGGAAGGACTTAAGTATATTTTTGTCAAATACAATGATGGTTCATTGTGATCTATGGGTTATTGGGGGTGATTTTAATATTGTTATATTTCCTTTGGAAAATAAGGGTGGCATTCTAGGATGGTCTAAATCAATACAATATTTTGCTTCATTTTTCAATTCAAACAACCTTTGGGATGTTAGTTCCTCAAGCTTTAAATACACATGGGATAATAGATGCATTGAGGAAAATCATATGGTATAAAGACTGGATAGATTCTTGTTATCCAATAAATGGTTGCAAAGAAAATATACAATCTCTTTAGATATTTTATTGTGAGAAGGATCAAATAACAAACCCATTCTTTTGACTTTTTAGTCACCTAACAATGGTAGTCTAAAGACATTTCACTTCCAGTCTATGTGGCTCCAAGACCCTGATTTTTTCCAGATGATTATGTTATGGTGGGATGAATCAAAATTTGAAGGATAATGTATGTACATGTTTATTCAAAAGTTGAAATATTTAAAGAAGCAAATAAAGATATGGAATGTCAATTTTTTGATGACATTTTTAAAGAAAGAAAAGAATCGAAGCTCAAAAATTTACAAGAGATAGTAGAGATTAATGGAATGGACCAAGATTCTTATCTAAAAGAAAAACAATTACTTTGATTGTTATAATGCGTTGAAAAATGAGGATTCATATTGGTTCCAAAAATCTAGAGAGAAATAGGTCAAGGAAGGATATAGAAATACAAACATTTTTCATGCTACAACAAAAACAATTTTTTCTATTCATGATATCAAAAATATTATAACTTCGGATGGAAGAAATATTGAGGATGAAGAAGATATAAGGAAGAAAGCAATAAATTATTTCTAAAATATTTTTTTAGATTCTAGGAAATATTAGGAGGCACAAGAAAAAATTATGTAAAATATTCCATCATATATCACTCAGGACAAAATGAAAGCTTGGTGAAGAAGATATCTATGGAGGATCTTTATGAAGCGGTTTTCTCTTTCCATCCTAACAAGGCACCTCAAATTGATGGATTTCTTACAATTTTATTTTAAGAGGCTTGGAAAAGGAAGGCTATAATAAGCAAGATCAATGCTACTTTTACTACCTCGGTTCCCAAGAAATGAGACAAAACATTTTGATAATTTTCATTCAATAAGCCTTTGTAATATGATTTATAAGATCATTTCAAAAATTATTACAAATAGGTTGAAGGGCATTCTAGGGTATCTTATGTCAAAGGAACAAGGTGGGTTTGTTCAGGGTAAACAAATTTTTGATGGTATAATTAATGCACAAGAGGCCATACCTTCTCTTCATTCCATGAAAAATCTAGGTATGATTTTGAAATTAGATATGAACAAAGCATATGATAGGGTTTCCTAGAATTTTGTACATGCTATTGTTAGAATGTTTGGCTTTGATTATAGTTGGTGTGAGTGGATTAAATGTTGTTATATAACTACACAAGTTTCTATTTTTATCAATGATTCTCCTATTGGGTACTTCAATTCATCTTGTGGATTTCATCAAGGTGATCCTCTTTCTCCTTATTTATTCATTATTCTAGTAGAAGCATTAGAGAGAGCCTTTTCAAAATAAAAAATGGAAGGAAATATCAAGGGTATTCAAGTTGCAAAACATGGTCCCTTTGAATCTCATCTCCAATTTGTTGATGATACTTTTCTCTTGGGCCATACCTCAGTTAGTGAAGCCATGGAGTTTAAATAAATATTATCATGTTATGATAAGGCTATTGGATAGTTGGTAAATACTTCAAAATCCAGGATTTTTTTATTAATACTACCCTAGATTTACAACAAATTATTGTGAATATTTTAGGGTTTAAAATTAAAAAATTTCTATCAACCTACTTGGGTATTCCTTTGTTTTATAAAGGAAATAAAAAGAATCTTTGGAACTCTTTTGTGGATGGAATCAAAGCTTCATTGGAAGGTTGGAAAGGTACGTTCTTAACCATGGTAGGAAGCCTACAACTCATAAAGACCACTTTGCAATCCATTCCTATTTATATGATGTTGTAGACACCTAAAATATGTCATATTGAGGATACTACCTATATGGACTTCTTTAAATCCATATGACCCACCTTTGGGAAACCCCAAGGCTTAATAGTGGGTTTCATCACTCAAAAAAAAATATATCATTTGCAACCATGGCCATCCCACAAAAGGATGGCCTCCAAATTGATCGTCTTACCCCAAGAGAATCCCTAATCATGACTATCTCATCCCACTATGACCTGTAGTCATGACCATATCACCTCGATACAACTGCACCAAAAGAAAGATCCTATGTAATGGATAAAGCACTTACGAATGCCAACCAAGAATAATGGTTTCTTGATAATAATTTCTTAAATTAAATCATTTTTTGGATTCTCCTACAAGATAAAACTCCCTTCAAGGAAGTCTATATAAGGACACTTAGCCTTCATTAATAATCCTAGAAATTCCATATAACAAAATTTTGTTGAAATAGATATCAAATAGTCTTCAAAGTTTCAAGAAATGAAGTGCTATCGAATTTCAACCATGAAGCTTCCAAACATGACAATGGACCAATTCAAAGGTTGAATATTGGATTTGCACTCCTTGCAACATCCAACGCTCTTAATTCATGTTAAATCTCATAATTAAGTCATTCTTCATGAGTGCACCCATGAATCAAACCTGGTGTCTCCTCACATGGATTACAAGGAATTCACTCGTAGTTCAACAACCATATCATCCCAAGACTATCTGTAGGTACGATCATCTCATCCTGAGATGACCAGTAGGCAAGATCATCCAACATAGAGACGACCTCCTAACAGAGATATTTTTTCTTGTTTTCTTGGTTTAATCAATTTTAGTAGCATCCTGATTAATTCATAGCATATTTAGATTTTATTTTTCATACATTTATCAGTTGTATTTCAAATTATTTATCATGGATATGGGTCTTATATTGAAAGGCTCTTCATATGCTATTGATACCTTTTAAATTTCTTTGTGTGTATATTATAGGTATCTATAAGGAGACAACAATGTAGAATCTAAATATCATCATCCCTTATGGAGGTTATGAAAAACTCTCTCCAAGATGGTTCATGGGTTTGAAGAAGATCATGTAAATTACATCCAAAAAATTATTATTGTAAATCATTGTATCAAGATTGGTAGAACATCTCAAAGAGATATTTTATTGTAACCTCATGAAAATGAATGGATATTATTGTTAATAAAAGGACACCATCATTCATATTATATATATCTTGTTTGTAATATTTGTGGTTTTAATGTTATTGATATCTTTCAATATTTGTGTGCTTGGATGTATGGTCTTTTTCTAATATTTAGTGATGATCACGGTCGAACACAATCCATATCTTGCATTTTTATTGCTAATTATTATTTTCTTGGTATTTTTGAATTGCAGGTACTATCATCCCTTGTAGATATGATCAACAATCATGACTATCCCTATGTGATATGGCCAACAAACATCACCATCCCTCCCAAAGATGACCTCAAACTAGAAGGCAAAAACTTTGGGAAACAACATATTCATTAGATGTAGGCTCTCATAGTAAACATCCTCTATCCTTATTTTTCTACTTTCGGTAAAGAAAAATAGATTTTTCATGCTTAAGTATATAAATTTTAAAATATTTTGAATATTTAAAGAATTATCTGCTTGTGATGGTCGTATGAATGAAAAAAATTGGAGGGCTCCACCCCCAAACCCCCTGATATGGGGGTGCATCCACCCCTCTATGATCCCCCTCCTAGACACTTGCCATAAAAGAATAACCTGTGATCTGCCTGTGACTACTCCTGAGTCACACAACCTCTATCTGTGGCCATCCCTATCCTAGATGGCCCCTGCACTATGTTATATGGCCCTATCTACAGGTCATACCTTGCAGATATGACCTTTGCTTAACTACTTTTTGGTCTTATTTCTTGCTACCTATTCAAAGGCTAATATTATATTAGGGTTCTACATTTATAGTTTTATAAAATTAAAATGTTTATTACTTAGAAATATGAAAATCAAACAAGTTTTATTTATTTATTAGTAAAAGAGCATGGAATGCTATATGATTTTACTTTCTTTTGCATAAAATAAAAATAACCCTGCACACCACATTTCACTTTAATATTAATGTGTTGGATTTCATCACCAACTATCAATCGAGATCAGTGATAGTGGGCTTCATATCCATCCATTGGCTCATACCCTAAAAACTTAGTGGCCATAGGATTAGGGGCTTTAACAACAAAATACACTAAACAATTAGGGACTCAAAAATAAAACTTAAATGAGATAGTCACATTGTATTCTTGTGTGTTTCTTGTTGTTCAATTAATTCACTAATGGTAATGGCTCGTAGCCAATCTCAACCAAGAGCTAGTACAGCCCAAAAATTGCATGGAGACATGGAACATCTCCAATTTAGTCCAGAGGACATGGCCATATCTGAATGACATGCTTGTGTTTGTTATGAAACCAATACCATCTACAAGGAATTTGACATACAAGACATCCCTATTAGGGAAGCACCCATAGGTCCTCCAAAAAACCTTCTTGACTTGGACATCCTGGTAGAATTTTATAAAAAGAATAATCTGCTCACTAGGGGGCCTAGTAGGTCAATGTCACGAATTCACATTCTGACTTTATCTATACATAAATCAGAACATGAACATGAGTATACAACATGACCTAGCCCATATGAGCAAGCCACCCCATTTGATCGAGCAATTCACCCTTCTACTCATAGAGAATACTCTACACAAGCACATTATACCTCTATGCAACCTGAATATATAGAGATTACATCTAAGCCTGAATATCATGCATTTATCATAGATGATGAATAGGACCCAAGTCATCCTCCAAATCCTCATGAAGAGTACTTGGTGCAACCATGTTGTTACTCTACATTGACCAACTATATAAATTTCATTCATAAACTATAATATTAGGTCAATGCAACCTTTAGGGATCATGGGAAACAAGTAATAGATCCTACTAGGGGAGAAATACAAGATAAACCCATATGTATTTCAAATATGAAGATACATAAAACCCATACAAGTGAGCAAAAAAATTATACTCATTAAACACTTAGGCCAAATATTAACAAACAACAACAATTTAATCAATAATGGGTGGATCCACAATGGGCATACCTATAAAGTTTATATCAAAAAAGGATACAACAAGCACAACAAAATATATAACAAGAGCAATTGCAAAATGCATTGCATGAAGTGGTGCCTACACCTAGAACCCATAGGATGCAACAACACATAAGATGACCAGTATAGTATCAAAATTTTCTCCCTTGGCCACACCAAAATTGTGTTTTACATAAAACACTGCAAGCTAGTTATCTTCAAGAATCCCATACTCCTCAACAATACCAAGATCAGCAAGAGGAGGAATTATATGAAGAGCCTCAATGAGGACATAATGAATTATAAGTAGATACCTACCTTGAATATATTTATTATGAGGTACCTAATGATCATACGTATCACCCACCTCAACATAAAAATAGGCTTCCTTTGTCTAATCAAGTGTAAAAATAGGAAAATCATATCATTTTCTAGAGGTATACAAGATGCTAACTGATCGACTAAATTCATTACAATGTTGAATATTGGATTCACATTATTTGAAACATCCAACATGATTGATTCATGTTAAATCTCATAATTAAGTCATTCTTCATGAGCGCACCCTTGAAATTCAATCCCATGAATCAAACCTAGTGTCTCCTCACATCGATCACAAGGAATTCACTCGCAGTTCAACGACCATCTCATTCCAATAAAATCTATAGGTACGATCATCTCATCTTGAGACGATAAGTAGGAGAGATCATCCAGCATAGAGATGACCTCCTAGCAGAGATCTATTTTTACTTTTTTCTTGGTTTCATCAATTTTAGTAGCATCCTAATTACTTCCTAGCATAGTTAGATTTTAGTTTTCATACATTTATTAGTTGTATTTCAACTTCTTTATCATTTTATTTATCATGGATATGAGTCTTATATTGAAAGGCTCTTCATATGCTATTGATACCTTTTAAATTTCTTTGTGTGTAGATTATAGGTATCTATAAGGAGACAACAATGTAGAATCTAAATATCATCATCCCTTGTGGAGGTCATGAAAAACCCTCTCCAAGATGGTTCATGGGTTTGAAGAAGATCTTGTGCATTACATCCAAAAAATTATTATTGTAAATCATTGTATAAATATTGGTAGAACATCTCAAAGAGATATTTTATTGTAACCTCATGAAAAGGAATGTATATTATTGTTAATAAAAGGATACCATCATTCATATTATATATATTGTTCTTAATATTTGTGGTTTTAATGTTATTGATATCTTTCAATATTTGTGTGCTTGGATGTATGGTCTTTTTCTAAAAATTAGTGATGATCACGGTTGGACACAATCCATATCTTGCAATTTCATTGCTAATTATTATTTTCTTGGTATTTTTGAATTGCAAGTACTATCATCCCTTGTAGATACGATCAACAATCATGACTATCCTTGTGTGAGATGGCCAACAGATGTCACCATCCCTCCCAAAGATGACCTCAAAATAGAAGGTAAAAACTTTGTGAAACATCTTAATTAGATGTAGGCCTCTATCCTTATTTTTCTACTTTTGGTAAATAAAAATAGATTTTTCATGCTTAAGTCTATAAATTTTAGAATATTTAGAATATTTAAAAACATTTCTACTTTTAACGATCGTACGAATGAAAAAAAATTGGGAGGCTCCACCCCCGAACCCCCTGATAGGGGGGTGCATCCACCCTCCTATGACACCCCTCCTAGACACTTGTCGTAAAAGAATAACATGTGATCTATATGTGACTACTCTTGTGTCACATGACCTCTATCTATGGCCATATCTATCCCAGATAGCCCCTGCCCTATGTTAGATGGCCCTGTCTACAGACTGTACCTTGCAGAGATGACCTTTGTTTAACTACTTTTTGGTCTAATTGCTTGCTACCTATTCAAATGCTGATATCATATTAGGGTTATACATTTTTAGTTTTCTAAAATTGAAACATTTATTACTTAGAAATATGAAAATCAAACATTTTTTTATCCATTAGTAAAATAGGATGGAATGCTATATGATTTTACTTACATAAAATAAAAAGAAACCCACACACCACATTTCACTTTAACATTAACGAGTTGGATTTCATCACCAAATATCAATCAAGACCAGTGATAGTGGGCTTCATATCCATGCATTGGCTCATACCCTCGAAACTTTATAACCATAGGATTAGGGACTTTAACAAAAAAATACACTAAACAATTATAGGGACTAAAAAATAAAACTAAAATAAGATAATCAAATTGTATTATTGTGTGTTTCTTGTTGTTCGATTAATTCACTCATGGTAATGGCTTGTATCCAAGCTCAACCAAGAGCTAGTACTGCCCAAAATTTGCATGGAGACATGGAACGTCTCAAATTTAGTTTAGAGGACATGGCCATATCTGAATGACATCCTAGTGTTTGTCATGACACCAATACCATCTACAAGGAATTTGACATACAAGACATCCCTATTATGGAACCACCCATAGGTCCTCCAAAAAACCTTCTTGACTTGGACATCTTGATAGAATTTTATAAAAAGAATAATCTGCTCACTAGGGGTCTAGTGGGTCAATGTCGTGAGCTCACATTCTGACTTGCTCTATACATCAATCAGAACATGAACGTGAGTATACAACATGACCTAGCCCATATGAGCAAGCCACCCTATTTTATCGAGCAAGTCACCCTTCTACTCATAGATAATACTCTACACAAGCACATTATACCTCTATGCAGCCTGAATATTATGCATTTCTCATAGATGATGAAGAGGACCCAAGTCATCCTCCTAATCCTCATGAATAGTACTTGGTGCAACCATGTTGTGACTCTACATTTCCAAACTATATGGATTTCATTCATAAACTATAATATCAGGTCGATGCAACCGTTAGGGATCATGGGAAACAAGTAATAGATCCTACTAGGGAATAAAGACAAGATAAACCCATATGTATTTCAAATATGAGGATACATAAACCCCATACAAATGAACAAAAAAATCATACTCATTAAACACTTAGGCCAAATCTTAACAAACAAAAATAATTTCATCAATAATGGGTGGATCCATAATGGGCATAACAAGAACAACAAAATATACAACAAGAGCAATTGCAAAATGCATTGCATGAAGCAGTGCCTACACCTAGAACCCATAGGATGCAACAACACATAAGATGACTAGTATAGTATCAAAATATTCTCCCTTGACCACACCAATTTTATGTTTTACATAAAATACTGCTAGCTAGTTATCTTCAAGAATCCCATACTCCTCAACAATATCAATATCAACAAGAGGAGGAATTATATGAAGAGCCTCAATGAGGAAATCATGAATTATAAGTAGATACCTACCTTGAATCCATTTATGATGAGGTACCTGATGATCATACTTATCACCCACCTCAACATCAAGGGCAAAAATAGGAAAATCATATCATTTTTCTAGAGGTATACAAGGTGCTAAATGATCAACTAAATTCATTAGAAAACAAACTCAAAGTTTAATTTATCAAAAATCCACACTAAAATAGCTTAGCAATCAACCTCTACATCCATCAGTGCCATCATCACCATATCCATCATATTTTGAGATGCCTAAATTAAAATTTTCAAATGTGATGAAGACACACAAGAGAATGTGAAAAGCTTCATTAATGTGTTCTTTCATATTTAAGACAATGATCCCTTGATGTTGGGAACCTTCCTTATAACATTAGCTGAGGGTGCTTTGGAATGGTATAATCATCTACCATGCCATTGAATATACACCTTTGAGCAATTAGCCAATGCATTTTTGGAACGTTTTACCTTTGGCACTAAGAAAATGATAAAATTGATTGACTTGTCTAGCCTTAATCAATTTTATGATGATCCTATCATGGAATATAGAAACATGTTGAGAAAGGTGATGTCAAAATTACCTTTGACACTACCCATAACAAAACTAACTTAATTTTCACTAGAAGTTGTTTGAAGCAGCTATCACTCTTCTTACAATTACAACACTACCAAATATTCAAGGAAGCCTTGGCATAGGCCAAGGTCATTGAGGACATCAAGGTCCAGGAGGGTGATATGCAACTCTAAAAAAAAGAATGGGCAAACAAAAATATTAAATGTGGCAACATGCAACAAAAAGTGGCCCTATTCAATCAATTTGTTTTGAGTTTCCTTGAATCCTCAAACAAAGTTGCATCACATCAACTAATAGTGTAGCCTAATTACCAGACTCAACCTCCATTGGCCAGAAATCATATGCAATAGACTCAAATACAAGGCCAACAATGTTGAACACCATGGGAATATAATCATTTCCAGAGATTATAGCATCAATCTTCAATAAATTATGTGAGGCACGGGCAATCAATATTCTTGAGATTCATCCATTGAAATATAATAAGTGTATATCAAAGGGGCACAGGGAAAATCTATACTATGCTTATCATCGGCAAAGGGGTAATGGCATCCATACATGTTACCCCTTTAGAGATTTAGTACATGATATGATCAAGAGGCAAGAGCTTCATATTGGAAATCCTCTTGCTCCAAACAACAAATAAATAGGAGTCTTCCAAGACCCCTTACCCATACACAAAGAAAACATAGAACCTACTAATCAAGCAAAGCAACCTAGGTAGGTGAATCAGGTGCATTTCAATCCACCTCTCCAAGAGTTTGTGGGAATGACCAGTTTTGTAACAGAGAACCAAGAATATCAAAATTGATCTATGCAACTTGTGGCTTCATACAATGTTTTATATTTTCTCATCGTATCTCATCAAAACATCAATATTACACATAATTAGTTGCCACAATAGGATTGGTTCACTTTCATCACTCCTTCTAGTCAGATCAATCACATCACATCAAGCATAATGCATAGTAGGGGTGCTCAAGGTATCACATCTTCCCCAAATTTACCAATCACCACACACTTTAGTGGTACTTAAGGTATCACATCTTCCCCCTTACAAAAAAATCAAAAATCATAAAAAATTATAAAAAATATAAAAAAAACATAAAAAAAATAATAATATAAAATATCAAAATACAAAAACATTTGCATTACATCACTATGCATTTTTTTACCTTTATTGGTTAGTTGCATTAGGCATATTCATTCACTGCACTTGCATTAGAATATGTTGTTCTTGCATTACCACAAATGACACCATGTTTGTATGCCAGTCATGAGTCTTGAATCAACCTTATGCATCATAATCATTTGAAGTTTTTATTATGAGATTTTTATTATTAAGGGGTTCTCATAAGATATTTTAGATACCGATGTTTATATGACCACTGGCTATTTTATGCACACCTTTTATTTTGCAAAATAGCATAGGAAAAACTCCCACATAACACATACCACTACCATATACATTCTCCTTTGTGAGTAACTATGTTTTTCAACACAACCAATAAGTTTTTATAAGGTGTTCACTAGGGTTTTTGATCATTCAACCATCCCTAGTTTTCTTTTCAAATATTGTAGAAAGCTCTCTTGGCTTTTAGATAGTACCTTGCATATGTCAAAATCCCAACACAATTTTACATGTTTAACACCTAAGTTTGAACAAGGAAATATGACACTACAACATAGTCCTTGTCACCTTGAGTGAAAGATTTTCCTTTCTCATCCTATTATGTGCATGGTCTAGGATGCTAAGAATTTTCAAAAGGACAAGCTCCCCTATACCCAAGCAATCCCCTTGATCTTCCATAAAATAAGCAAGTTTTCTATAATAATAATAAAAAATAAATAAATAGTGGTTTCACCACTAATAAAATCCCTTGCTCCAAAAGAGTAGTTTTTACCACTAAGTAAAAAAATGAACAAGTATCTTGAGTAATCAAAAGAAAAGAAGGGGGTAATGAGCTTGAATCCCTAGAATCCTTAGTTATTCCAAAATACATGGGGTAATATCCATTATAGCAATGGGTTTAATGAAACCCATCTAGCAATGGAGCAACCTTATGCGTAGTGATATGTCTATCACATTAGTGATCTTATTTTGTACATATCAATATCAACTTACATATGAGCTAGCTTTTGGTGGCTTGTATTGCCTAGTAGTCTAGTATAACTACATCTAAAACTAGGATAAAAATAACCATTGGGTGATCTTAATTGCAACAATATATTGAGTGAAACTTGTTGGAAAATGAGGTAGTCTTATACGTCATAATGAACAACACATGCACACACAGGGATAATGAATATATGGGTCTTCCTAGAATATTTTTATCTTACAATGTATAGCCAACATATAATTTTTTATTTATAAACTAAGGTTTTTGAGTCTCATGTAAGACCTTGTTGTGCCCTCATAACATATCACTATTTAACATCCATCATTTACATTTCACAATATCATTCGATACAATTCAACTTCAAATGTATGACTTTTTGTGAAAAGGTTAACATTTGGATTAATTACTTTCATACATTCTGTGGTGCTTACATTTAGGTTCCTTTGCATCGTAGATTCATTCATTATGTTTTAGCATATAAACATAAACATCAAATTTTGTATCATCATGTCATTAGTACATCACATACATGCATGCATCCTATAAAGTCTAGGTATACATTCATCCATCATCCATCACTGCATTCACATCTCAACACAAAATGCTCCAAAGTCACTTAACCCCTTTGGTCACATCACTTCAAAATGCTCCAAAGGAACCTAACCCCTTTGGTCACATCAATTCAAAATACTCCAAAGGCACTTAACCCCTTTGGTCAAATCAATTCAAAAATCTCCAAAGGCACATAACTCCTTTGGTCAAACAAATTCAAATATATATATATATATATATATATATATATATATATATATATATATATATATATATATATATATATATATATATATATATATTAATAAAATGGGTCAAATAAAGGTTGTAATAGGGTCTTTTGATCCTACCATATTTGTAATTCAATGGTCAAACCCAAATCAAGTCATCTTGGTTAAGTGACTTGTCACTTTCATCATTTTCCATATCCTCTATCAACTTGTCTCTTGAAGGGCTAGTCATATAATTACAAAATTTATAATCAAATTAACAATAAAACACCCAATAATTTCTAATTGTGTTCATTAAAGAATCATTACCAAGGAAAATAATGCACCCTTCTTGCTTGGGGTAAAAAAAACAAAAGATAAAAAAAAATTCAAACAAACTAGGTAGTTACACCAACTGATTTCCATTCCCTAAGGCTAAGTATTATACTTAAGCTTATCTCCTAATTAACACTAAGGATAAGGATTAGACTTAATATTATCTCCTAATTTCCACTAAGGATAAGGATTAGACTTAAGCTTACCTTATAATTGCCACTAAGTCTAGTGTGTGGACTTAAGCTTGTCTTCCAATGCCACTAAGGCTAGTGTGTAGACTTAAGCTTATCTTCCAATGTCCCAAAGATTACAAAAATCAAGTTCCTAAACTTATCAAAATAAATGATTCAAAAAATGCATGCTCTTTCCATTATTGGGGCATCTAACGTTGATTATGTTAATGAAAAACCTTAATCAATTTGACCACTCTAGGTCATCAACTTTTGCTCCACATTGTGCTTTCACACAATGCATCCCAAAAAGAGGCATTTGTAGACAGCTAAAATATGTCATATTGAGGAGACTACCTATATGGACTCCTTTAAATCTATATGAACCACCTTTGGGCAAAGCTAAGGCTTAACTGTGGTTTTCACCACTCAAATAGGAAAGAATTTCCTTTGTAGCCACAACCATCCCACCAAATTATGACCTCCACAATGATAGTCTTACCCTGAGATGGCCCCTAATCACAACCGTCTCACCTTGAGATGGCCCATATTCACAACCATATCACCCTAAGATGGTCACATCAAAAATATGATCCCACACAATGGATAAAGCAATTATGAATGTCAGTCAAGCATAACAGTTTGTTGAATTCAACTATTTCTTGGCTTCTCCTACAAGCTAAGACTCTCTTTGTGGAAGTCTATATAAGGGTGCATAGCCTTAATTAATATCCTAGCAATTCCATATAACGAAGTGCTACCAAATTGGAGATCAAAGAATCTTCAAAGTTTCAAGCAATGAAGTGCTATCTGATTTCAATCATGAAGTTTCCAAGCATGATAATGGACCATTTCAAAATTTGAAGATCGTATTCACTCCTTGCAACATCCAGTGCTCTTGCTTCCTATCAAAATTTTCCATTAAGTTTTTCTTCACAAGTGAACCCTTGAACATCAATTCCATGGATCAAACCTAGCATTGCCTTGCAAAAATCACAAGGAATTCACTCGTAGTTCAATGGTTGTCTTGTCCCGAGATGGCTCACAAGCATGATCATATCACCCAGAGATGACCAATAGGTAAAGACCGTCAAGCATATACACAGCCTCCCGACAGAGATCTATTTCTCTATTTTCTTGCTTTCATCAATTTTAGCATAGTTAGATTTTATTTTTTATGCATTTATCAGTTGTATTTCAACTTATTTTTCATTTTATTTATCATGGATATGGACCTTATATTGAGATGCTTTTCATATGCTATTGATTCCTTTTAAATTTATTTATGTACATATTATAAGTATCTACAAGGAGATAACAACATAGAGACTCAATATCATCACCCCTTGTGGAGGTCACAAAAAACCCTCTCCAAGATGGTTTGTGGGTTTGAAGAAGATCCTATGCATTACATCCAAAGGATTATTACTATAAATCATTGTATCAATATTGGTAGCACATATCTAAGAGATATTTTGTTATAACCTCATGAAAAGGAATGGATATTATTGTTAATAAAAGGACACCATCATTCATATTATATATATCTTGTTCTTAATATTTGTGGTTTCATTGTTATTGCTATATTTCAATATTTGTGTGCTTGGATGTATGGTATTTTTCTAATCTTCAGATGTCACTTACAAGACTGACAATAGGTATTACATCAAAAATTGATAAAATTTAGATAGGCTTTCTATGGAAAGGTTATGAGGAGTAATTTAGATTTCCTCTTTGTAAGTGGGATAGGGTTTGCAAAGGAAATAATATTGGAGGAGAAAGCTTGCAAAATTGCAGACTTATAAATTTGGCATTAGGAGCAAAGCTTGGGTGGAGATTATTCAGAGATCAAGGAAAGAATTGGGTAAAAATATTATTTCAAAAATATATAGGTTATCTTGATGCAATTAAATTGTTTAGGAAAATAACTCTACATAAAGAATCATCAACAACTCAACATGGAACTTCATATTAGAGAGTTTGCAATTGATAAAGAGACATATTAGATGGTTAGTAAAATAATGGGAGTTATGCAGATTTTTGGCTTAATGCTTGGTTGAAGCCTTATCCTCTTATATTTGACTCAAAATGGAAATAATTTGCTTAAGCGTGCCTAGCGTGTAAAGGTCAAAAGATCAAATGTTATATTATTATGAGCAAAAAATCCATTTCATGGATTTATTTTAGTAACCTAGTTGAAGGAGAGGAACTCAAACAATTTGTAAATGAACTTCAAAATATGCTTCAAGAGTTTTATTTACCAATTTATAAATGAAATGATGATTTGGTTTATAATTTATCAAAGGATGGTGTATACATTATCAAGTTTGGATATGAGGATTTAGAACAATTAAAATTTTCTTGGAAGAGTTACTGGTCAATAGAGGCTCTCCCTAAGGCCTCAACATTTATTTGGTTAATAGTTCAAATTAATATTTTTATGGGAGAGATTATACAAGGAAGAGGATATTATTAACTCTTTAGATGTGCCTTGTGTGAGAAGGATTTAGAAATGTCAAACCATTTACATCTTCATTGTCCATTTGCTCACAAAATTTAGGGTTATTTTAAAAAATATATAAAATTATATTGGGTAGGTCCATCAACATTGAAAGAGTTGATAAAATATTGGATAAATTATTTCAAAGCTAAATCATTATGTATTCTTTGGAGAATTGGCCCTACCATTATTTGTTGAAATTTATGGTTTGAAAGGAATAACAAAATTTTTAAAAATAAATGTCAAAATCATGTCCAAGTTTATAACTGTATTAGTGCCTCTCGTAGAATGTCTATAAATATGGTGCTCATCATCGGAAGTCTAAATTATAGAAAAATATATTCTAATAACTTGGCTACAGGATTTGAATATACATGGAAGAGTCATCTAGAACAATAAAAAAAAAAAAAAAAAGGATCTACTTCGATCTATGGTAAAGTAGAAATATCCAAAAATTGGGTTTATCAATATTAATTTTGATGGTTCTTCTAAAGGAAATCTAGTAAAATTTGGTGGAGGTGGTGTTTTTAGAAATAGTGAAGGCAAAATTCTTATCATTTATTCAAAATCATATGGAACTTCAACTAACGACTATGTTGAGGCTAGGGCACTTCTTATAGGGATTAAAATTGCAACAGAAAAAGCATGGAAATATGTTTCAATTGAGGGGGACTCACAAATTATCATCAATGCTATTAAAAAAAATGGATGTGGAGATTGTATAAAAAATAATATTATTTCTTTTGTTCATCATCTATTACTAGAGGAAATCTCCTGGTAGTGTGAGCATATTTATAGAGAAGGAAATCAAGTAGTAGATAGATTAGTGAATAATGGTGTTGATTTTCATCCCGATGAAACTCAAATTTTAGAAGGCAATTGACCAAGTCAGATTTTATGTATTAATAAAAATTATGTCAAGGATTTAATTGTGGAAACATATCACTTCAAGGAATTTGAAGAATATATTTAAGATAAAAAGAAATGAAAAAAACAATGATAAAAATGTATGCTACAACAAATGTAATATTTTGGTATTTTGATGACCCAATAGATGTCACATATAACCTATTAAAAAAATAAAAAATAAATAAAAATATAGTGACTATATCTAAGACATCCAAAGGTGGAAATTATAGTTATTTACCATTATATTTTGAATGGAGTATAATTGAACCCTTACAATATACAAACCAAAGCAACTTGAAAGAACCATTTCTTCTACATATGAGCTATCAATGTGTGAAGTTATAGAGAAAGAGAATTTAATACTCGTAATAATACCATTTAGCATTTTATTATAAGTTTTATCACTAAAATGAAACTATCATTTGAACACTATACACACCCTAAGTAGGTTGAGTAAAGTTCTCCTTGGAATGGTTTATCTCACACATAACTAGCATGTTATGAATACAAGGAATTTTACCTCTTTTGGTTTTATCCATGTAGATGATCCATCTTAGAGAAATCAAGCTATATCATGAGGGGGAAATTTGGAGAGTGTGGGTGTTAGAACAAATAATCCAATTTTGGGATTATATTGTAAATTCACCTAAGTATAAAGGCAAATAATAAAATTAGGTATCTAGAATTTAATATAAATTAAATAGATAGGTATTTAATTTATATTTATTAATATGTATATATACGTAAGTTAGACTGACATATATTAAGGTATATGGATAAAAGAAATATATACATATATTTATTTTATCCTACACCTTAATATTATTATTCCTGCAATTGCTAAACTAAAATAATTTTAATATCTAGCTATAGAAGGCTATGAAAATCACACAACTACAAATATTGCAACATAACAAAGGGAAAACATGTAATCTAAATAGTCATTTGACAAAAAGGAAACAACAAAGGAATCTCTCTTTTATTAATCAAATGAGTCACTTATTATATATTTGTCCCTCTTAGGGATACCAAAGTTTGATACAATATTGCAATATGCAAATGACCCCGAAATTGCGGGAGATGTGCTTCACAATGATTTTCATGTCTCCATCAACTCTGCTTGAGGGCTTACAAGGATGCCTCCTTATCCATTTGTTAGGAGGAATTTAATTTTGATAATGCTTTGAAGCTTGAAAGAACCTGTAACCTACATACACAAAACAACAAAATATGTTAAATACATATGAAGCCTCTCATGCTGAGGCTATTGATAAGAAATGCAAAAAATACGGTAAATACTCAAAATAAGCATAAATATATGCAAATATGCTTATAAAATGTCTAAATTAATGTAAATCATGCTTCAAAACATATATATCTAGCTAATATAACATGTAACTTGAAACATAAAGCATGAATAAATTTAATCTATGAAGATGTATGGAAATAAGAAAATATGACACAGATTAAGGTAAAGCTACCTCTAATATTGCAAATTAACCATGCAAACATCTCCTACAATGCTAATATATGCTAGATTAAACTACTTACATAACTAAAAATGGAAATCTACTACTAAAATGGAGGAAAAAGAGCATCAAACCCTAGCCATAGGTGTTAAACATAATTTGCTCTATTAGTCGTTACTAACAGCCACAACTACGATAAAACTCCTCTTTATCTTGGAACTAGGGCTAGAAACTCTCAAATCCTCCAAGGAATTGATGATCAAGGATAACCTCGATGTTTTGAAATATATTGGTAGTGGAATTCACTAGAATTTGGCAATGGAAGTGTATCAATTGGTAAGTTTGCTCCTTAAGCTCTTGAAATTTCTATTTCTTCAAACACAGATAGGATTCTCCAAATGGACAACATGTAAACACTCCTTAGAGGTTGGAAGTGGCTATCCAATTTGGTAGGGCTTCGCTGCATTCAAATTCAAGATCAATATAGACCTCTCTCCAATTTTTAAGGGATTCTTATAGCCTTCCTAACTCCTCATCCCAGCTTCCTTGAGAATCCAAGATCAACAATTGATAGGCTGGGGTAGTTGGGAGGAAACATCCAAAAGTTTCCTCACCTAAAACCTCCTAGGATCAGTTGTACATGGCTATTACAACTAATTTTGGGTTGGTTCAGGAGGCCAAGACAATTACAGAGCTAGCCATGGCTCCTAAACATGGCTAGGACCCTAGCCACGGGTGTCAACCATGACTGAGATCTTAGCTATGAGTGGCATCCATGGCTAAGTCTGAATAGGTCTAGGATACCTAAAATAAGTGGTTAGATCCACTACTTAGCCTTGGGAGGGTCCAAGGTCATTCATATGGTCTAAAAATATGCCCATATGATTAGTATCCTAAACATGACATGTTTTATGTGTCTACATATACCCATTTTTGGATGCATTGTGAGAAAAAACAACTCTAAGAAAAAATAGACCATGTAAAGCCATGTTGTAGGACGAATGTTGATCATTGATCCGATCAACATTAGATGCCCAGTATTTCAAAGGATGCACATATTAGAATATTTGCTTCCAATGGGATGGAAGGCTTAATTTTCCAAATATTTTGTAGGTCCAGATATGATCGAGTTGAACTTAGGCTACAATTGTTCTGATAGGTGGATTGCTAAAAGGCTTTAAACTGGCATAATTGCTTTTTCCCCAGTAGAAGGTTAAGCTTATAATAGTTGTTAGAAATGATTCGTAAGACAAACATAGTTTACATGATCAAGTGATTATTTGTTTATTTTGATTATGATTGTTGATATTGTGACTACCTCCTCAAGCCACGAGTCGATGAAGGTAAGGACAAGTGATTAAAGCGAAGAGTCACTTGACCAAGATGAATGATTTGGATGATTCAATTATTTTACATGTTATATGGCAAGGCTTATTATAGCCATAATTTCAACCATGAATAGCAATTGTACATCTCTATCCCATGAAACATTTTGACTACAATGGTCTTCTTAGAAAATAAAGATGATAGTAATTCCATTTAAGCTTGTGTTGAATCACTATGTTCGATGATCTACTAAAAATGTCATAGAAGAAATGAAATGAATGCCTCATTCTCGTGGGGTAGTCCGACCACCATGGCCTTCTTTGGGATTGAAGTGAAGACATTTCAAGTCAACAATGACTAATTTACTCCAAATGGCCTTATGGTAATTTACTCATCTTGTTGGATTGCATGGAGTGCAAGTCACTGCAACCGCCAAGTGTATAAATAAATAACTTAATATGAGGCACATTTGAAATTTTGTATTATGTAATATTTTTTTTTTTTAATAATTTTGAGGTTTTTAAACCGGTGAATATTTTTTATTATGCATCTTGAAGCTCCTCACAATTGAAATTTGGGAGAATTTATTGCTAGCTTCTAGCCATGGTTGTCAATTGTATCTAGTGTTAGTAATTTTCTTAGTCGTGTTTGACAACTGCAGGAAAAGAAACCCTAACTATAACCTGCAACTAACCTCCATGATTAAGGGCCAGGTTAGAAATATAAAAAAGAAAATTATGGTTTTTTATTTCTCATTATTTCCTTCTGCAAACTATTGATAGTGAGAGCTCTAAGAGGAGAAAGAGATCCTTTGACATCAAACACTACCAAAAATGCAATAAAAACTCATTTTTGGCCAACCTGAGGCTTCCACTAGTGGTGGAGATGATGCTTCAAAGGTAGAATCTCAATTTGTCTCATTTTATTTACAAGTTTGAAAGGAAATTCACTAAGTAATGACATTAAATGAACCCCATTAAATTATTGGTAATTATTCTCATCATAGTTTAGAATTAGCCTAGGCTAGCTTAGTGGGGGTGGGTCTTTAATTTTTAAAGATTTTTGGGGTGGGAATTGACCTCGAACAATGTCATTCCCGTAGCCGCAGGTGGCATTCGTGGCTGTCAATTTGCCAATTAGGGGTCATGGTTGTCAGCCACAGCTAAGTTCAAATATCAATGGTTAAAATTTTTATCATTGATGCTAGCCACGATTGAGAAGCACGATTGTTATGAAAATTACTGTTGTCAAAGGTGGCTAAGGAAATTTAGCCCATTTTGATTATTTTTTTATTTTTTTGAGTTTTTAATTATTTTTTTGAAATTTTTGAAAATTTGAGATTTTTTTGTGCATGTTTTGGAGTGTTTAAGCTTGATTTTTTATTTTTCTTTTACTTTTGAAGTGCATTTTTTATTTTTTTGAGTTTTTGACTTATGATGCATTATGTTACACTCCCTTTTATACCTTGACTATACAAGAGCGGGAGACAGATTTATTACGTGTGTTATTGCCCCAACTGGGGCAAGAAAACTTAGATTGGTTCAGGGTCGTAGGCCTTGGCTATATCTTGAGATTGCCCACCATCAGGGCTTATATGATAAAATTAGCCTAATGTTGGGATGCGTAAACTAATACCTTCCATATCCCAACTAGGGAGATGATGGTCACACTAGAGGATGTGTACCGTATATTTTGTATTCCTATCGACGAATAGGCCATCACCTCTTCACCTATTGGAGTGAAGAATACCATATTTTAGAGGATTTTTGGTGCCAAGAGTGATGAGGTACTCATGGACATTGAGCCTAATGGGATAAAAATAGAGCATTGGTATAGGGTAGATATATTTTCACAACACCAGGCCATTCTTATGCACCTCATCTTCAATGTTGTTTTCCCTGACACATCCAAAGTGAGGTTCCCTTGAACCTCCTAACTATAATACATGATCTACTTGGGAGCACTACCTTGCAACCACTCATATTATAATGGTAGAGTGCTCTACTTTCCCAGCTCTACAATGAGCTTTATCACATCACATAGTGGGGATGAGTGATACTGAGATGTAGCCTTCTACTTTTGATATGGACCTGGGAGCATATCCATATAGACCACCCAGTAGGACTACCACTAGTGATTTATATACTAGCACCCATTACATAGTGCTATGGAGCTTACTAGTCTTAAGAGGTAAAGTCATATATGATCATGTCTCATGCAGGAGATCTCCAACGCTACATGGACTGACTCACAAGATTGCATGTACGTTCAATCATATGACATCCTTATTTAGACTGCTCTACATGGGATGAGGTAGACCACTATCTAAGATGAGCTAGGCATACTATTTGGGTCATCATGTGTAATCCCGGTGTGTGGAAGTTCTTCTATTTATCTCACATCACTAGATAGTTTGGGATATGCAAGGATATCTTAGAGGATCCAAACCTCTACCATCACCTTAAGGTGAAGACTCAATTAGCTTGGTCTCAGGTGACCCCACTGATAGATAAGGATGATGCTATTGAGAACATAGGATTAGTAGATGCTGGAACTACTCTTGACTATGATGCCTGGTGGACGACTAGGCTATGGTAGGGCAATGGTCATTTAGATAGATCTAGATATGGGGAGGTTGTAGAGGCTGCAGGAGATGACCCACATGGGTAATGAGTTAACCAGAGGACTGAGGAGTGGGGCCAAGCCACATCTTCAAAGGAGGATCAAGATGAGGAGGAGCCTAATGACGAGGTGTCACAACTACAGGATCAGGTATATGATCTATAGACACAATTGTAGATGACTCAGAGGTAGACCATAGAGAGATATACCTCCACTACCACCCTATACATTTATATGACTATATTACAAGGGTAGATCATAGTAGGGTAGACTCAGTGGCAATGTTATGAGGATGATAGGACCATCCTCTAGACACAGGTTGACTCAGTGAGGACCGAGATCGAGAAGATCACCACTCAACATGATCTTCTACAGTCATAGTTAGATCTCAATACTACAGAGTGAGATGTACTATAAACAACTATTGGAGCTACTACTACTTTACAGACTACACCATCAATGTCACCCCCTCAAGGACCAGTTAGGCTAGATGCGGCAACAAATATTAGGCATCTACAAGGACTCCTAGAGGATGTTAAAACTCATATTTCTATGGATGTTGGATACATTGTAGCTCTGTAAGGTCATATTAGGATATTAGGTGGCACTCCTCGAGAGTGGTCCATAATAGGGAGCTCCCACTAGAGTAGGAAAATTGATTCAGAGTAGTCATCAGTGTGGCCCAATCAAAGGACAAGTGCTCGATCAGTGATATCAGCAGGCACTAGCTCCAGACAACCTCACAGAGAGGGCAGAGAGGGTGGAGGTGACTCAGGTGGTGTAGGCCATGAATGATTGTATTTTTATAATACTTGTATCATTTTTTAGTGTAAGGTTTGAGGACCTACACTATTGTAGCCTGCAAGAATTTTGATGTACCTCTATGTATACATTTTGATACACATTATATATGATATTTTATTATGACTCATTATGCATATCATTTTATTATTATTATGTTGATGAGATGCATATGGATGCAATCCTTACATGATATATTGATTTATGATATATGGATGTGATGTATTGATGATATGTACTAGCTATATGATAGATTTATTACTAGATACTATGATGTACATGTATGGATGCACTATGATGATGGGTACATATATGGATGCACTGCTTATTATTAAATGTATGTTTGATTTGTTTTAATTGCTTATTCACTTAATCTATGTGAGATGAGATGGTATGATATGTAATGGAATGCATTAATTATGTGATGATGCACTAATTAAATGAACCTGTATGCTTTAATCACTGAAAACATAAGGAATGAATGTAATATGTATTTACACACTAATGGATGACACCACAAAATTTATAAAATCATGAATGTAAATGTTAAAATTTAATAATAAGAAATAATAATTTAAAAACCCATATGTGAGATGATATAATTGTGGGATGTATTGTATTTCCTCATAAGATTTTATAAATTAACATATATGCACAAAATAGTCAAAGGCCATCCAAATATCATTGTTGATATTCATCTGATATCTATCCTATGTTATGAACATCCTTTAATAAACAAAACCTCATAAAAAGAAGTTGATGGTTGATTTATTGATGTTACTCATTGCTAAATAGGATTTTTTAGTTTTTCCATGAGACTCAAACACCCTAGTTGATTAATAAAAAGTTGCATAATCACTATATAGGACTCCTAAAAGACTAAAATTTGTGTTATGAAGACCAAGATATTCATTATCCTTGTGTGTGTAAATGAATTTATTATATGAGACATAAGACTACATCATTATGATCACCAAATGTTCACCTTGATCCTAAGTTTTAACGTATTTAGACTAAACTACTAGTTAATACTGGCCACCTAAATCTAGCTCATTTGTAAATTGCTTAGAACTATCCCAATGCCAGGTGGGATTCATTCAACCCATTGTTGTATTGGGGATAATTCAATGGATTTGAGTAGTACAAAGTCCAGGGATTCAAGCTCTTCATCCCCTTATTTTATTTACATTTATTGTGATACTTTCTCAAGCTTAGTGATAAAAATCACTATTTTTTTTGCAATTTGTTTTTTTTGTTGAGCAAGGGATTTTGCTTTGATTTTGGAATTTTGCTTATTTTGTATGAAAGCAAGGGATTTGTTTAAGTAGGGGGAGCTTGTCCTTTTTTAAATGATCAACACTCTATACCATGTGCATCACAAGATAAGCAAGTGAAAACATTTCTCTTAAGGTGACTAGGACCACTTTGTAGTGTTCATATTTCCTTGTTTAAACTAGGATTCTTAATGTGTTGATTAGTGATAGGATTTTGAAATATGCTAAGTACTATCAAAACTAGACCTCATGTACAAAAGCAAAGATAGATTTCTACCAAATCTAAGAATATCACTAGGTATGTTTGAATGACCAAAAAACCCTAGTATATTCCTTATAGCAATATGAAGGGTTGTGTTGAAAAACACAGTTACTCACAAGGGTGATGGATGATGATGATGAATAGATGCATGATTAAGATATAAACATGGTATCATTTGTAAGCTTTTAAGCGTAGCCTATCCTAATGCAATTACGATGGATGAAAATACCTAATGCAATGCAATTAAATGAATAAAATGCATAATGTAAATTTATTTGTATATTTTATGTTTTACAATGATTTTGAATTTTGTTGTTTTTTTTATTTGTTTTGATTTTGTGTTTTAAATTGTTTTTTAATTTTTTAATTTTTTAATTTTATATGTGGAACACCTTAAGGTGAATAATATTGATAGTTTCAATCTCTTAAATACCTTCAAGTGATTTTAGGTGATATGTTCTAGGTCCTATCTTATCTGAGATGATATATGGACCTAACCAGTTGGCCGTAAATTTGTCTTGTAGGTGCAACAATAGGTTTGAGTTCTATTGGTTTTATTTCAGCATAAGACCCCCAAATTGAAAATCCCTCAGATGGAATTTGTTATTGTAAGCTCATTTTAGGTATTCTTGATAAATACAAATATGCTCAAGGGCATTCACACTATGTTCATAAAGAAGCATCAATTGGTCGAAGTGAGCTTCTCCCGCAGTGTCATCATAGATGAACTCTTTCAATGTGATGCTTAGGGTTGGAATTTCCAAATATAAGGGTATAATGACCTCAACACCATATACTATTGAAAATGGGGTTACCCTAGTGGGCATCCATATACTAGTCCTGTAAGCCCATAATGCAAGGGGCAGCTAGGGATGTCAATATCTGTGGTTTTCTTACACAATATTTTTCAATATCATTAACATTGTCTTGTTAGAAGCTTCTGCTTACTCATTTGCTTATGGATAGTATGGAGTCACAAAACTATATTGTATATTATACTTGGAAGTTAAAGCCCTTATAGTTTTATTTTTGAATGACATTCCATCATCCGATATGATCTTGGATGGTATCCCAAAATGACATGATATTGTGAAGTATGAACTTTGCAATACGTGCTTCTATTATTGTTGTTAAAAGGATTGATTCCACCTATTTTTTAAAATACTCAGTGGATATTATAATAGATGTATTTCAGCCTGAATATGGGGGAGAGATATTACCAATTAGATCTAAACCCCACTAAGAAAATGGCCAAGCCTCTTGGATGGGCTATAAGGCCTATAATGGCAAGTGCATAAGATTAGCATGATTCTAAAATTTGATGCATTTTTTGACATACACTGTGGAATACTTCTCCATAGTGGGCCAATAATAATCCATTTGAATGATTCACTTGATGATGGCCATACCGTTGAAATGGCCACCGCATGTACTGTCATGAGCTTGTGATATTTCGCAATATGATTCTTGGACCTCGATGTTGCGGGCCAAACACAGGTGAATTTTGCTCCTATTTTGTCACTGCCCGATCATTTAAATTGTCAACCCAAGGAGCTTCGTAAACTTTAGAAGTGTCTCAGACAAGATCACTTACAATACCCACTTTGAGATGAGTCCATCTAATTCTACTATTGGGGGGTTTAAAATATTTTCAATCATTCATCCAAACCACAATAATTTACGTATGAATAATTAAATCCTGAGAATGTAAATATTCATACGTGCATAAAAGTAAACCTACTACGAAAATGAAAATAACAGTGCAAAAAATAAACCTATGAAAGTAGGAAACTAATCTAGGAAAGCATAAATAAAAGGGAAGGAATATTGGCTTGGAGTGGGCCCAGGCTCCAGCAGCTCCCTTCTAGATGAACACGTAGTTAGGAACTCTCAAACTTTATTGTATTTGCAAAAGAATTATTACAATGCTTCTACCTCCTCAGAATGACAAATGTATTCTCAATATGGATTCTGGATATTATCAGAGAGGTCTATGTGTGTTTATATAGCACACACACAGATCTTCTATTACAAAGAATGCTATTACAAAGAAGTTACAATAGTAGTTTAGTCTAGACTAAACTGGGACAGTCTGGTAAACGTAATCGGCATCTGCTAAAAATAGGCTTTGTTCCTAATGGTTGCATGTTTGTTGATTGGTGCATGCTTCACCTGGCATAGGTAAGACGTTCTTGTCCATTGGTGCAACTCCCAGAATTATCTTGCATGATGTGGAACTGGAACGACATCGGTCAACTCTGCCCACGTTGCTTTACTTGGTCAACTGGCGAAGAATGGAGGTGCCTTCTCTATGAGGAAGGTGCCTTCCTCACGTGCTTTTTGATAGGCGCCTTCCGTATGCGGAAGGCGCATACTGATGTTGAGTGCCTTCTTCCTGTGGAAGGTGCCTACTGATGTGGGCGCCTTCTCTATACGAAAGGTGCTTTGCCTTGTATGGGATGCCTTCCCTATGTGGAAGGCACCTAAGTATGTCGGGCGCCTTTTGTATACGAAAGGTGCCTACCTTCTGTTGGTGCCTTCCTTGAAGAAGAAGGTGCCTACCCTTTTCTTGGTGCCTTCCTTGAAGAGGAAGGCGCCTATCTTCTCTTGGCGCCTTCCTTGAAGAGGAAGGCACCTACTTATCATGCCTTGATCCCAAAAGAAATAGAGTGCCAGGTCCATGAAAGACCTCGACTGATCCAAATCTGTCAAAACCAACTACATTTCCACAAAAACACACTAAAACACACAAATTAGATAACACACACAATTCTATTAAATAATTACATAATCATTCATAAAAGTACATAGTTCCTATTATATTGCCGCATAATAATCGATGAAACCCATACAAAATATGAGCATTTTTTAGGCTCATCATCCCCCCATGCCTAACATATGCCACGCCCTCATGGCATCAAAACTGTAGGTAGCTCTTCGTACTTCTTCATCATCACCATTTTCCAGTGGATCTGGTTGTACCTACGGCCTGTGACTTTTTCTTCTATGGATCGGCATCAGGAGGTGTGGTATTTATTTTTCTACATGGAGCTATGGTGTTGGGGCAGCCAGATGCTATTTTCTGCCTCTTCTCAATCCATTGGCTCTGCCTGTTTGAGGTTCCCACCCCGGTTGCTCCTGGAGGTGGTATAGCCAGCGTAGTTCCTGCTGCCTGGAATGCAGCTTCTATAGCCTGCCATAGGTCAGCATCTGGAGGTCTGACCACTACAAGAGGGATGTCAGAATTATCCCTCCTGAGTCAAACTACCTGGGCCTTGTGTAATTGGGCTGCCTCAGGGGTAAGCCCTGCATTCTCTCTTGCAATGGCAACGACTTCTAATTTGGGCCCATATACCCCCCATCTCTCAAAATATCTTCATATTTTTGAGGGGCATCCATGGGATGACCCGTAAATCTCCCAAAACTGATCATCATCCATTGGGTTAACACAAATACCCGGGTCTCCCTGGACCTTAGAGGCTGACTTCTTGGCCTCCTTTGTTGTTGCCATCTCTTCATGCAGCTGTTCGAACCACTTTTGCCTCTCCGTGAATGGTTGCATGTCCCATTCATCCTCGATCGGTTCGATGAAGGTCACCTTCACCTTCTTTCGAGCCATCATGGGCCCTTTTCCTTTGGCCCTGGTAGAAAGTGTGGTGGCTCAAACAGGGGGTTTCTCCTCCTTCTCGATGAGTGTCCCTTCATCATGAGGGGCTTGCTCTGATGTCCCTAGAGCTGTCCCTCCTTTCTCCCGGTTGTTCTGGTGCTGACCCCGTAGGTCCTTCGGTCCTTCCTTCTTCAGGTTTGGGGAATTCTTCCTTCACCCCTGGTTCTATCTGTGGCTACTGGTCCACACCAGGCTCTGTGTCACTCAGGTCTATAACAGGGGGCTCTGTTGGGCTCCCTCCCCTATTAATCTCAAAAATAGAGGAATTCTCCCCTACTTTTGGGCTGCTTTTTTGGGCATCCGAGCGGAATTCCCTCGAAGAGAATACTCTTTCTAATGAAGTAGGGGAATTCATTGGGACCTCCCCCCCCCATCTGGCACCGAAATTGTTGATTCTCCTCCATCTACTAGACCAGCTACTCAAGCTGAGCAATTCTTCGTACCTGCTCCTCCAATTCCTCCCTATGCATCGTCTGGCAATACTCCAACATTTTTTGGGCCATCCAACAATCGGTCTGCCATTCTAGGGCCTCTTCTAGGGCTGCGTCAACCTCCTGATTAATTCCTGTAGAAGTCCCAGTGTCCTGTGGACTCCGGCTTGTTAATTCTTGGAGGGTCTAGGCTACGAGACCAGCCTCCAAGTCATCCTCTTCTTCCTCTGATGATAGGAGTAGACATCGCAGGTGCTTTCTCCTAGGAACTGGTTCTAGTTGCCATAATTTGGCTCTGCTGCTAGCCAGCCGTACCCCTTCCTCTATGAATTCGGGTAGGGGTGAGTGCCCTCCTTCTTCTACAAAATTGGGTAATGATAATTGCCCTCCATCTTTGACCTCTTCTATGGGGCTCTCTTCATTTTCCTCTGCCCCAATGATAGAATCTTCTTGCCCTTCCTGGCCACCATCTCCCTCTGCATGGGAGTCTTCCCTTTGTGCTTCTGCATGGCAAACCAGCACCGATATCAGCCCATGGTGGGCCAAGGTGGAAGGTGCACCCCTATGGTATCGAGCCGCTTCCTCCTTCAGGGCATTTTCTAGGTAGAAGGGCACGTTCATCTTCCTCCCATGCACCAGGTGATTTAAGAACTGCACATGATTAACGTGTAGGTGGGAATATTTCCCTGTGCATGTGAAAAAGTGAGCAATTTTCTCGAACAACTTTCGCAGGTTCATAGGAAGTTGGATTTTTGGCAACCCCTCCTTCTCTACCTGCACATTTTCTCCTGGTAGTAGTAATTTAGCACACTGTTTCAACATGCCGCCCTTGTATGTGCACTCACCTGTGAGAGGCAAGCTAGTCACCTAGGAGATGTATTTCGGGGTGACCGAGATCTCCCTTCCATGCACTTGAGCTACGTCGCCTCTCAAGGAGGTAGCGAATTCTTTGGCTGCCTCCATATCCTGGTTCTGATAGACTAGGGTATAGTAATCGAGCCATCCCTCGGCTTCAAACTGAGTCCTCACCGCCCCCTTGATCCCCTCTGTGTCACTCGGCTCATTCTTCTTGACGACGTGATTCTTTGATCGCCCTCCCATGGCACCTTCCCTAACCGCTCTTATGTTCCTACCTTACGCTCTCAGGAAGGCACCTTCTTATAAGGAAGGTGCCTAACCCTAGCATTCAATTTTGGGGTTGGCATGGTATGCCTCTCGAGCCATATCATTGGCACGATGTTTCGGTCATGGGGGGTGCATGATTTTTATGGCGACGCTATTTTTTGGTACTGCATAATTCATGAAAGATTATATAAAAATTTAATTAAAATTATGTGCGTACCTGATTGGATGCTTCATGCATCATGGAGAGTAGCAATTCATCGGTCTATGACATGGAGGATGGGTATTTCACATGTGTGGATTACGTTGGACTTTCGTTGTTGCATTGTTCGAGGTTCGATGCCGAAGACCGACTCCTGATTGGTCTTAAAAAACCATCTGTCCATCATCTTTGGGGTGTGCACGAAGATCCCACCTTGTAACTCTGCAAGATTTTTGATTGGGGTAGATTTTTCATCACGTGGGTCTGGTGGTAATCTGGTGTTGCCCAATCGTGTGTTGATCTCGTTCGAATCGAGGCACATGTGAAACCAAAGCATCGGCTGTACATAGAAGGCATTATTTTGGTGCCTTCCCGATGTGGAAGGCGCTTTAAATGAATGGTGTCTTCCCTAGGTGGAAGGTGCTTCTGAAGAATGGTGCCTTCCCGCTACGGAAGGCACTTTTGAAGAACGGTGCCTTCCCACTATGGAAGGCGCTTTTGAAGAAAGGCGCCTTCTCGCTGCGGAAGGCACTTTTGAAGAATGGTGCCTTCCCGCTATGGAAGGCACTTTTGAAGAAAGGCACCTTCTCGCTGCGGAAGGCGCTTTTGAAGAATGGCGCCTTCCCACTGTGGAAGGCGCTTTTGAAGAAAGGTGCCTTCTCACTGCGGAAGGCGCTTTTGAAGAAAGGCACCTTCTCACTACAAAAGGTGCTTTTGAAGAGTGGCGCCCTCCCACTGCGGAAGGTGCTTCTGAATGGATGCGCCTTCCTGGAATGGAAGGCGCCTTGATCATCATTTTTTTCATGGTGCCTTCTTTGCACGGAAGGCGCCTTCTCAAATATATATATAATTTATTTTTAAGGAACTCTCCTACGGATGCCTTCTTTATAAGGAAGGTGCCTTATTTCAGTTGGGCACCTTCTCTATAAGGAAGGCGCCTTATTTCTATGGGGCGCCTTATTTATAAGGAAGGCACCTTATTTTTGTGGGGCGCCTTCTTTATAAGGAAGGCACCTTGCCTCCAACTTGATACCTTCTTCACGATGGGAATGTCCACCCTCGTTAGGTGCCTTCTTCAAAGAGGAAGGCGTCGTTCCTCCTATGGAGAGTCTGCTTTGAAGATGAAGGCTTTTTGCAAGGTGTTTTTCTTAGCAACACATCGTGATCATCTGGGCAAGGGTGATCAAGCCTCCTCAGACTTTCTTCATGTTGCCATAGCATCCTCCTGCCAGGCCTAGCGTGTGATTTTCCCCTAGAGGAGAGTTTGTTGCCTTCGCCTGAGCTTGGATAGGTGCTACTTCTAAACTATGTGCACAAGTGTCGGGATGCTGAATTTGTTCAGGCCTGGTTTCCCAGATACCTATTTTTTGAGCTATCAGGTCCTTCACCTACAAAAGCAAACAAAAAGAAAAGAAAACTAT
Source organism: Wollemia nobilis (assembly GCA_028583015.1). Classification (NCBI taxonomy): domain Eukaryota; kingdom Viridiplantae; phylum Streptophyta; class Pinopsida; order Araucariales; family Araucariaceae; genus Wollemia; species Wollemia nobilis. The sequence continues at coordinate 2,725,508 of JAQPPZ010017106.1, forward strand.
AGGCAGTTAGACGCATTCCGTGCCTGGTAGGCCCTCTACTAGGATACCTGCAGCTTGCATGTGGGCATCATCCCTACAAAACACATCGTAAGAAATAAAACAAACCTAAACTAACTAATTTTGGTGGACACCTCCATGTCCACCATTTTACTTGTTGAGATTTTGGTCTAGATTTACAAGGATGGGGTCTCCCCCATGCTTGTTCTGGACTCCACCAGTAAATTTTTGGATGTGTTGTAGGGCTACAGTCGATGGCCATTCACTGTCAATACAATATTGCTGTCATCAATGGTTCTGATGCACACAACACCATTCTTGATGAGCTCTACCACCTCATATGGTCCCATCCATATCTGCATTAATTTACCCTTCCGTTCTTGGAACCTGGAATCATACAACAACACCCATTCTCCCTCCTAGAACTGCTTCAGCTTGATGTGTCGATCATGCCATTTTTTTCTTTGCTTTTGTATGATCTTTGTTCTTTGTAGAGCATCCATTCAGATTTCATCCAGCTGGTTCAACTATCGAACCCTCTCTTTTTGAGCTTCTTCCAAGCTCAAATTTAATTCTAAAGTAGTTCTTAGTGTCTTAATCTCAAACTCGATGGGCATCATTGCACTCTTCCCATAGACCATATGGAAGGGTGTGAAGCCGGTGGTCAACTTCCACGTGGTGTTGTATGCCCATACTACCTCCGAAAGCCATGTAGCCCAATATTTTCTATGTTGTTGCACAATTTTTGTGAGGATGTTCTCAATCTCTCTGTTCGTCACCTCCACTTGCCCATTTGCCTATGGGTGGTAGGGCGTAGTCTTGTTGTGTCGAATCCTATATTGCTTCATCAACTCCTCGATCAATTTGGAGGTAAATTGAGGCCCCTGGTCTATTGTTATCTCTCTAGGGACCCCGAATCATGTAAAAATATGAGCAAATAAGAAATCGGCTATTGTTATTTCCTTTGAATCCCTCAATGCTTGGACTTCCACCCACTTGGTGACATAGTCTGTACAGACTAAAATAAATCTCCTACCTATCGAAGGTGGATTAATTGGCCCCACAAAATCCATGCCCCACTTATCGAAGGGCTCTAGATGCACTTGCGGTTGAAGGGGCATCTCATCCCGATGGGTTGGTCTACCCATTCTTTGGCACTCATCACACTTTCTGGTGTAGGCGATCACATATTTGAATAGAGTGGGCCAAAAATACCTAGCCTGTAGGATTTTATAGGCAGTTCACTTCCTCGCAAAGTGTCCTCCACATGGTTCATCATGGCAAGCTTTGAGTATTTTTGAGAACTCCTGCTCTGCTACGCACCTCCTTATAATCTGATCACATCCTATTTTAAATAGGAGGTCATCAACCCATAAAAAGGAGGTGCTCTTCTCTACTACCGCCTACTTTTCTCGTAAGGAGAGAGTAGGCGAGGTTCTTCCGATGGCCAAGTAATTGGCTATGTATGCATACCACGATGTTTGTTCATTGATGGTGAACAAATGTTCATCCGAAAATTGGTCTTCCACTGCCACATGATCTGCTGGTGTTAATCTGGACAAAAAATCTGCTACGACATTGTCCTTGCCTGGCTTGTCGACTATTGTTATGTCAAACTCCTACAATAGTAAAAGCCATCTTATAACTCTTCCACCAATAGCTAGTTTGCTCATTAAATACCTGATAGCCACATGGTTCGTATGGAAAAACACCTGATATCTAGTGATATAATGGTAAAATTTATTTATGGCATGCACAACTACAAGGAACTCCTTCTCTATCACTATATAGTTGAGCTCAGCCCCTACCAATTTTTTGCTGACGTAGTAGATGGCATAAAATTCCTTGCCATCCTTCTACCCGAGGACTGCTCCAATCGCATTGTTGGATGCATCACAATAGATATGGAAGGGTATGGCCCAATTTGGTCCCCTTAGAACAGGTGCAGATATTAGCTTTTCCTTGAGCGACTAAAATGCTCTTTCACAGTCTTCCATCCAGTTGAACTCCACATATTTAGACAATAAAGTGTGCAGTGGTCTTGCAATTTTACTAAAGTCGATGATAAATCATCGGTAATACCTAGTAGATCCGAGGAAACTTCTCACCTCTCACTACGTTCTGGGGCTGGGTAGGTCCTTGATGACCTCTATTTTTCTTTTGTCAACCTTTATTCCTTTCGTGGAGAGATGGTGTCCCAATACGATGCCCTCTTGCATCATCATAAAGCATTTTTCATTACTAAGGGATAAATTATTTTCCTCACTTCTTTCGAGCACTCTTTCCAAGTTCATCATTGCTTCATAAAAGGTTTCTCCATAAACGGTGAAGTCATCCATGTATACTTCAACCGCATCTCCTATCATGTCTAAGAATATGCTAAGCACCACCCTTTGGAAGGTGGCAGGTGCGTTGCATAACCCGAAAGGCAATACCCAATAAGAAAACGTTCCCCAAGGGTAGGTGAACATCGTTTTATCTTGATATTCTTCTCCTATCTGGATCTAGTTGTATCCATTGAATCCATCCGAGAAGGAGAAGTACTTTCACCCTGAAAGTGTATCCAAGACCTGATCGATAAATGGGAGTGGGAAGTGATCCTTTTTGGTCGCTTTGTTCAACGCCCTATAGTCCACACAAATCTGCCACTTCCCATTCTTCTTGGGGACCACCACAAGTGGTGACACCCACTCACTATTAGAAATCGGATAGATGAATCTGGCAGACAAGATTTTTTGCAATTCTACCTTGACAATGTCTTTCATTATCGGATTCATTCTTCTTTGTGGTTGCCTACTTGGAGTCACCTGCTCTTCAAGGTATATGCGATGGGTACATATTTTTGGGCTGATACCTTTCATATCTAAGTAATCCCATGCAAATTCCCATTGGTGTTTAACCAGGAGTTCTTCTACCTTCATTAGCTATGTGGGGGTCAACCCACTATTGATATTCAACATCTTTCCTAGCCCAACGTTTATCTACTGAATGTGGTGGTCTTGGGCGCCAGCTAATGGTGACTCAGGCATGGTGCCAGAGGATTCTCCTTGGAGGAATTCTATGATAGCACCATCCTCATATTATTCCTCTACCAATTCATCTAATGCCATCATCGGCTGGATGATGGACAACTCTTTCTCTTCATGCTTGGTCAACGTGGACTCTCCCAATGAATCAACAGACTACGTGGGGGTGAAATGGTCAACATTTTTACATTCTATCCATTGGATATGGTCATCAGCCCATCATGGCAGCTGATGTACGCATCGACTATCACCAACCATGACCTTCCCAAGATAAGTGGGTAGCCACCCAGCCTAGTTTTAGACTACAAAACTAGGAAGTTGGCTGGATATTCCCATGCATCAACCATCACTATTATATCTTCAAGCATTCCTTTTGGTGCTATGGTTGATCGGTCGGCTAGCTATAGCACCGTTGAGGTAGGTCTTAGGTCTATGAGTTGTAGCCTCTGCATGGTCTCCTAAGGCATTACGTTGATGGCTGCCCCAAGATCGACCAACGTATTGGTCAAGGAATGTCCCTTAATTTTTATAGTCAACACTAGAATGCCTGGGTCTGCATACTTAGGATGACACGTCTTGCCCATCATTAAATTCACCAACTTACCCATGACATTGATAGTATGGATTGCTCTCCATCCTGAATTTCTTAGGCACATCTCCTTTATCACTTTAGAATATATCGGGACATCTCGGATAGCTTGAAAAAGTGGAATTGTCATTGTGATATTTTTCAAGCTAGAAAGTATATCAAACTCCGGATGCATTAGTTTCCTCTATTCTTGCAGTCGGTTAGGAAATGGAGCCTTTGTTCTCTCAGCCACTTCTTCTTCCACCTCTTCTATAAGAGGTGTTTCTTCTACATCTGCCTCCTCTTCTATCAGCGGAGGTGTCTCTACTCCTAGTTTTCTACCTGATCTAAGCTGAATAGGATTACAACTAATATGATACATCGAGTACATCTCACCTTCTACATTGTATGTTGACTGATTTACTCTGTTATTTGGATTTACCTTCGATTGTGCAGGTAGCTGCACAGGTCTCACTACAGGCAAGGCCGATAGGTTTTGATGGGGGTGAGCTGGTGCTACATTCTGTGGAGTTAGATTCCATGGAGCATGGCCTCTCCACTATTTCCTAGGGTATTGATATGGCATCCAGGGTTGTTGGTTCAAAAATGCTACTCCTGGGGGTGCGTTGGACCAAGGTGATGGTCCCCACCACCCCATGTTAGGTGGTTGAGGCTGGCCTTGTGGCATGTATGGTCCTCCCCCATATGATGGCATTCCTAGTGGTGTATTTCCCTTAAGGGGTTGTGGCCAAATCCTTCGATTGCCTATAAAATAAGCTTTCATGACATCAGCATCCTCCTTGAAACTGGGCAATTGTGGGCACAATCGGGTCTTGTGATTTAGTTTACAAACTACGCATACTCTGACTTTGTTTTCAGGGCATGCATTCTTTGCATGCTTCCCTCTACATTTTGGGTAGAAATAAGCTAATGCCACTTCATTTTCTTGCTTCTTTTTCTCCAACAATAGCGTGTCCATCTGCAATGCCAGAGATGAAAGCATCTCGCTTTTCAAATCTTCCAGCATGTTGCCTATTTCTATTTTTGTGACCAAAGCAGTTGCTTTCATGGTTCTAGAAGTGGTCTTGCCTCTCCTCCTTGAGTAGTTTTGGCATAACTGTCGGATATCTTCCATAGCATGCTGGTAGACGTCACCTCCAAAAATCATGTTGAGAGCTTCTAGTGATTCATTGTTAAGTCCTCTCAAAAATATGCTTTTAAGAGACTTATCAACTAGCTTCACGTGAGGAGATCATTGAATATTGAAGTTGAATCTCTCCCAGTACTCCTCAAGAGACTCATCTTCTTTTTGCGTCATGCTTAGGACCTCCTCTCTGGAGTCTCTTGCTCTCTTGAAGTCTTGATATTGCTCTAAAAAGAGCCTCTTCATTTGATCCCATGTGGCAATGTGTTTGTCTCCCAGACCAATGAACCACCGTAGAGCTGCATCATCTAATGTGGAAGGAAAGAGCTTCAGCTTTTGCGTATCATATTTTTAGTCCACAGACCTACATAGAACATCAAACTTAAATAAAAATAGGTCAGGGTCCTCGGTCGGGTATCCTCTGAAGGTAGGAAGGTGAGAAGGGGATATGTTTTTCATTTTGGTTTCTCCTACTCCTTCCTCAATCGGGAAACTAAAGCCATATGAAGCCTCTTCATTGGCCATTTTTTTAGGAAATGTGGTCTCTAATGCAGTTCTTATGGCCTCATGGTCGTTCAAAACTTTTTGAGTCAGGGCTCTGAAATCAGCTGGTGTTATCATCCGATATTCTACAGCTTTCCACAATAGAGCTTCCTCTAAGGGTGTTCTCTTAAACAATGGGTTTACAATGGTTCATTCTTCCCCTAGTTGATGGGATGAGGTAGCACTTTGCACAAAGTGAGGATCCTCACTCCAGTGGACTGCTGGTGGTGAGTCGGGCAAATCTAGTTCAAACTCAGAATGTTCGATTGTCTCAGATTTTGGTGGATTTTATTTTATGAACCGACCGTCAAGTCCTCTTCTTCTTGAAGAACTCATACAAAGTCAGATAGAAGGTTTTTAGGTATTGCAATTAATCTAATAGAGGTACTTCCTCATCAACGGTGCCATAATGTTGATCCTATTTTGTCATTGCCCAGTAATTTAAATTTGAAGAAAACAGGGTTATACTGAGAGGGGGGGTGAATAGTATAAGACCCCTTTTTAACTTTTTCCTTTTACTTCAGAAAGTAATACAATGAATCAATAGAAAAATCAAAGCAGTAATCAAACCAGTGTACAAGCCATCACACAATTGAGACACCAATATAACGTGGTTCACCCAAGGTGGGCTACTCCACAGAGAAAATCTTTCACTAAATTTTCTCAATAAAATCCTTTGGGAATACTTCCCAATTACAATGTTTATGGACTTCTTGTCCAAAGGATAATCCTTCCCCTAATCAAATATTTATGAGCCTCCTACCCAAAGAAGATGTCTTATATCCCAAAGAAGTATTTATGAGTCTCCTGCCCAAAGGAGATGTCCTATCCCCCAAAGCTCTGGAAATGATACATTAGAAGATCACTGCCTCTTCTGCCGCTAGCAGGTGGAACTCATTTCCATAGAAGACGTCATGTCCTTCTTGATCTGGCTCTAGAGACTTCTATCCTCACTTATCACCTCCACAGTTGCTCATAAACACTTGTACTAAACATTTTCAGTTAGTCTAGCACAAGTCCTCTCAAACTCTATCACAAATCTGCACCAAACTTAATCCTCTGGTCCAGCAAAAATCTGATCTCAAATCTCTATCAGATCTGTCCCAAGCTCAAGCCAAAAGCTTGAACAAATCAATCACAACTACTCACAAGTCTTCACCAAGACTTCATTAAATTTGTCCACAAGTTCTTCAACAAGAACTTGTCCAAATCAGTCCACAAATTCTCCACAAGAACCTGTCCAACTTAGTCCACAAGTTCTTCAACAATAACCTATCCAAATCTATCCTAGCAAGCCAAGAACTTGCCCAAATAAGCTCAAGCAAGTTTACCAAGAAACTTGCCCAATGTGAACACACAAAGAGAATTGTTAGAGACCCAATGTGTTTCATCCAATCATATCAAATCAATCTCATAGAAGCATAAAGAGAATTGTTAGAGACTCAATATGTTCTATCTTTCAACTCTCAATCTCAACTCAAATCAATCTCATATAAGTAGTATAATTTCACAAGATCTTGAACCACAACCCAAAAATTGCCAATAATGCAATATCAAGGAATCAACTCTTCCAAAATAGAACCATAACTTGCTATCAAACCTTAGCCAAGTTAGTTTTCAAGAAATCAAAGCAATCTCCCTTTAAGCATCAAAAAGGGGTTCAAGATATTTCCAACTTCTCTAAAATGGGAATGCTCAACTTAACCACACGACCAAGTTTATCAAGCAAAGTACAACTTGATAAAATCAAATCTCAAAGGAGCAAGCCCAACTCATGTATCAAGTAAAGCATAACGTGATCATCTCAATCTCAATGGAAGCAATCTCAAAACCAAACTTTCAATAACCAAACAACTCAATTAGGGTTTCAAAAACTTATAGCAATGGCATACGCTTCTCACTCAAAAACCCTAAAGTAAAATTCAAATGGTTCCACTCTCATAAACCAAAATTATGCAATAACTCATAAACTCATCATGATCTCATAATGCATAATCAATATTTCCACTTTCAGAAAATAAGATCCACTCCAAATAAGGAAACTTAATTTAATCCTTTTCACTCCAAACTTATTTTCAGAAAACCATCAATCAATAATAACCATGGAAGAATGTGCCCATACCTTTAATTTGATGAAGAAGAACTCAAAATTTGTCACAACACTAACTCTCAATTTGCCACAAATTAGAGTTAGCAACAATGGAATAATGCACAATGATAAGAGTCCTAATAACACCTTATCACTCCAACTCATCAATAATCAAAACTCACAAACATACATATCAACAATATTCCTTTACACCTTATAACTCCTACTTAATATATCACAAAATAACTTCAACCTCAAAAATAAATATCCACTCAATAACTCCAAAGGTTTTCTAACCCCAATATGACATTAAGCACAATTATTCCTTAAACCCTTATAACTCCTAAAATACATTTACTTCTAAATGCATTTACCACATAAACATTAAGCATCAATAATAACAATGTCAAAGCAATATTTCTATTTAACCTTATACCTCCATCCAATTACCAACAATAATTTTCCAAGTCAAATCAAATATTCCACATTATCAACAAAAGATCTACCTTGGCCAAAAATCAATTCTCCAACCTTAGGAGAAGTGTGGAGACACCAACATAAGTGCCAAAGCACTTCTTCCTCCAAACTCATGGCCAAAGAAAACTATTGTACCACGTGCACAATAGTCCATGACCAAAAACAAAACATGCTCTATGTGAATCGATATCGATACCTCTACCTAGCGAGCGCCTTCGCTCCACTACCTCCATCGTTGGAGAACAAGTTCCCAACAAAACTCTCAAGTTCCACTTGTTTTACCTTCCCTTTGCTTGCAGAACTTAAAGACAAACAGATTTGTCTTCCTCACAGGTCTATGAAATTGAAACTTAAACACAGAGCAATAAAAAACTCAAAAATCACAGGGTAATCCAAAATTGAAGGTCACGGAGCAATACGAAATCGAAGGTCATGGAGCAATACGAATTCGAAGGTAATAGCACAAATTGAAGGTGTATTGAACCTTAGGAATTAATACCCATTAATAGTCTTTTGCATCCCATGCAAGCTGACATCGACACTCCTTCCAAACAAATGACGTTGGTGAGGTAAGTATTTTACATGAGTGCCGCTAAGGGTTTAGAAACCCTTTCAATAATAATTATTATTTTATTAATAATAAACTTAACTTAAAACCTTTTCAAAGGTTTGAGTTAATTTATTTATTAATAATCAAAATGGACTTTTAAGATTTTTTCAAGGAGCAAAACCTTTTCACTAAGCCAAGATGGTTTTAATAAAAAACCTTAATGAGTCCATATGGTTTTAAGAAAAATATTTAACATTGTCACCATGGTTTTAATAAAAACCCTTAAACAAAAATCATAGAACTTTCAAGATCTTTTTGGCACCAAACTATTTTTGACATCAGCACAAATTCCTTTTGATATCAACACAAACTCCTTTTGAAATCAATGACAAATCACAACCATGAAGCTAGGCAAAATATCCAAAATTGCAAATAATATCCCCCTTTTTCATTGATGGCAAACCACTACTAAAACCATTGCCAACTGTAAAAACTAAAACCAATTAAAAACCATCCTCTGAAGCTTTGATCCCCCTGACTCAAGGCTCTCCCCCTTACTCAAATCTCTCCCTCTTTGTCATCAATGGCAAAGGGTCACATTTGGGGCTGAAGGCTAAGAATGAGCCTCTTAGCTTAGCCCCTCCCCCACCTCCTATTGAGGTTATTAATTCTGAGATGGGAGTAAAAATCCCATTAGGCACTGATCATCATCAATGTCCATAGCTACATTTCCATTATTTTTCCTGATATCCTTGTCCATGTTCCTATTCCTATTCTTGTTCATATCCTTGTTCTTGTTCCTGTTCAAAACCCTATTCATGTTCATGTTCTCATCCTTGTTTCTGTCCAAGCCATTATTCCTATTCTTGTCATTATTCCTATTCCCGCAATTATTCTTGTTCCTGTTCATAGCCCTGAATCTATGCCTTGGAACTTATTCTCTACACCATCTGGTTGTATGTCCTTCATTATTTCACTTATAACATTTGAAAATTTTATTCCTTTGAGATGTACCTATTTTTTGAATCCTCTCTATTGGACCAAACTTGTTCCTGTTGTTAACCCTGCAATTAACTACCAGCCCAAACTGATTACAAGAGTAGAAATACCCTTGAAAGAAATTATCATTTTTGAAATTTCCATTAACTTGTCTTGCTTGAGCCCTGCACTATGAAGCCATGTGTCCAAACATGTGACATGCAAAACATCTTCCATTGAACTTTCCTTGCCTTGACCTCATAGGTCCTTTAGTATTTCTCCCATTATATTGATTCCTATTTTCTGATTCTATGCTATCTGAATTACCATCTAAAAACTTACTCTCTGAAGGACTCTCCTCATCTGAACCATCTTCTTCTTGGGAGCTCATACTAGATTCCTCAACCCGTTCCTTTTTTTTTCTTTCCAAAACCAAGACCTATTTTATTTGTTGTCCTTCTTTGATCCTTGATGATTGATTTTACCTTCTTAGAACTTTCTTCAAACCTGTAAAGATTCTTCTTGTACTCTTTAGTTTCCTTTTTCAAGTAAGCTACTTCATGTTTTAAATCTTTACACTCAAGAGACCTAGTTGCCAACTCTTCTTTGAGTTCCTATGTCTTTTCTATAGAGATATCAAGATTCCCTATAAGCTCATCTCTTTCATAACGGAATTCATCAAACCTATCAATGAGTCTAGCATATTTCTTTCTTTCTTTCTTTAACACATCAAGAGCATTAACAAGTTCAGCCTCAAGATCTACTTCTCCCTTTTTTGAAACATCCTCTATTTTTTTGCCTTTTGAAACATCAATATCATTTTCTGATTTATTACCACTAGAGGTGCTACATTCATCTAAATCCATAAGAATATCTTCCTCATAATTTTTTGAATCATCCTCATACATAGTATTACCAAAATTCAAACCATCATTTGTAAAATCATCCTCAAGGTGAACATACCTTTGTAATATCTCAATTTTGCTTTTTTGACATTTGCATCACTTGTATGAACCACTTGTAATTGATCCCACATTTCCTTTGTTGTATTACAATGAATCACCTTTGTAAGATCTGCCTTTTGTAGACCTTTCAGTATTGCATTCATTGCTCTTGAATTGTTTTGATGTAGAAGTTTCTCATATTTAGTAGTAGGAGGGAAATTTGGAATAGTGTACCCAAACTCAACTGCTTCCCAAACTTCATTTCCAAGAGCCATTATATGAACCTTCATATTTATGCTCCATAGACCAAAATTTGTCCCATCAATAATAGGTGCTGAATTACAACTTGTAAAATCCACCAAGTTCTTTTCAAGATTTTTCTTCAAGCTGTGAAACTCTTTCGAAGGAATCTTCTTTGATACCAATTGAATAACACAAGCTTATACTGAGAGGGGGGGTGAACGGTATACGACCCCTTTTTAACTTTTTCCTTTTACTTAAGAAAGCAATGCAATGAACCAATAGCAAAATCAAAGCAGTAATCAAACCAGTATACAATTCATCACACGATTGAGACACCAATATAACATGGTTAACCCAAGGTGGGCTACTCCACAGAGAAAATATTTCACTAAATTTTCTCAATAAAATCCTTTGGGAATCCTTCCCAATTACAATGTTTATGGACTTCCTGTCCAAAGGAGAATCCTTCCCCTAATCAAATATTTATGAGCCTCCTACCCAAAGGAGATGTCCTATCCCTCAAAGAAGTATTTATGAACCTCCTGCCCAAAGGAGATGTCCTATCCCCCAAATATATGGAAATGATACTTCAGAAGATCACTACCTCTTCTGCCACTAGCAGGTGAAACTCTTTTCCATAGAAGACATCTTGTCCTCCTTGCTTTGGCTCTAGAGACTTATGTCCTCACTGATCACCTCCCCAACTACTCATCAATACCTGTACTAAACACAGTCAATATATCCAGCACAAGTCCTCTCAAAATCTATCACAAATATGCACCAAACTCAGTCCTCTGGTCCAACACAAATTTGCTCTCAAATCTCTGTCAGATATGTCCCAAGATTAAGCCAAAATCTTGAAAAAATCAATCACAACTGCTCATAAGTCTTCACCAAGATTTCATAAAATTTGTCCACAAGTTATTCAACAAGAACCTATCCAAATCAATCCACAAGTTCTCCACAAGAACCTATCCAAATTAGTCCACAAGTTCTTCAACAAGAACCTATCCAAATCTGTCCTACCAAGCTCACCAAGAACTTGCCCAAATCAGCTCAAACAATTTTACCAAGAAACTTGCCCAATGTGAACACATAAAGAGAATTGTTAGAGACCCAATGTGTTTCATCCAATCATATCAAATCAATCTCATAGAAGCATAAAGAGAATTGTTAAAGACTCAATGTGTTCTATCCTTCAACTCTCAATCTCAACTCAAATCAATCTCATAGAAGTAGTATACTTTCACAAGATCTTGAACCACAACCCAACAATTGCCAATAATACAATATCAAGGAATCAACTCCTCCAACATAGAACCATAACTTACTATCATACCCTAGCCAAGTTAGATTTCAAGAACTCAAATCAATCTCTCTCTAAGCATCAAAAAGAGGTTTAAGATATTTCCAACTTCTCTCAAATGGGAATGCTCAACTTAAGCACACAACCAAGTTTATCAAGCATAGTACAAATTGATAAAATCAAATATCAAAGGATCAATCCCAACTTATGTATAGATCAACTCAATATCAATGGAAACAATCTCAAAACTAAACTCTCAACAACCAAACAACTCAATTAGGGTCTCAAAAAATTATAGCAATGGCATACGCTTCTCACTCAAAAATTCCACTCTCATAAACTGGAATTATGCAATAAATCATAAACTCATCATGATCTCATAATGCATAATCAATACTTCCACTTTTAGAAAATAAGATCCACTCCAAATAAGGAAACTTAATTTAATCCTTTTCACTCCAAACTTATTTTCAGAAAACCATCAATCAATAATAACCATGGAATAATATGCTCATACCTTTACTTTGATGAAGAAGGAGAACTCAAAATTTGTCACAACACTAACTCTCGATTTACCACAAATTAGAGTTAGCAACAATGGAATAATGCACAATGATAAGAGTCCTAATAACACCTTATCATTCCAACTCATCAATAATCAAAACTCACAAATATACATATCAACAATATTCCTTTACACCTTATAACTCCTACTTAATATATCACAAAATAACTTCAACCTCAAAAATAATTACAAGAGAATATCCACTCAGTAACTCCAAAGGATTTCTAACCCCAATATGACATTAAGAACAATTATTCCTTAAATCCTTATAACTCCTAAAATGCATTTACTTCTAAATGCATTTACCACATAAACATCAAGCATCAATAATAACAATGTCAAAGTAATATTTCTATTTAACCTTATACCTCCATCCAATTACCAACAATAATTTGCCAAGTCAAATCAAATATTCCACATTATCAAAAAAAGATCTACCTTGGCTAAAAATAAATTATCCAACAATAGAAGTGCGGTGACACCAACATAAGCGCCAAAGCGCTTCCTCCTCCAAACTCATGGCCCAAGGCAACTACTGTACCATGTACACAATAATCCATGACCAAAAATGAAACACACCTGACGCAAATCGATCTCGACACCTTTGCCTAGTGAGTGCCTTCGCTCCACTTCCTCCACCGTTGAAGCACAAGTGCCCAACAAAACTCTCAAGCGCCTCTCATATTTTTACCTTACCTTTGCTCACAGAAATTAAAGACAAACAAATTTGTATTCCTCACAGGCGTACGAAATTGAAACTTAAACATGGAGCAATACGAAACTCAAAAATCACAGAGCAATATAAAATCAAAGGTCACAGAGCAATATGAAATCAAAGGTCATAGAACAATACAAATTCGAAGATAATCGTGCAAATCGAAGGTGTATTGAACCTTAGGAATTAATGCCCTTTAATAGTCTTTTGTATCCCATGCAAGTTGGCGTTGGTGCTCCTTCCAAACAAACGACGTTGGCGAGGTAAGTATTTTACATGAACGCCACTAAGGGTTTAACAACCCTTTCAATAATAATTATTAAATTAATAATTATTATTTTATTAATAATAAACTTAACTTAAAACATTTTCAAAGGTTTGAGTTAATTTATTTATTAATAATCAAAATGGAATTTTACGGTTTTTTTAAGGAGAAAAACATTTTCATTAAGCCAAGATGGTTTTAATAAAAACCCTTAATGAGTCTATATGGTTTTAAGAAAAACCTTTAACATTGTCACCATGGTTTTAATAAAAACCCTTAAACAAACATCATGGAACTTTCAAGATCTTTTTGGCACCAAACTCTTTTTGACATCAGCACAAATTCCTTTTAATATCAACACAAACTCCTTTTGACATTAATGACAACTCACAACCATGAAGCTAGGCAACATACCCAAAATTACCAATAAAATTGTGAATCTAGGGAGCTTCGTAAACTTTAGAAGTGTCTCAGACAAGATCACTTACAATACCCACTTTGAGATGAGTCCGTCTAATTCTACTATTGGGGCGTTTAAAATATTGTCAATCATTCATCCACACCACAATAATTTACGTATGAATAATTAAATCCTGAGAATGTAAATATTCATGTGTATAAATTAAACCTACTGTAGAAATGAAAATAACAGTGCATAAAATAAACCTATGAAAGTAGGAAACTAATCTAGGAAAGCATAAATAAAAGGGAATTAATATTGGCTTGGAGTGGGCCCAGGCTCCAGCAGCTCCCTTCTAGCTAAACACACAGTTAGGAACTTTCAAACTTTATTGTTTTTGCAAAATAATTATTACAATGCTTCTACCTCCTCAGAATGACAAATGTATTCTCAATATGAATTTTGGATATTATCAAATAGGTCTATGTGTGTTTATATAGCACATACACAGATCTTCTATTACAAAGAAGTTACAATAGTAGTTTAGTCCAGACTAAACTGGGATAGTCTGGTAAACATAATCGACATCTGCTAAAATAGGCATTGTTCCTAATGGTAGCGCGTTTGATGACTAGTGTATGCTTCACCTGATGTAGGTAAGACATTCTTATCCATTGGTGCAACCCCCAGAATTATCTTGCATGATGTGGAATTGGAACAACACCAGTAAAATCTGCCCACATTGCTTTACTTGGTCAAATAGTGAATAATGGAGGTGCCTTCTCTATGAGGAAGTTGCCTTCCTCACGTGCTTTTGATAGGTGCCTTCCATATGCGAAAGGTGCATACTAATTTTGAGCACCTTATTCATGTGAAAGACACCTATTTATGTGGGCACCTTCTCTATATGGAAGGCACTTTACCTTGTATGGGGCACCTTCCCTATGCGGAAGGCGCCTAAGTATGTCGGTCGCCTTTTGTATACGAAAGGTGCCTACCTTCTGTTGGTGCCTTCCTTGAAGAAGAAGGTGCCTACCCTTTTCTTGGTGCCTTCTTTTAAGAGTAAGGTACCTATCTTCTCTTGGTGCCTTGCTTGAAGAGGAAGGCACCTACTTATCATGCCTTGATCCTAAACAAAATAGAATGCTAGGTCCATGAAAGACCTCGACTGATCCAAATCTGTCAAAACCAACTACATTTCCTCAAAAACACACTAAAATACACAAATTAGATAACACACACAATTCTATTAAATAATTACATAATCATTCATAAAAGTACATAGTTTCTATTATATTATCGCATAATAATCAATGAAACCCATACAAAATATGAGCATTTTTTAGGCTCATCACTCGAGGCAACGAAGGAGAATTCTATTGCAGCTTTAGTGATACAAGATGTCTCCTAGAAAGACATATTTATTTGCTTTCTATTTAAATGCTTATTTTGGGGCATGCGATAAATCTTGTGGGATTATACTAAGCTTAATTAAATCACATATTTGCAACATCCAATCTTGATAGGCAACAATTTCAACTGATTGAATGACAGGTTCCCACTATATTTCAACTTGTACAAAATCTAATTGGTAAAAAACCTTATGGAGGATGGTGGTACCATTCACTGCAAGACCCTATGAAAGAAAGGATCCCCAAGGTACCATTTTCAAAAAGTCTCTAGCTTTGTAGAACCATTCATGGGTTGGTTCTATTTGAATCATGTGGACTGATTCTTGATTTTTCCATGCCTCACACTATATCATAGATTGCAAAAGCATTTTCACTTGAATGGTAGTGAAGTTAGCAGATGGATTCTGAGGGATTAAGGATCCCAAATATGCCATGGTGTCTGTAAATCTATTGGATGTTCAAGGTATTGCCTCAATGACATACCATTCTAGTTGGGCTAGATATGTGTCCACAAACTCTTTATATGCCTTTAAAATAGGACATCTACATTGGTAGATACCTTAACTTTATTAACAATGAGCAAGGAGTTGCCAAAGATATTTAGCTTTTTTATATTCATGGCGAGTGTTGTTTGGAGACCCAAAATTAGGGCCTCATTTTCAGTTTTTATGTTGGTACAAGGAAAATTGAGCTTAAATGACAAGGGTATTAAAGCAACTTGTGGTGTGAAAAGCACAATCCCTACACTACCCCCTTGCTCACATTTGGAACTGTCAAAGAATAGAAACATATATGATTGATTATTAGGTTCTTTAGGTTTTGATTACTCTGATAATGTAAAGATTGCATCATTAGGGAGCTCTATCAAAAGAGGTCTATGATCCTGAAAAGGAGCCTTTGCCAGTTTATCTTCTATGACTTATCCCTTGATAGACTTTTGACTTATGAATACTAGATAAAATTCCATCAATATCATGATCCACTTTGCAGTATGCATATTATGATATGTTTTCTCATCATATACTACAAAGGATTTTGTTTTGATACTACATATGTCATATGGTTCAACATGTAGTGGTGCAACTTCTTCATCACAAAGACTACTACCAAGCATAGTTTTTCCACGTATGTGTATCATAGCTCGTAGCTAACCAGAGTTTGGCTAATGTAATATATTACCTATTCTTTGTCTTGCACATTATTTTGGGCTAACATGGTTTCCAATGCAAAGTTGATGGCATATATATAACAAGAATAACATATTTGGTCTAGGCAAAGCTAGTATTGGCGGCATTTATAGATGTTTTCTTGATCTCAATGAAGGCCTTTTGATAGTCCTCATCCTAACTAAATGGGACCTCCTTATGTAGCAACCAATTCATAGGTCAATATTTATCTGATAATTGTTTAATAAATCACTTTATGAATGCTACTTTGCACTATAGGCTTCTCAAATCCTTGATATTCGTTGGAGAACACATTTCTAAAATGGCCTTAACCTTCGTTGGTTCAACTTCAATCCCTCGTTTAGAAATTATGAATCCTAAGAGTTTACCTGAAGTTATGCCAAAGACACATTTCTAGGATTCAACCTGACATTATGCTCTATTAGGTGATCAAATACTTTTCTAAGAACCTCCATGTTCTTTGAACGTGGTAATGACTTTGTCAATAAGTCATCGATATAATATTCTAGGATATTTTTTTTGGTAGATAAGATACTATAGCATTAATACCGGGTTTTATAGGTTGACCCAAAACTTTTTACATTAATAGCATTAATATTCTAGGATCTTATGTAGCAGTCATGAAATATATATGTCATGGCCCACTGATATGTGGCACCAACAATTTTAAGTGAATGACATAAATTTATAGGAAAATGTTCCCCATGGCACTGTGAAAGCGGTTTTATATTGGTCTTTAGGTTTAATCCAAATTTAATTGTAACTAAAAAAACCATCCATGAGGGAAAGAATTTCATGACCTGCAATTGCATCTACCAGAGTATCTATGTTAGGTAATTTAAATGAATCCTTGGGTGTTGTATTATTGAGGTCTCTAAAATATGTACAAATACATATTCTTCCATCAGGTTTTCCTATAGGTACCATGTTTGATACCCATTCTGAATAGTCAATGGAAATGATAAATTCTACATCCAACAATTTTTGCAATTCATATTTAAGCATCAAAGTGATGGTTGGATGCATATTCCTGAGTTTTTGCTTTACTGGCTTCTTGGTGGGATCTATCAAAAGGTTATGCATAACCAATTTTGGATCTAGCCCCAATATATCCTTGTAAGTCCAAGCAAATATATAAAGTCTCTCTTTCAATAGAGGAATGAGGTTGGCATGTTCCTTAGGAGATAATTTTTCTCTGAATTTAACCTTCCTTGGATTGGTGGGATCTTTTCTGATATCCACTATAAAGGTTTTCTCTACTTATATATGTGACCCCTCCTCAAGTTGGTGAGGCATAGGGATAAAATGGATATCATCTGATAGGTTTAAAGGTTCCACTAAATCAGAATTAACCTTAGCATGATAAACATCATATGCATAGCCTGGCACAAAATGAAATTGTTACAACATTTATCCATTAGGAAAGAAATATTTAACCTCTAAAGGTGAATTTGTGTGATCAAAATCAATGGAATCAAGATTGAGGTACAAAGGTTTCAAAGGGTCAGATGGATTGTAGAGTGGTGTGGTCAAATCAATGGATATCATGTTGATGGAATGGATGAAATATCTAGGACCACGTGAATGTGACTCACTATCTCTGAATTTATCCCCCTAATATAGATATGGCTCAGGTAAATTTGGGATTACCTAGTCTGCTCTGGGAATAAACATAACAATTGGATCCTTAGGGGGAAGCAATTAACTCAAATTTAAAGGACCAAGAAACACCATTTGGTATATATCTTCTATATTTTCTAGTCTTCTTTGAATGGGAGGACCTAGGAACACCTCACAATAAATGTGTTCCATGTTTATAGGTTCCCTAAGATGATGCAAGTTACGAGGCTCAAGGTAGGCCAACTCTATTTCATCCTCATATTCCTCATCTTCTGAGGAATGCTCATCATCATATTCTCCAAAATTATATTCTGGTCCACCTATCTCAGAGATGGATTATGAATCTCCTTTCTCAAAAGTAGATTTTGATTCAAGCTCTGCTATTGTTGTAGCAAAATTTTGGGTTTCACTGCTAGTATCGTCGACATACTCATAGTTTCCAATCACCCAATCAGTTCTTGGAATATCATCTACACTAGCCTCCACCAAAATTTTGTTGTGACAGATCATATATGGTTCTATAGAAACCATGGTCACTGGCCAGTCACCCCTTCAACAATACAAAGGATTAGAATGGTAAGGATTCCAATTAGCATCCACCCCCATGTTGAGGTTCAGGTAATCTAGATATATAGCTAGAAGATCATCCTAACATCTTATGTCATAATCCAATACAAACCTAATAGTTAGCAATTGATAACATGGTTCATATGGAGTTTGATGCCCTTGTTCGAATAGACCCAGACCATAACCATGATAGTGGTAACACTTGAAATATTGAAGGATAAACTCTAGGTTAGACAGATAATGAATGTTCACTACGAACGATTCATCGTCTTCTTCCTCTATAGACGTACAATCTGCAAGTTGATCTAAGCCTCCATAGATGAAGTTATTTTTATTATGTGGTGTCCCTAGTGGTACCACCATCCCGACAAGAATACGATGGGTTTGAGGCCTACCCATATCCTATGCAAATTTTATGATTGGTGTGAAAGTCACATTCTACACTAGGTATTATACTAACTAGGTATTGACTAAATGGATTGTCACCTATGGTGCATATGATCTAGTTGAAGAGACAAGTGAGGCAAGTTGAGGTACCTCCTTGACTTCATTTTGTGAGTTTCCCTTCTCCATGGGATTTGGTACCTCAGTAGTTGCTATGTTAGGGATTTCCTTAGACTCCTTTTCACCCAATACTACCTTTAGCTTCTGATCATTCCTAAGTATTTTCAATGTTATAGGCTTTGCAAAAGTAGCTATTGTATGTGAAGTTGGTAGTGAGGCCGACGTTGAAGGACCGATGCACACTTCCTTTGATTTATCTATGGGATGTTTGATAGGTGATGTAGGTCTGATATCCAGGTGTGTATATGGAAGAATGAAATCTCCTAACAAATCCACTTGGTTGACATACTTAAATAGATCCTCATATGAAGGAACCACATGCACTTGCCCCTCATGTACATATTTAATACATTGATGTAATATCGAGGGTACACATTGCATTTCTCTTATCCATAGCCTACCTAAGAGAATATTGTATTGCATCGTACCTTCAATAATGTGACACATCACAGGGATTGTCTTCAATCCTACCTAAATAGGAAGTATTATAGTACCCACTTTCAATAATAATGTGTCATTGAATGATCTCAATGTGAAAGTCGAAGGCACAATATGTGATCTAGGTAATTTTAAATGTGCTAAGGCCTTTATGGTAATAATATTGATCAAAGAACCTATGTTGATCAACACTAGATTGAAGGGTGTATGGTTTACACATGAAATAATATGAAGTAGTGGGTCTGCTAGATAAGTAGAGACTGTCTTGATTTCATGATCATAGAATTGAATGACCGACTCTTAGCATCGTTGCACATGTCCCACAAAATTTGTGAATGCCTTAGTATCTTGGGACTGTACTTTTATGGATCTTATAATATCCATTAGTATCTTCCTATTCCTAGGATACTACTATATTATCTCATAAATTAATAGCTTTTCCAAGGCTATCTATAGACTTTGAATAAGCTTATTTCTTATTGTGACCATTGGTCTAGTTGGTGGGTTTGGCAAGTTATTTTGTGCTTGAATCTTATGAGGTGCAACTTGAATTTTTACTGGAGAAGGAGGAGGATCTAGCTGATTGTACCTCCTATTTTTGGTGACTACATTCACCATGTCAATGAAGCCTTGTGTAGGCGGTTCGATCCACACCTACTTTACTTATCTAGTTTTATTCCTTAGGGGCTTATGATTTGGTAAGGGATTTTTGAATATCCCCATATTTTGGTTATCCAAATATAGAGGATTGTCAATGATTAACTCATTCATATAAATAATGTTCTATACTAGATGCTTAAAGTTATGGCACACTTTGATATCATACCCATTTTTTCTATGGTATGAAAAATATTGATCTTCCTTAAATCCTTAGGATCGAGTAATTTGACTTCAAGTAAAGTTATGGACTTAGCCTCACACAATTGATTAAATATCAATTCCAGAGTCTCATACAATGACGTAAATTGGAAAGGAGGGTGCTACTCTTTGTTCTTATCCTACTTATTTTTATTGCGCTAATTGTATTGCACAGGGCGAGGTTGAGCCTGATAGTTTTGAGGTTGTTGGCCCTGATTCCCCTTTTGTTGGTTTAACATAATCTAATTCACTTTACTAGGCTTGGCCTTGTGATTTTTTTTCTTTGTGTTTTTATTATTCCACTTCTTTTTCATCTAGATTTTCAAGTTAGCTTATTTTAATTTGATATCCTCTATGACCTTGGCTTGCACCAAGCCTCTTCGAATGTTTGGTACTACTATAGTTGTAATAACAATGAGATATGTTTTACACATATTTTGGTAAAAATTCGAGTTAATTTAGTAGTGGGTATGGAGAATGGTAGCTTAGCCATTAGCTTCCTCCATATGTTACCAAAATCCATGACTGGCTCATCATCATTTTACTTTAAATTTGTCAAGTCAGTTAGATTGATTTTCTTCTTGACACCTAAAGAAAAGCATTCAAGAAATGCATTTGCCAGCTGATTGAAGATGGTAATATTGTGCCTTTTTAATTGATTAAACCATTCCAAGGTTGGGCTTGAAAGGGTCATTATGAAATTTCTCAGTAACAAGGCATCATTACTTTGTATCTAGAAGCACATTTTCATGAATCTCATCACATGCTCTTATGTGTCTTCATCACCTTGGAACTTTTCTAGCTTGGACATCTCAAAAAGATCGGGATATGCTGGACTAGGAATTGAAGGGCATAGAGGTGCATTGTGAATTCCATTCAAGGTAGGATTTTGATAAGCCATCCCTTGTTTTTCAATAGCTCTCACCTTTTAAACCAAGGCCTTGTATGCTTGTGAGGATAAAATTTCCTCTTACCTAAGGGGACTTTGCGAAGCTATCAGAGGAATATTATATTTAGAATGAGTTGGATGATTAGGATCATCATCCACATCTACTAAGAAGATCTTGGGATACTACTGATCTTGCTCATATCATTTTGACTCTTTGTACTGGATACACCCATGTTGTTCTAGCACTTGGTGTTGTAGTGTGTTCTAGTTTGTACGATGAGTATTATTTTCAACTTTTTTAGGATGCAATTTGAGATATAATGTAGCACATATTTAGTTGCACTCACTATATTCACTTCAAGGAGGTATATTATCTTGAGTTAATCTATCCTCTCTCTTCACACTCTATTTGATCAAGGATACATTTCTCTTGCATGCACTGCTTATATAAACATTGCCTAAGAAACATTTGATGTTGAGAGTCCTCATGCTTGATGCACTCGTGCTCTACACACATATCCTCCAATTGGTCTTGGAAAATATATCATATTTGCTCCGAATCCAACCTCTGAGATCAATATAAAATATTAGCAATGTGAGACCTCTAAATTTGTAGCTCTATATGTGGGCTTTATTAGTATAAGCTGCAAAAAACTTATCTACCACACTCTTGCCCTTGTTTGTGTAGATAATATTTGTGTTATGTTGTAGCCTGTTCTCTATGCTCTCCTATGTGGATGGGGTACATGTGCTATGGGATTGATTTGATCATTCTCCTAGCTCATTGGTATGCCTCTGTGTTCCCTTACTATGTGATATCTTGAAACGAGAGTGCATAGTAGAGGGCTCATACCATAGCCTCCCTATAACTCTTTCCAGTAAATTAAGCTGACTAGTCCTCCAAGGTTCATTTGGAGGTTTACCATTGGCTCTAAGCATGAAAATATCTATTGTGAAACTTCCAGGCTCATTAGGATTTAGAGTTCTTAGGGGTTTGCACTCTGATGTAGCTGTGTATTCCTACCATTGATTGGGTAGATTTTCTCTATGTCTACCATGGGATGATGGGGGCCTTGATCCACCCTCAGTTCTATCTCATGAGGAGTGTGTGTTATGTCCCCTAACTAGGGTATTCTGAATAGAACCCCCATGCATCGAATTGTCACCTCTGATACTAGCCAAACGTTATTCAGGAGGATCCTGTGGTAGAGGTTCCAATGAATTATCTTGTGTGTATCCTGGAGCTTTAGAATCCACCTCGATTGTGTGCCAAGGTCAGCCTCTTCGTGTGTTGACCATAATGTGAATTATATCTTTTGTAATTTTTAGGAAATATAAAGCATACAAAGGTTTTTATCTCTTTTAAGTATTCTTTGTGAGTCTAAAAAATTATTTAGTGAGTTTTGGTTCGTTGAGTATATAAACTAACTCTCATCAGGATTTTAACCTATATATTCATAGCTCAACAATCGACAATGAAAGTTCGGTTATGTAAACCTACACAAGTATGGAGATGAAACCCATACCCAGTTAGGGAGCATAGGTACTACTGATCCTCACCCAACACATCGTGTACAATGATACACCCCTATGAAGAGGAGGGTGTGCTATTTTTCATAGATAGGACAGTTATTAGATTGGCCTTGGCTATAGTCGGATATTGATAGTACAATATCAAATGATCCAACCAAGTGGTAATGACATCCATTGTTGGTATCAATCAATGGGTTGTATGTAAGAGCCCAACGTCATTGATGTTTAAGTGAAATGTGGTGTGTGGGAGTTAATTTTAATTTTACATAAAAATAAAATGCATCATAGAGCATCCATGAATCTTCCTACATGCATAGGAAATTGACATTTGAGTTCTTAAAGGATGTAAAATTAAATGCTATTTCTAGAAACTATAATTTAAAGTTACATGAAAACTAACCTTTAGATAGGTCCCAAGCATGAAAACCCTAACACATAGTCTAAATTCTAGTTGTTGTTCTGTATTGTAGGCAATAGAATCGACCACGAGATAAAAATGCAACCCAAAAACTTAGACACAGTTGGAAACTATAGCTAATAATATTGGCTATTATTGTCAGTCATGGCTAACAAAATATAAGAAGATTTTCATTGTTTTCTTTTTAACCTTTTGCTAGGTGATGTAATTAGTCTATTGACAAAATAGAAAACAAGAAATATACAGAGGAGTGGATTTACCTATAATCCCTCATCCGATGAAGAGACAGGTTGTCTACTATATTTTTCTCTACCTTCTACTATCTACTATTCTTAAACGTGATTGAAATGCTTGTCGTAGGTTTTAACCACAACTAATACTGTGCATTGCAGCTTCCAAATGTGGCTAAGACTTGCAACACAAAATAGAGAAAAATTTGTAAAATATAGCAAAATTTGTGGGTTTCCTCTATGATGGCCATTGTAGAAGGCTATGAAAACCATACAACTATAGATATTGCAACATAACAAAGGGAAAATATGTAATCTAAGAAAATATTTGACAAGAAGGAAATAACAAAGGAAGCTCTCTTTTATTAATCAAATGAATCACTTATTACATATTCATCCCTCTTAGGGATACCAAATTTTGATACAATGTTACAATATAAAAATAACCCCGAAATGGGAGAAGATGTGCTTCACAATGGTTTTCATGTCTCCATCAACTCTGCTTGATGGCTTACAAGGGTGCCTCCTTCTCCCATTATCAAGAGGAATTTGATGTTGAGAGTGATTTGAGCCTTGAAAAAACTTGTAATGTGTGTGCAAGAAACAACAAAGCACATTAAATGCATATGAATCCTCTCATGATGAGGCTATTGACAAGGGATGCAAGAAATAGGACAAAACTTGAATTGAGCATAAATATTTGTAAATATGCTTATAAAATTCTTAAATGAGTGTCAAGCATGCGTGAAAACATATAGATCCAACTAATCTAACATGTAATTTGAAGCATAAAGTATGAATAACACTAATCTATGAAGATTTATGGAATTAAGAAAATGTGACAAAGATTAAGGTAAAGCTACCTCTAATATTGCAAATTAACTATGCAACTATCTACTACAATGCTAATTTATGCTAGATTAAACCACATGCATAACTATAAATAGAAATCTACTACAAAAATGGAGGGAAAAGAGCATCAAACCCTAGCTATGGGTGTTA
Source organism: Wollemia nobilis (assembly GCA_028583015.1). Taxonomy (NCBI): domain Eukaryota; kingdom Viridiplantae; phylum Streptophyta; class Pinopsida; order Araucariales; family Araucariaceae; genus Wollemia; species Wollemia nobilis. The sequence continues at coordinate 2,750,036 of JAQPPZ010017106.1, forward strand.
AACGTTGCTGGCTCTGTTAACTATGGTTGACAACCACAACTACAGGAAAATTCCTCTTTCTCTTAGAACTAGGGCCAAAAAATCTCAAATAGATAATAGATTGGAGGTGGAATTCAAGGGTCACCTCAGTGTTTTGAAATATATTGGAGGTGGAATTCATTGGAATTGGTAATTTAAGGGTGTCAATTTGTAAGCTTGCTCATAAATCTCTTGAAATCTTAATTGCTTCAAACACAGATAGGATTTTCCAAATGGATGGCATGTAAACACTCCTTAGTGGTTGCAAGTGGCTCTCAAATTCGATAGGGCTTCATTGCATTCAAATTTGGGATCAATATAGACCTCTCTAAAAATTTTAAGGGAGTCTTATATCATTCCTAACTCCTCATCCTAGATTTCTTGAGAAGACAAGATCAAGAATTTATAGGCTGGGGCAGTTGGGAGGAAACTTCCAAAAACTTCCTCACCCAAAACTACATAGGATCAGTTGCATACGGTTGTTACAACTAATTTTGGCTTGGATCAAGAGGCCAAGATAGTTACAGAGCTAGTCATGGATCCTAAACATGTCTAGGACCCTAGATGAGAGTGTCAACTATGGCTGAGATATTAACTATGGTGGCATCCACGACTAAGGTTGAATAGACCTAGGATGCCTAAAATGAGTGGTTAGGACCACTGCTTAGACTTGGGAGGGTCCAAGGTCATTCATATGGTCTGCAAATATTCTCATATGAGTAATATCCTAAACATGACGTGTTGTGGGAAAACACAATGCTAAGAAAAATAGACTATCTAAAGCCATGTTGTAGGTTGAATGATGATCATTGATCTTATCAACATTAGATGCCCAAGTCCTACAAAGGACACACATCTTAGAATCATTGCTTTCAATGGGATGGGAGGATTAATTTTGCAAATCTTTCATGGGTCCAACTGCGATTGGGTAGCACTTAAGCTACAATTATTTTGATAGGTGGATTTCTAAAAGGCTTTAAACTAGCATAATTTATTTTTTCCCAGTATAAGGGTAAGCTTATGATAGTTTTTTAGAAATGATTCGTAAGACCACTGACACTAGTCTAACTCTAGTCAACTCAAAGTCAAAGGTGACATGGCATGAGACTTGAGTGTGGTGGCATGTGTGGGGCACATAATGGCATGTGGCATGAGTGTGGTGGCATGTGGCATAGGTGTGGTGGCATGTGGTATAGGTGGTGGCACATGTTGTGGAGGTTTTCCTCCATGACTATTTTCCAATGGGAGGATAGCCCAAACTATATATTTGGGCTAAACTCCTTGTGTTGAATAGAGCTAACTATGAGACACTATTGTTTACTTGAGATATTGATGATTTGCATCAATCACATTTGAGGAAAAAAGCTTGTATATTTTGTTGAAGATAATACAAAAGTGGAGATACAATTTTGGTCATGGTTTTTCCCTTTACAAGGTTTTCCACATAATATTGGTGTCTTTTATGTGGTTTGATTTATTTCTATCTTACCTTACATTTTTTTAAATTTATTAAATTTTATGTTATTTACATTTGTGTAATATATATACTTGGCATACTAATAATTTGTTGTTTGAGTTTGTTTTAATCCACTACATTTGGGAGATTTTGCTTACTTCCTCCCCCTTCATTTGGTATCAGAGCCTAAGTTCATCTCTAGTGAGTTCTCTAATTTTAGCTTTTAGTAATTAAACTATGTTACAATTAAATCTAACATTTATCTTTTGTATAAATTTAATGTTAGATTCTATTTAAAAACCCTCTATTTTTTTTAAATGATAAATTTTAAATATATATATAAGAGGTATTTTAAAAAAATTTTTTTTATTTATATATTTAAATGAACCTCATTTTTTTATATATATATATATAAGAGGGTTTGATTTTTATATAAAAGAAAAGAGTTCTTTTATTTATATATTTAAATGATTTTCATTTAAATATTGTATTAAATTTAAAATTTTTTAAATTTAATAAGTTGTTAATTTATTTAAAAGTTATTTTTTGATGCGACCCACTTTATTGTAGGCCACATGGTTGGCCAACACCGGGCCTTAGCCTGCATGTCGATGACCTGATAGGTTGCTAATAATAGCCAAGGTGGTGGCCTAATGGCAAATTGCCTAGATGCAACCATTGGCCCATCGACAACATAATGTGTTGGCCGACAACAACCCTTGAGGTTGTGTGGGGTGACCGGGGGGAGGGCCTTGAGCCTCCCCATGCCCATTATTTTTTAATAATAAAATAATATTTAAAAAGGGAGGGTGGTAGGCCTATGGGCCCCCTATTTTTATTTTTTATTTGGTGGTGGGGTCCACAAAACCCCCTTTTTTTTTATTTTTAAAATTAAAGGTATTTGAATATTTTTTTGGTAAAATAAGTTGTAGTTTATTCTTATGTTTTACAAAATTACTTCTACAATCATACTAACATGTTTGTGCTTTCAATCATGGCCTCTAACGATATTGCTAGCTTTACCCCTAAGCATATTCTTGAAGGGATAAACTATCATATTTGGGAGCCTAGGATGAGGGTGGAATACCAAGTGAGGTAACTTTGGAAGATCGTGAACAAGGAGGAGCCACAACCCCAAAATGGAAGAGCACTTGAATCATGGAATGTAAAAAATCAACAAGCCCTTTCTATGTTATTTAGGGTTGTAAGTGATGACATATTAGTGCATATTTCTAATTTTTATTTTGTATATGAAGCATGGGATGAGTTAAAAACCATGTTCACAAGGTCAAACATGGGTAGAAAATTTTCCCTTCTTTCAAAATTGTTTAACACAAAAATGTCATGTGAAGAATCTGTTGTAATATACCTAGCTAAAATGAGGGAAATTAGGACACAACTACTTGCATGTAGTTGTGAATGGGTGAATGAAAAGCTCTTATGCTTCATTGTACTTAGAAATCTCACTAAAAAGTTCAAGGACTTTGTAAATGTCCTCAATACGAGATTTGATCAAGAAGACAATCTACCTACACTAGCGGAGCTCTCCAACCTACTTGTTCAACATGAAGAAACCATCAAGCTACAAGAAGGTACAAAGGTAAGTGAAGGTAAGGACCCTAACTCTACTTCTATTGCCTTGAATGTTCATAAAGGTAATAAACCTAGAAAGTGGAACAAAGGCAAGAACTTTAAAGGTAAGAATCAAACTAGTTCTTCAAAACCTAAGTTTGAGAAGAAATCAAAGAGCAATAATCCTAAATTTAATGGTAATTGTAACTTTTATGGCATTTTTGGCCACAAAGAAAATGATTGTTACAAGAAGAAGGCAGCCTCCAAAAACATAAAGAGCAAGAAGGGAGGTAAGCAAACTAATAATGTTGCTTTAGTTCATGCATTGACTTCCATTCATGATAAAATAGACCATAATTCTTGGATTATTGATTCAAGATGCACTAATCATATGACTAATTCTAAGTCATATTTTACTTCATTAAACTTAGATTACAATGATGTAGTTACTATTGGGGACAATTCCCAAATTGTTGTAGAAGGAATTGACAATGTTAAGATAGGTAGAGAAGTATATAATGATGTTTTGTTTGTTCCTAATCTTGCAACTAACCTACTTTTTGTAAGGCAATTAGCTTCTCAAGGAAGAAGCATTCAATTTTGTGACAATAGGTGCATCATAAAAAATAATGTGGGAGATATTGTTGGAGAAGGTATGCTTTCCAACAACTTGTATGTATTCTCTCCACATCAAATTTTAGGTAAACATTGCCTTGCCATGTATGTTGACAATAATTCTAAATTGTGGCATAATAGATTAGGACATATAAACTATAGAAGTATGATTGATATGTTTAACAAAAACATGGTAATTGGTCTTCCTAAAATTGAAGTTGATGGAGGACTTTGTGAGGCTTGCATTTTATCCAAGCAACCTAGGACTAAGTTTGGTGAAACTTCTTTTAAATCTTCTTATAGATTGCAATTAGTCCATTATGACCTTATGGGTCCATTTCAAGTTAAATCATTAAGTGGATGTTTATATTCTTTAACTTTTATTGATGATTTTTCAAGGTACACTTGGATTTACTTTTTGAAAAACAAGTCTCAAGTATTTGAATATTTCAAATATTTTAAGGCACTTGTTGAAAATGAAACCTCTTCCTCCATAAAATTCTTAAGGACTGATAATGGAGGAGAGTATGTGAGTAATGATTTTAACTCTTATTATCTTGAAATGGGTATTTCAAGATAATTCACATGCCCATATTCACCCCAACAAAATGGGGTTGTTGAGAGGAAAAATAGGTCCATTGCAAATATGGCAAGGACTTTCCTCCAAAATTTACCTAATTTCTTATGGGTTGAATGTTGTTTTACTTTTGTATATTTTCTTAATAGGTGTGCCACTAAGGCACTAAATGGAGTCACTCCATTTGAGGCTTGGTTTCAAAGGAAACCATCAATTAAGCATTTGAGAGTAATTGGGTGCATTGCTTATGCACATCATAATAATTCAAATGATATTAGAAAATTAGATGATAGATCTTTGAAATGTGTGTTAGTAGGTTATGATAATCAATCCAAAGGATATAGATTATATAACCCTAATAGTAGGACTATCTTTGTGAATAGGGATGTCACATTTGATGAGTCTACTTTATATAAATCTAGTTCTTTTAGCATTGATGAAAATTCTCCCTTAGAAAATCAAACTAAGAGACCAAAATGGTTAGAGAAAACAACCAAAGACTCTCCATTTGGTGAAATGTACAAATATAGAACTAGAAGCCAAACATCAAGTATAACCTTAATGGCTAAAATTCAAAATTTGAATGAACCTCAAACCTATAATCAAGCTAAAAATGATCCAAATTGGATCAAAGCTATGGAACAAGAATTCAATTCTCTTATAAAAAATGATACTTGGGATTTAGTCCCAAGGCCTTCTAAGAGAAATGTAATAGGTTGTAAATGGGTATTTAGACTTAAGTTAAATTCTTTAGGAGAAGTTGACAAACATAAGGCTAGATTAGTAGCAAAAGGTTTCTCACAAAAGTATGGAGTAGATTATGAGGAAAATTTTTCTCTAGTTGCTAAAATACCTACAATTAGATTAATAATAGCATTAGCTACTACTTTTAATTGGAAAATTTATCAATTAGATGTAAAGAGTGCATTTCTTAATGGCAACTTAGATGTTGAGATTTATATGGAGCAACCTCAAGGCTTTGAGAACCTAGAAAAGCTAAATTATGTTTGTAGATTAAAGAAATCCCTATATGGACTTAAGCAAGCTCCAAGAGCTTGGTATGATAAGGTTTCCAAGTATTTTTCTTCAATTGGTTTTAATAAGTGTTATTTTGATCTGGATTTGTATATTTCTAGGAAAAATAATAGCATTACTATCATTGTTTTATATGTAGATGATTTACTTTTAACAAGAAACAATGAATGTATGATTGAAATATATAAAAATAAATTACTAAATAGATTTGAAATGACTGACATGGGTTTGTTGCATTACTATTTAGGCTTGCAAATCTACCAACAATCCCATAAGATTATGATTTCTCAATCTAAGTATATATTAGAAATATTGCAAAGGTTTAAAATGAAAAATTGCAAATGTGTTTCTACTCCTATGGTTTCTAGAAAATTTGAAATTAATAAAGATTCTAAGCTTGTAGATAAAACTCAATATAGGCAACTTATAGGTAGTTTACTCTATCTTACTATTTCTAGGCCTGATATTGCTTATGTTGTTAATGTGATGGCTAGATTTATGCATAAGCCTTATGATGTTCATCTTAATGTTGTTTATAGAATACTTAAATATCTAAGTGGAACTACTAATTTAGCTTTGGAATATTTAAGTAATTCTCATGTAAATTTGTTTGGTTATTGTGATAGTGACTATGCTATGGATAATGTTGAAAGAAAATCCACAAGTGGATATTGTTTCTCCTTGGGATCAGGTGTGATCTCTTGGTGTAGTAAGAAACAACCAACCATAGCACTCTCCTCAACTGAGGCTGAGTATAGAAGTGCTACTCTAGCATGTCAAGAAGCCATTTGGCTTCAAAGACTACTAACAAAAATTGGGTTTAACAACAATAAATCTATCACAATATTTTTTGATAACCAATCTTCAATAGCTTTAGCAAAGAATCTTGTTATGCATCAAAGGACAAAACACATTGAGATTCAAGCACACTTCATTAGGGAGAAGGTATTATATGGGACAATTAAACTCATATATTGCCCCACAAATGAGAACATTTATGATATTTTCACAAAACCATTAGTAGAATCTAAATTTTCTTACTTTAGAAGTAAACTAGGCCTAAAAGAATTGCCCTCAAGGGGGAGTAATGCATAATATTGTGTGATGTCAATTATTTTAAGTTTTTTTAAGGTTTTGTGAATTCCATGTTGATGGATGTTATTTTTCCATGTTGATGGAATATGTGTGTGCCATTTATTTATCCATGTTGATGGATGTTATTTTTCCATGTTGATGGAATATGTATGCCACTTATTTATCCATGTTGATGGATTTATATAATATATATGCCACTTGTTTATCCATGTTGATGGATACATATAATTATCCATGTATATTCCAAATATATATGTATACACTTTATCCATGTATATATTCCACTTATAATTATATTTTCCATGTTGATGGAAACCTTATTTACATGCCATATTATATATATATGATTACTGACTCTATGTCATGTTTTTCTTTTGTAGATCCATGTTGATGGATGGTGCCTTGCCTATTGCCACACAACTTGGAGTCTCTACTATGCCATTGTTGAAGAAGTCTTTGCCAAAATGTATGCTCCTTGGTAAATTGGTTCTTTGGAACCTCACCTCTTGTAAAATTGTATTATAACCCCAAAATTAGATTAAGAGGGGTGTTGGAACAAATAATCCAATTTTGGGATTATATTGTAAATTCACCTAAGTATAAAGGTGAATAATAAAATTAGGTATCTAGGATTTAATATAAATTAAATAGATAGGTATTTAATTTATATTTATTAATATATATATATATACCTAGGTTAGACTAATATATATTAAGGTATATGGATAAAATAAATATATACCTATATTTATTTTATCCTACACCTTAATATTATTATTCCTACAATTACTAAATTAAAATAATTCCAATATCTAGTCTAACTCTAGTCAACTCAAAGTCAAAGGTGACATGGCATGAGACTTGAGTGTGGTGGCATGTGTGGGGCACATAATGGCATTGGGTGTGGTGGCATGTGGCATAGGTGTGGTGGCACATGTTGTGGAGGTTTTCCTCCATGGCTATTTTCCAATGGGAGGATAGCCCAAACTATATATTTGGGCTAAACTCCTTGTGTTGGATGAGCTAACTGTGAGACACTATTGTTTACTTGAGATATTGGTGATTTGCACCAATCACATTTGAGGAAAAAGGCTTGTATATTTTGTTGAAGATAATACAAAAGTGGAGATACGATTTTGGCTATGGTTTTTCCCTTTACAAGGTTTTCCATGTAATATTGGTGTCTTTTATGTGGTTTGATTTATTTCTATCTTACCTTATTTTTTATTTAAATTTATTAAATTTTATGCTATTTACATTTGTGTAATATATATACTTGGCATACTAATAATTTGTTGTTTGAGTTTGTTTTAATCCGTTGCATTTGGGGGATTTTGCTTACTTCCTCCCCTATCATGATCCACCTTGGTAGGACTTGATATATAAGATGGATTATGTATTGATAGATGATGTTTAATGCTTAAATTTATTGCTTTTGATGGATATATGCTTTCATTGTGTGAATTTTATATAAGGATATGGTATTGTTGATGCTCTATGTGGTTGCATGATTAGGTACTCTCATAAGTGGACAAGAGAATTGGCCATAAGGAATGAGATACCATATTGAAAGAGAAGTGATGATGATGACTTGTTCATCAAACAACTTAGGGTAACATGGATAAATACCCTTCATGTAGGTGCATCACATTTTTACTTGTGACTCATGTTCACAATTGGACCAAGAAGTTGCTTGCAATGAGTCTCCTTAAAGTGAGTTGGTGATAGCCTAGTGTATCTTAAAATAAGAGGTCAACCACTTAAGGATAAAATAATGGTGTGAAACATTGAGCTAATACATTTACATTTTTTTGGCATGTTGGCCATGAAATGATTCCTTCCTTGTTTGTCTAAGGTATTTTTGATGCTAGTCTTTGTATAGATATAAGGTTAAACTTGATTTATGATTTAGCTACAATGAGGTTGGCTCCCTATGATTGTTTATTATTAGCTTCACAAATGAAAATAAAGGATTCGCCTTAATATTTTAATGTGAAGGTTTAATTTTTTCCCCTCCTTGTTACATTGAGCAGTTCTTGATGATGTTGAAAATGGGCATTGGAAAATGCTCTTAAATGTTACTCAACAAGCACTCCTTGCATGAAGGTGCTCGATTGTCTCCATGCTTAAAAAAGGAAGATGGTGGTTTTTAGGGAACACCATTTTCATTATAGAAATGAAAGGGTAAAATGATCTAAAGTAGGTATTGGTGCACAGAGCATGTGGAAGACAATAGCTTGAAAGAAGGTTTGAGATAAATATCATCTCTTGTCTACCTTGTTGTAGACTAGAACTCATATGTAAGCTTCGTTGGTGGAAATAATGTTAAGTTGGTTGGTTTTATTGTTCTTCCTTATGTGCTAGCTTGTTATCGACTATTTTTCTTCTATGTGCACCTTTTATGTTTCTCTCATAGTCGTATAACCTTCTAAACCAACACTATGACATGTTGTGTGCATGGGTTTTTACTTTTAATATTTTTCCTTGGTTGAGAGTTTTTAGATATTTTGCTAAGTGATACTATTGGCTCTAGTTTTGAGGGTCTCACCAGCCCAACATTGTTATCTTAAATTTGGTTACATGCTCCACTAGCTCAAAACTAGTTGTCCTTGCATGCTAATTTTTGTGGAGTGATAGTGCTTGTTTTGTTGACCTAGTCTAGCAGTGTTCCTCTATTTCTTGGCATGGATCCCAAAACCCTAGTTGTCACCTATATCTTCTGCATGGAGTGGAACCTCTTTGAGACTTTAAGGTTAAGGGTATCTTAGGTTTGAATTCTTCTATTTGTGCATGTTATATTAGAAGGAATTATGTTGAGCAAGGTGCAGCAACAATATTGTCATTGTTGTCAACACAGTCAGATAGATCTATTGATGCAGTGGACAGGAAGTTCAAAAGGTATTCAGATGCAGAAGACAGGAGTTCAAAGGTTATTCAGAGTATATATAGTGATTTTACAAGAAGACCAAAGTGGCCCATATGCAAAAGATCAAAGAAAAATACAAGAAAAGTGTCACAATATCACGACATATACAGCAGGCAAGAAAAACTATCGTGATTTTGCGACATGTTGGAAGAGAGAAAAAGCAGGAAAAACTATCGCGATTTTGTGACATGTTGGAAGAGAGAAAAAGCAGGAAAAATTGTCATGATTTTGCGACATGTTGGAAGAGAAAAAGCTAAGTGGAAAAATTGTCATGATTTTGGGACATGTTGGAAGAGAAAGAGAAAGCAGGAAAAAGTGTCACGATTTCATGACAAGTTCAAAGAAAGAGAACAAGTAAGAAAAGTGTCACGATTTCGCGACATGTCGCATTTTTGTGACTAAAATAGGAGAGAGAAAGTAAGTTTGAAAAGTGTCGCGATATCGCGACATGTCGCATTTTCACGACAAAAGAAAGATAGGAAGCGTACGGAAGCAGAACTATCACGATTTCATGACAAAAGCAAAAAGTAAGTCTTTGGAAGTAGAAGTGTCATGATTTCATGACAAAAGCAAAGAAGTAAAGTATGAAAGCAGAAGTGTCATGATTTCACGATAAAAGTAGAGGACTTCAAAAGTAGAAGGGTCACGATTTCACAACAAAAGCAAAGAAGCTAAGTACGAAAGCAGAAGTGTTGTGATTTTGCGACAAAAGCTAAGTTGAAGACTACGAAGGCAGAAGTGTCGTGATATTGCGAAAAAAGCAAAGTCAAAGTCTATGGAAGCAAAAGTGTCATGATATCACGACAAAAGCAAAGAGGAAGTATACGGAGGTATAAATGTCACGATATCACAACAAAAGAAAAGACGAAGTCTGTGAAGGTAGAAATGTCACGATATCGCAAAAAAAGAATAGTGAAAGTGTACAGAGGCGAAAGTGTCGTGATATCATGACATGTATTTTCATGGAAACAACAACAAAAGAAGCTATAGAGGTAGTTACAGAGTGATTTCATACTGCTAGACTATGACATCACTATGACATTTACAGGGGCAGTTACAGAGTGATTTCATACTGCTGAAATATGAAGAGTGATCAAAAGTCAGTATGGTGGTTACAGGGTCTGTCCAGAATGAAATCATCAAGCGATGGATTAACCGAACATCTTCTTGAGTTGAAGCCAACGAATACCGATGACAGTCGACTAAAATTAGGGTTTACAGTTGTTATGAAATTCGACTAAGATTAGGATTTACAGTCGACTAAGATTAGGGTTTTCATCATAAAAAATATTTTTATAAAAGGAGGGTTGTTTGGAGAATTGAGATGAGGGTCGAATGTGTGTGAAATACGATCGTTGTGTGTAGAGAGCAAGTCATGTCGAATCATGCTAAGTGCAAAATTTGCAAAGAGAGTAGAGTGCGCAAAAGGGAGAAGATGATCGTGAAGTTCGACTGTAACGAAGCAGAGTGTGTGAAGTGATTGCGCAGAGAGAGCAGAGTGCACAAAGAACACAAAGGTGAAGAAGACTAGTTAGGGTCTTGCAAAAGCAAAGGTATCTTACTGTCAAACTTATAGATTCAAATTGAAGTCCAGGTTGTAGCTTGGCATCAGGGGTTGGTGCTCCTTTATGTTGGTGTAGATAAATTAGGGGTTGGTGCTCCTTCTAGTTGGTGCTGGTAAATCAGGGGTTGGTGCTCTTTTCTGTTAGTGTAGATAAATCAGGGGTTGGTGCTCCTTTCTATTGGTGCAGATAAATCAGGGGTTAGTGTTGTTGGGACTAAAACTTGAAGGGGATTAATTTTATTGATACAAATGGTTACAATATATAGACATAAGCCTATATTCAACACATGACACTTGTCAAGAGAAACTGACAAGTGTCAAGGTGAAGGCATAGTGCACTTTAACTCTAACATTCCCCCTTAAAGTGCACTATCCTAACTAAAGAAGAAACAAAACAAGTCAACATTAGGTAACGATCCCCCTTAATGTTGACTTCTGGAAAACAACATATCATCCTCTGTTATTGTTGATTTGGTCTATGCTTGTGCTCTTTACGCTTGGCTCTCCAACTATGAATAATGCTAGATTCACTATGTATACATCTCGATTTGTTGCCTCAGGGTCAGCCACTTCCATGGGTCTGTTGCCACTGGGTCAGCTATCTAAGTACCTCAGGGTCATCATGGGTGCCTCAGGGTCAGCCACTTATGGGTCTGTTGCCTCTACAGGTCATCCTCAGAGGATGTTGCCTCTCATAGGTCACTGACTAGATTCACCATAAATATCAAATCTCTCTTTATGGTGAACTCAATCTAGAAGGTGTCGGTCTTTGCCGAAAATGCACCTAATACAAAGGAAAAATGAGCCATATAAGAGTGTTGGTCTTTACCAAAAATGCACTCAATACAATAAAATGATCCATAGATACAAATAGTAGGAGAGAAGAAGAAAAGAAGAGAATCTTCTAAAGTGTCTTCGTCTATAGTCTTCAGAACTAGATCTGAAAAAACCTCGGATAGAGTCTAGTGTGTCTTTTTTTGTAGGCCCTAGTATAAGTGTCCTTATGGTGACCATGTCATCCCATAAAAATGCATGGGTAACCAGCCACTGCATTCGCCAAGTGTATATAAAATATCACTAGGTACAAGGATCACATATGAAATTACCTTGGGAGTGTCGGGTACAACCAAAAGTGCACTCCAAGGTAGAAAAAAACTTGAGGCTAAAAAACTCATTTGAAACAGCCTCAAAATTAGAATATGACACCACCATTGTGTCTATCATGGAAAAATGTTTCCAACGACTATAAATACCCCTATATTCCACCATCAAAGGGGCCTTCATCATGTGGAAAAACCATCATGCCTATCTAATGCTGAAATTAATCATCGCACTGAGGCGGAATAGAAGGACAAAAAAATTTCCCTCCAAGGAAAAATTACAATGTTGAAAAATTTGGCCATGTGGGCCTCTACACTTCCACTACTCATGTGGAAAAAATATTTAAATATGTCCAATGATGTCAGCCATAAACACTGAAAGCGGTTTCCTCCACTTTAATTTGAAAAAATCTTAAGAGAGCCTTAAACAACTGGGCGTCAACTTGGCTGTAACTGATCTTCCTAATAACAACGGGTGTTAAAAATAATAACAACGGGTGTTGTGTGCATCAAATATACCAATGCCTATTTTCAAGGCTTATCTCCTGACGAGACAACAGATTCTAAACAGTACACAACATCATCAATATGGAATAGGGTCCTTTTGTTCTACATGTAGCTACGAGTTCTCCAAGAGAAGTTAGAATATGAATAACCCTAAACAGAAGTTGACCACAAATATAAAAAACATCACGCAAAATAAAAATATCACGTCCCATGGGCATTGCCATGGATCCCATAAGTTTTTCAAAACCGAGAAATATCCTCAGAAACCCTAACGGGAGGCAAATCGGGGTCATTGGAAACCGCTTCCTCGAGCCAAACGTGGCCCCTCATCTCGCCGGGACGCCACCAGAGCTTCACGAACTCCTTCCGCCGCGGCCACAGCTGGGCCGACCCCGCGATGCCAAAAAAACCACCTGGTTTAACACAAACCCCCATGAAGAATTATGGTTCAAAGGGTAAAAATGGACGTCTCTCATTTTTCTCTCGGGAAATAATTACTTTCACAAAATCGAGCAATGGCAAGAAAACCCAATATCGTCAATAGGTCTCCCTGTAGAGACATATATTGATAGGTTTGTTACAATTGGGGCATACAGTATTTTACGATCATGCCATATCGAGTTTGAAAGCATTTAGGGCAACGCTATGTTCTCATGGAAGGTTCCTTGGTAGAAACACATGCAATTTTGTTCCTCCCCCAGGTCGCAGAATTCCTTCAGGTGAGCTTTGGGCTGGAAATCCTGCAAGATTTGTAAGGCTTTCAGTCTTCACAATCCACTCAATTTGGGAGCAAGTCTTCGCTCGAAAAACAATGTCCTTTGTGCCAGTGGAGGGCTGCTTGATGTCATGAGAGAAATGATTGCCAAGGAAGTTCAAAATTACATGGCTTTGTCGCACCCAAATGCCACAACAGCCTGCAATCAACCAGTATTTTGGGAAGAACGTTGTGGATCTCCTGTAGTAACACCACCCCTGCCTCTGGCTATGTCATATTAAGAGGCATTGTAGGCATTGTCGAGAATTATATTGCCTAGCACTTGATTGAAATCCCTCGGCCTTAGGGTTTGTGCTACCTCGTAGCACTTCGCCTCATTGCAAGCCTCCTGTAGAGCTTCCCGCATGTTGAGGCTGCTGCGCACTGAGAAATCTCTGGCAAAAAACTTTGCCATGAAAATAAAGAAAAAATAGAGAAGCCTGCAGCATTTTTTGCAACTATCTCGATTCATTTCGTTGCAATCTTCATAGAAAGTCTCCACCCCTTCACCCATTCTCCTTCTACACTATGGATCCTCACCAACAAATTCATCATTGCAGACCTTCGCATATACAAGAGGGCTCTCACGGTGCTCATTCGGCCTTCCAACTACAAAATGCGAAGGAGAACATCATTCCAGCCACGGCCTAGCAGGCTCCACCATATGACCAGGGCAGATGGCTCAAAAGATCACCACCAGAAGCTATTCACCTTGTTATCGAAACCCTCGAGACCCACATATTGCAAACAGGAAAACTAAAATGGCCACAACATACAGTCAGATGGCAGCACAGACTGCACATTGCCTACCCCAAAAATTTTGCAACAAGACCAGATCTGAGAGCTTTGTCAGGGTCCACCATTCTGCAGATCTAAAAAAAACTAAAAAAAAATTCTGAAAAATTTTCCCAAACTTTAAAATTCTTCCCATCTGGTTTTTGATCCATCAAATTATGGAGAGCATACTCCCTCGGTAAAATTTAAAAAAAATAGGGAAGAAAAATAGGGGGGAGGGAGGATTTCCATGAGGGAAATCCCCCCTCAAGGGTTTCACAGGGTAGGGAAAGCCTGCTCTGATACCAAATGTTGGGACTGAAACTTGAAGGGGATTAATTTTATTGATACAAATGGTTACAATATATAGACATAAGCCTATATTCAACACATGACACTTGTCAAGAGAAACTGACAAGTGTCAAGGTGAAGGCATAGTGCAATTTAACTCTAACATTCCCCCTTAAAGTGCACTATCCTAACTAAAGAAGAAACAAAACAAGTCAACATTAGGTAACAAGTGCTCCTTCCAATTGGTGCTGGTAAATCAGGGGTTGGTGCTCCTTTATGTTGGTGCAGATAAATCAGGGGTTGGTGCTCCTTCCAGTTGGTGCTGGTAAATCAGGGGTTGGTGCTCCTTTCTATTAGTGCAGATAACTCAGGGGTTGGTGCTCCTTTCTGTTGGTGCAGATAAATAAGGGGTTGGTGCTCCTTTCTGTTGGTGTAGATAAGTAAGGGGTTGGTGCTCCTTACAGTGGGTGCTGGTAAATTGATTGTAAAGTTGGTGCTTTACAAAGGCTGGATTTGGATGGTAGTCCAAGTAGTCAATTTTTGAGGAGTAGCCACATTTGTGAACCTCATTATATCTTGTGTTGTGTGATGCTCTTTTGTTATACTTGTTGTATCTAGTAATAAGTTTTAATTACTATGGTATTAAGAGCTATAAATTTAAGTTTATAGAGCTACACTGATTCACCCCCCCTATTAGTGTCATTGTAAGACTAACAACTGATATCAGAGCTAAGTTCCTGTACAAGCTTAACTGGCTAGGGTGATCTTGGAAGTAACACAATGACAGGTGGTGAAGGCTTCTCATCAAAAAAAGCACCATTGTTTGACGGATCTAATTACGCATTTTAGAGAATCAATATGAAGACATATCTCTGTGCTTTGGGATACAACATCTGGGATTCAGTATTTAGTGGATACATAATACCCATCACTCCTCCAAAAGAGGCTGATGAAAAGAAACTATTTGAAAATAACTCAAAAGCAAAGAATGCTATCATGTGCAGATTAGCAGACAGTGAACTAGTAAATATCATGAGCTGTAAAACGGTAAAAGAAATGTAAGCAAACTTTGTTAGAAAACTAAAAGGGGGGAAATGAAAATACATAGGAAAACTATCGTTTAAATGTTTCAATTATGATGCGTTGGGCATTTTGTGACTAAATGTCCACTTAATGAGAAGAACAAAAATGATGAAGGATCACACCAAGAAAGAAGTGACTGGAAGAAGAAAACGAATTTCAGAAAAGATAACTTCAAATAGAAAAGTTTCATCTCCAGGAATGCCAGTTCAACAGAAGACAGCTCCAGTGAGGATTCTGAAGAGGAAACAGGTGAAGCTCTTTTCATGGCATTTGAAGAAGTAAAATAAAAAAAGGAAGGAGTGAACTCTGAAGTATGTGGTGAAAACCTTGAGGCTGAAGTAGATCTAGAAGGTGAGTTGATATCTACACTTGAAGAGTGGAAAATAGAGAGGAAAAATAATAAGAAAATTTCAAAAAAGCTTGAGGATGCAAATGAAATCATAACCAGTATAAAAGTACAGACAGAAGAATACAAGAAAATATCTGAAGATTTCAAAGTACAAATTACCATGAAAATAGATTATTGCTGCAAACTAGAAGAAGAGAATGTTGGTTTACGGACGTAGATAGAAGAGATGAATCACAAAATTAGTTGCTATCACAAATGCGAAGAAAGTTCTATGAAGTTGGATAAGATTATAAATGACCAAAGGCCTGTAGGCATAAAATTTGGTCTGGGTTTCGTCGAAGGAGAATCATCAAATGGATCAAAGGACAAAAATGTAGAATCCATAAATAATGAAGATAAGAAACAGGTTGAGCAAGGAAAAATGTCTCATGTAAAAGAAAGCAATAATGCCAGGCACGAAAGGAGAATTGACAATGATGGATTCACCAATGTCACACATCAAAGAAGAAGAAGACCTATGGCTCCTATGACAACATGGCAAAGACCATCACCCAGGTTCAATTATCCCTTTTTTGGTTTCTATTTTAAATGTAATGGCTATGGACATAAAATCTCAGATTGCAAATATAATGTAAGACCAAGGAATTTCACCAGTAGAAATGCTTTTTCTCCTCCGATGAATTATACGGTAGAATGTTATAACTATCATAATTTTGGGCACATTGCAAGAAATTGTAGAAGTACATTTGCATCAAATCAGTTTCAAGGAAGAAAATTTCAACCAAATAGGATGAGACAAAATAGAAAACTTCCCAAAAAACATGCACAAGCTATTGATAAGGGAAAGGCAAAACAAGAGCCCAAAACTACTATCAAAATGGAGTGGAAAGAAAAAGAGAGACTTAAGGAAGAAAAAGAATCCTTAATCGTACAAATAGCATTTAAAGCACATAATAAATATGTACCATGGATACTTGATAGTGGATGCTCTAGTCATATGACAGGTGACAAACAAAAATTTGAGAAGTTACAAAAATATGAAGGTGGTTCAGTAAAGTTTGGAAATAATGATGGAGCTAAGATAGTTGGCAAAGGTTCAGTTAAAATTAGTGATGGAAAAATTAAGTCAGAAGAAGTCTTGTTTGTGGATGGTTTGAAACATAACTTGTTGAGCATAAGTCAGATTTGTGATAAAGGTCATGAAGTAGTTTTTAAGAAGCAGGGTTGTGAAGTCAAAAAAACAAATAGTGGAAAATTGATAGCAACTGGATCAAGGACATCTGGAAACCTATACACGCTCTCAGAGACTTCAGAAGGAGCTTTTTTTATTGGATAGGAAGAAGAAAATTGGTTGTGGCACAAGAGACTCGGTCATATCAGTTTTCATAATCTAGTAAAAGTCAACTCAAAAAGGGCAGTGAGAGATATTCCCACCATCAGAAAACCTGCAAACAACATTTGTGCTTCATGCCAAAAGGGGAAGCAAACTAGAGTCACATTCAAAACAAAAGAGTATTACACAAGCAAACCTTTGGAACTAATACACACTGATTTATGTGGACCCATGAGAACACAAAGCATAAATGGTGACATATTTTATGTTGTGCATTGATGACTATTCCATAATGACATGGATACTTTTCTTGAAGCATAAATCAAAAGCTTTTGAAATGTTCAAGACTTTCAAAAACCAAGTTGAGAATGAAACAGGAAAGATGTTCAAATTTTTAAGATCATATAGAGGAGGAGAATTCATTTCAGAGGAGTTTACAGAGTACTGTGAAAAATACGATATTAGGAGACAGTTTTTAGTAGCCAGGACACCTCAATAGAATGGAGTGGTAGAAAGAAAGAATAGGACAATGCAGGAAATGACACGGACTATGTTGGCTGAAAGCAGAGTAGTAGACAGATTTTGGAAAGAAGCAGTCCATACTGCAGTGTATATCCAAAATAGGTACATGCTGAGAACACATGAAAGCAAAACTCCTTATGAGTTGTGGTTGGGTAAAAGGGCAACAACAAAATACCTGAAAGTTTTTGCCAGCAAGTGCTACATCAAAATAACTGAAGATAATCTTGGTAAGTTTGAAGATAGTGTGGATGAAGGTATTTTTGTTGGTTATTCATCAAAAAGCAAAGCTTACAAATGCTACAACAAGAGGCTAAAGAAAATTGTGGACAGTTCCAATGTTAAATTTGATGAAGGTAGAGAACGAGTAATTAGCTATGAAAAGAACTACCCAATTTATGAAGAGGTTATTGAAGGAGATGAGGAAAACAAAACGGAGAAGATACAGAAAGCTGATTCATATGATTTAAGTTGTGATTCAGAAGTGGAAGAAAATAAGAAATTCAAAACAAGCAGCTGGCAAAAAAATCATCCTAGAGAGCAAATAATTGGAGACCCCAAAGTTGGTGTTCAGACAAGAAGAAGAGTAGTAAGTAACTACTCTCTATTATCCAACATTGAGCCCAAAAATGTTGCTGACGCAAGCAAAGATGAAATTTGGATGAAGGCAATAAATGAAGAATTAGATCAGATCGAGAAAAAAGAAACTTGGGAGTTAGTACCTAGACCTGCAAATAAAAATATAATCGGGACTAAATGGATTTTTTGAAACAAATTGAATGAAGATGGACAGGTAGTCAAAAATAAAGCAAGATTGGTATGTAAGGGTTATGCACAAGTTGAAGGCATTGAATTTGAGGAAACTTTTGCACTAGTAGCTAGACTAGAGGCAATTAGAATGTTTCTGGCTTTACCAGTATACAAGAATTTCAAAGTTTATCAAATGGATGTGAAATCAGTGTTTTTGAATGGGAAACTTGAAGAAGAGGTTTATATTGAGCAACCAGATGGTTTCCAACTTGGTGATGATCCCAACTTGGTTTGCAAGTTGAAGAAAGCATTATATGGCTTAAAATAGGCACCCCGAGCATGGTATGCAAGGCTAGACAACTATCTCACTCAACAAGGGTTTAAGAAAGGTATGGTGGATAATAATTTGTATGTCAAAACATAAAATGGGCATCTTATTATTCTTGTTGTATACGTAGATGATATCATATTTGGCAACAACAAAGATGAGTCGTGTAAAAATTTAGCAAATAAGATGCAGAAAGAATTTGAAATTTCAATGATTGGTGAACTTCCGTATTTCCTCGGGTTGCAAGTTAATAAAAATAAGAAGGGCATATTTATTTCTCAAGTTAAATATGTGAAAGAGATGTTAAAAAAGTTCACAATGGAGGATTGTAAGCCAGTTAGCACTCCCATGATGACAGGTTGCAAGTTGAGCAAGGATGACAAATCTCCACCTATTGATCAAACCATGTACAGATCTATGATTGGGATCTTACTGTATCTGACAGCTACTGGACCAGATATTTTGCAGGCAGTATGCATGGTAGCACAATTTTAGGCTAATACCAAGGAGACTCATGTGACAACAATGAAAAGGATTCTTCGATACCTCAAAGGTACTATGGAGTATGGGTTATGGTATCCGAAAGGTAAAGACTTCACCCTTATTTCGTATTTAGATGCAGATTGGTGATGTAGAAGCATCCAGTGGTAGGAGGGCCACCTCTGAAAAGTTGCCTAAGGAGGAAAAACGTCACGATTTCATGATGTGTTATGAAATCATGATGGAAAAAGGCAAAGAGGGCGAGGAGAAAAACCTATCGTGATATCGCAACAAAAAAAGTGTCGTGATATCGCGACACAACGAGGAGAGAGAGAAGGTGCAAGCCAAAAATGTCGTGATTTCGTGACATGTTGCGAAATCGCGACAAGAAGCGGGCGAGGGGAGAAGATAGTTGGAAAGAGTCACGATTTCACGATGTGTCACAAAATTGTGACAACAATGCAAACACAAAGAAGGTAGTTGGGGAATGTCACAAAATCATGACTGTCATGAAATTGCGACAAAGGCGCAGCCAGAAGGGGGAACAATCGAGAATGTCATGATTTCGTGACATGTCATGAAATCACGATAGTCGCAAAATCACGACCAAGAATAGCGAAGAGGAGGAGCCATCAAGAATGTCACGAAATCAT
Organism: Wollemia nobilis; assembly: GCA_028583015.1. Lineage (NCBI taxonomy): Eukaryota > Viridiplantae > Streptophyta > Pinopsida > Araucariales > Araucariaceae > Wollemia > Wollemia nobilis. Next base: position 2,769,815 of record JAQPPZ010017106.1, read on the forward strand.
GACCACCAATAGGAGAAAGGAAGATGCCAAAGGAATTGTTGCGATTTCGTGACATGTCGTGAAATCGCGACCAGAGCTAAGAAGCGGAGGCGAGGAAGGAAACCGTCGTGATATCATGACCCGAAGGCAAGGAAGGTAGAGAGGAAGAGAAAACATCGTGATATCGTGACATGTCATGATATCATGACCAAAAGGGAGGAGGAGCACAGGGAGGTCAAAATGTCATGATATCATGACATGTCGCGATATCGCGACACCTGCTACAGTGTAGCTAGAGGAAGAAGACGACAGAGTTTAGGCAGCGGTTGCAAAACGAGGACAACACGTGGCACCAAGGTGTAGTTAAAGTGGACAAGAAGCATAGGAAACAAAAATTATGGGTCACGCAGAGTGATTTGAAGGAAGTAGTGGTGACAGGGGCCGTGCAGAGTGGAGTCATAAATTGGGTTGGTGCTCCAATTTTTGGGAATGATGTTTTAGAGGGTCGGGGCCTCTATAAAAACCTAGTTTATGTAATAGATCATGGTCGACGGTGACAGGGGCCATGCGGAGTGGAGTCATAAATCGGGTTGGTGCTCCGATTTTTGGGAATGATGTTTCAAAGGGTCGGGGCCTCTATAAAAATCTAGTTTATGTAATAGATCGGGGTGGTGGATTGGAGAACACACTTAGAGATAGGGTTAGAGGAAACCAAGCCGAGCACTGGTTCTTGTAAAGCCTGTAGGCTATTTCTGTAGATTATTCTAGATTAATAGAAGAAAATTTGGAATATTGTGAGTGCGATTTTTCCGTCCCCCATCAGTGGTATCAGAATCGGAAGTTCTTGAGTGTGTAACAGATCATCGGACGTGAGGCAGTTACACCAGGATCTTTGAGGTAGGGTTTTGAGAGAAAAGAGTGAGTTAGGGTTCTGAGTATGTGAACAGAGTGCTGAAAGTGAGGAGCTACACCAGGATCGATCAAGCTTTGTAAGAAAAGCAAGGAAAGATGCCTCCATGAAGAAGCCATGGCGGTGAGAGAGATATGGTGCTGGAGGAAGAGTTCATGGCTTTGTAGAGGCAAGTGCAGGCCCTACAAGAGGATATGGTGCCAGAGGAAGAGTTCTTGGCATTGCAGAGGCAAGTGCAAGCCATGCAAGAGGAGCTACTCAGAAGAGACCTGCAGAGGCAAGTGAAAGCCCTACAAAAGGAGCTACGTAGAAGGTGAGAAGAAAAATAGAAAAGGAGAGATGATGGAGTGCGTCAGAAGTTGAAGCCATTGAAGGCTATAGACAAGGAGGTGTGCAGCAGTGCCAGGATCTGCCTAGAAGAAGGCAAAAATTTATCTGGCCAAGAGATGGAATGTAAGCAAACTGTAGACAAGGAAGTATGTAGCAGTGGGAGAATCTATCTGGGGGAAGGCAAAAGTTGTTTAGGCCAGGAGAAGGGGTTGGAATAGGTTGCAGAGGTAGATGAATGTCTGGAGGTGCTACAGAAGGCAGTAACCAGACAATGCAGAAGTGAAGAGCACTTCTCCACCAACCTCGGGTGTCTGATGTAGGAGCATCCAGTAGCACCTAATGCAGAAGCATCAAGTGGCAGGAGGGCCACTTCTGAAAAGTTGCCTAAGGAGGAAAAATGTCATGATTTCGCGACGTGTCATGAAATCATGATAGAAAAATGCAAAGAGGGCGAGGAGAAAAACTTGTCGTGATATCGCAACAGAAAAAGTGTCGCGATATCGTGACACGATGAGGAGAGAGAGAAGGTGCGAGCAAAAAATGTCATGATTTCATGACATGTCACGAAATCGTGACAAGAAGCGGGCGATGGGAGAAGACAGTTGGAAAGAGTCATGATTTCGTGACATGTCACGAAATCGCGACAACAATGCAAACATAGAGAATGCAGTTGGGGAATGTCGCGAAATCATGACTGTCATGAAATCATGACAAAGGAGCAGCTAGAAGGGGGAACAGTCGAGAATGTTGCGATTTCGTGACATGTCATAAAATCGTGATAGTCACAAAATTGTGACCAAGAACAGCGAAGAGGAGGAGCCATCTAGAATGTCACAAAATTGTGACCACCAGCAGGAGAAAGGAAGATGCCAAAGGAATTGTCATGATTTCATGACATGTCGTGAAATCATGACCGAAGCCGAGAAGCGGAGGCGAGGAAGGAAACCATCGTGATATCGCGACCCGAAGGCAAGGAAGGTAGAGAGGAAGAGAAAATGTCGTGATATCATGACATGTCATGATATCACGACCAAAAGGGAGGAGGAACATAGGGAGGTCAAAATGTCATGATATCACGACACTTGCTACAGTGTAGCTAGAGGAAGAAGACGACAGAGGTCAAGCGATGGTTGTAGAATGAGGACGACACGTGGCACCAAGGTGCAGTTAAAGCAAGCGAGTACCAAGAAGCATGGGAAACAAAAAGGATGGGTCACACAGAGTGATATGAAGGAAGCAACGATGACAAGGGCCGTGTAGAGTGGAGTCATAAATTGGGTTGGTGCTCTGATTTTTGGGAATGATGTTTCAGAGGGTCGGGGCCTCTATAAAAACCTAGTTTATGTAATAGATCATGGTTGGCGGTGACAGGGGTCGTGTGGAGTGGAGTCATAAATTGAGTTGGTGCTCCGATTTTTGGGAATGATGTTTCAGAGGGTCGGGGCCTCTATAAAAACCTAGTTTATGTAATAGATCGGGGTGGTGGATTGGAGAACGCACTTAGAGATAGGGTTAGAGGAAACCAAGCCGAGCGCTGGTTCTTGTAAATCCTATGGGCTATTTTTGTAGATTATTCTAGATTAACAGAAGAAAGTTTGGAATATTGTGAGTGCAGTTTTCTCGTCCCCCATCAATTGGGTAGGAGGTGTCGATGACAGAAAGAGTACTAGTGGAGGTGCATTCTATCTTGGAGATAGATTGGTCACGTGGCATAGTAAGAAACAAGAGTCAGTTTCTTTATCGATAGTAGAGGAAGAATATATTGCAGCGATAACATGTTGTACGCAGGTATTATGGATGAAACAAACCCTGAAAGATCTTGGTATTAGCTTTAGTGAGCCAATATCAGTTAAGTGTGATAACACTAGTGCCATTAACATCTCCAAGAATCTAGTTATGCATTCACGCACAAAACACATTGCTATCAGGTATCACTTTTTGAAGGAGAAAGTTGCGGAAGGTGAGGTTAAGTTGGATTTTTTTCCAACTACAGAGAAAGTAGCAGATATCTTCACAAAACCATTGCCCAAGGAAGTTTTTGAGTACCTTCACAATAAATTGGGAGTGGTCACACTTCCCAAGAATTGACTAGCTACAGGGATCACATTCTCAGGGGGAGCATTTAAGTATTTTATTATCTTTTTGCTCATGTTCATGAATTTTGCTAAGTGTAATAAATTTTTCCTAAGAATGTTGTGCATGGACTTAGGGGGAGTCTGCAGTAGCCCTTTGGTATTATTGTCAAAGGAGGAGAAGAGTTATAGGAAATTGCACATGTGTTGCCAATAATTCCAAAGGGGGAGATTATTGAGCAAGGTGCAGCAACAATATTGTCATTGTTGTAAACACAGTCAGATAGATCTATTGATGTAGTGGATTGGAAGTTCAAAAGCTATTCAGATGTAGAAGACAGGAGTTCAAAAGTTATTCAAAGTATGTACAGTGATTTTCCAAGAAGACCGAAGTGGCCCATATGCAAAAGATCAAAGAAAAAGACAAGTAAGAAAAGTGTCACGATATCGTGACATATACAGCAGGTAAGAAAAACTGTCATGATTTCGCAACATGTTGGAAGAGAGAGAAAAAGTAGGAAAAACTATCACGATTTCGTGACATGTTGGAAGAGAGAGAAAAAGTAGGAAAAACTGTTGTGATTTCGCAACATGTTGGAAGAGAAAAAGGCAAGTGGAAAAACTATTGTGATTTCATGACATGTTGGAAGAGAAAGAGAAAGCAAGAAAAAGTGTCATGATTTCACGACAAGTTCGAAGAAAGAGAACAAGTAAGAAAAGTTTCACAATTTCGTGACATGTATTTTCACGACTAAAATAAGAGAGAGAAAGTAAGTTTGAAAAGTTTCGCGATATCGTGACATGTCACATTTTCATGACAAAATAAAGAGAGGAAGCGTACAGAAGCAGAACTGTCGTGATTTCATGAAAAAAGCAGAAAGCAAGACTTCGAAAGCAGAAGTGTCACGATTTCATGAAAAAAACAAAGAAGTAAAGTATAGAAGCAGAAGTGTCGTGATTTCACGACAAAAGCAGAGAAGAAAACTTCGAAGGCAAAAGTGTCATGATTTTATGACAAAAGCAAAGAAGCTAAGTACAAAAGTAGAAGTGTCACGATTTTGCAACAAAAGCTAAGTTGAAGACTACGGAGGCAAAAGTGTTGCGATATCATGACAAAAGCAAAGTCGAAGTCTATGGAAGCAGAAGTGTCGCGATATCATGACAAAAGCAAAGACAAAGTATACAGAGGCGAAAATGTTGCAATATCACGACAAAATAAGAGATGAAGTCTACGGAGGTAGAAATTTCACCATATCACGACAAAAGAATAGAGAAAGCGTACGGAGGTGAAAGTGTCGCGATATCGCGACATGTATTTTTGCAACAATAGCAACAAAAAAAACTACAAAGGCAAAAATGTCATGATTTCATGACAGGTCATAAATGTGCAAGTCAAGAAGGAGAACCCGATTGAAATGAGAAGTATGACAGTGGACCGATATCACTACGACATTTACAGGGGCAGTTACAGAGTGATTTCATACTGCTGAAATACGAAGAGTGATTAAAAGTCAATATGGTGGTTACAGGGTCTGTCCAGAATGCAGTCATCAAGAGATGGATTAACTGAACATATTCTTGAGTTGAAGCCGACGAAGACCGATGACAGTCGACTAAAATTAGGGTTTATAGTTGTTATGAAAGCCAACTAATATTAGGATTTACAACCGACTAAGATTAGGGTTTTCATCATAAAATATATTGTTATAAAAGGAGGGCTATTTGGAGAATTGAGATGAGGGTTGAATGTGTGTGAAATACGGTTGTTGTGCATAGAGAGCAAGTCGTGTTGAATCGTACTAAGTGCAAAATTTGCAAATAGAGAAGAGTGCGCAAAAGGGAGAAGAGGATCGTGAAGTTCGACTATAACAAAGCATAGTGTGCAAAGTGATTACGCAAAGATAGCAGAGTGCATAGAGAACACAAAGGTGAAGAAGACCAATCAGGGTCTTACAAAAGCAAAGGTATCTTACTGTCAAACTTATAGATTCAAATTAAAGTCCAGGTTGTAGCTTGGCATCAGGGGTTGGTGCTCCTTTCTGTTGGTGCAGATAAATTAGGGGTTGGTGCTCCTTCTAGTTGGTGCTGGTAAATCAAGGGTTGGTGCTCCTTTCTATTAGTGTAGATAAATCGGGGGTTGGTGCTCCTTTCTATTGGTGTAGATAAATCAAGGGTTAGTTCTTCTTCTAGTTGGTGCTAGTAAATCAGGGGTTGGTGCTCCTTCCTGTTAGTGCAGATAAATCAAGGGTTGGTGCTCCTTTCAATTGGTGCTAGTAAATCAGGGGTTGGTGCTCTATTCTGTTAGTGCAGATAAATAAGGGGTTGGTGCTCCTTTCTGTTGGTGTAGATGAATAAGGGTTTGGTGCTCCTTTCTGTTGGTGCAAATAAATAAGGGGTTGGTGCTCCTTACAGTGGGTGCTGATAAATTGATTGTAAAGTTGGTGCTTTGCAAAGGTTGGATTTGGATGGTAGTCTAAGCAGTCAATTTTTGAGGAGTAGCCACATTGGTGAACCTCGTTAGATCTTGTGTTGTGTGTTTCTCTTTTTTTATACTTGCTGTATCTAGTAATAAGTTTTAATTGATGCGGTATTAAGAGCTATAAATTTAAGTTTATAGAGCTACACTGATTCACCCCCCCCATCTCAGTGTCATTGTAAGACTAACAAATTAATATTTAGTTTTGATTTTAGACTAATGCTAGATTAAAAGAAATTAATATTTAGTTTTGATTTCAAACTAACTTTAGAATAAAAAGAATCAATATTTAGTTTTGATTTCAAACTAATGTTAGATTAAAAGGAATTAATATTTATTTTTGATTTCAAACTAATGTTATATTAAAAGGAATTAATATTTATTTTCGATTTCAAATTGATACTAGATTAAAAGGAATTAATCTTTAGTTTTGATTTTAAACTAATGTTAGATTAAAAGGAATTAATATTTAGTTTTAATTTCAAACTAATCTTAGATTAAAAGGAATCAAGATTTAGTTTCAATTTCAAACTAATGTTAGAATAAAAGGAATCAATATTTAGTTTTGATTTCAAACTAATGTTACATTAAAAGGATTCAATCTTTAGTTTCGATTTCAAACTAATGTTAGATTAAAAGGAATCAATATTTAGTTTAGATTTCAAACTAATGTTAGATTTAAAGGGATTAATATTTAGTTTCGATTTCAAACTAATGTTTGATTAGAAGTAATTAATTTTTAGTTTTCATTTAAAACTAATGTTAGATTAAAAGGAATTAATATTTAGTTTTATTTTCAAACTAATGTTAGATTCAAAAGGAATTAATCTTTAGATTTGTTATTAATTTAATGATGTATTAATTGGAACTAATCTCTAGATTTGTTATTAATCTAATGATGGATTAATTATCTATTAATATAATGATAGATGGATTGGAATTAATATTTAGAATTTAGATTAATTTAAAAATGGATTCAATGTTTAGATTTGGTATTATCCTAATGTTAAATTCAATGGATATAATATTTCAAGTTGTTAAATCTATTAATATATTTAAAGTGATATGTTCTTTAGATTGTTGAAGGTAGAATAATTCTACATTAGTGGAAGATGATATTTATATGGTTTACTTATCTTTTTGAATTAAAAATATTTATGGAAAATATTATGGAAAGAAGTATGGGCATATTTTGCTTGTGGTTGTTATGCATCAATGTAATGTATGGTATAGAAATACATTCATACCTTCATATGATTTTTTATGATCCCTTCCTACCTATCAATCCACCATGGAGGTTAAAGGAAGAAGATGGCATATCATGATAATAGATTCTTCAATTGATTCATAAAATCTTGTGAAGGATTAAGTTGGAAATCACTCTTAGTGAAAGAGGATTTATTGTAATCAAAGCAAAGCCTATTCATATGTATAATATAAATATTTGGATTAATGATTATACTTGGTGTCATGTTGTATATTGTTATTTCATGGCTCTTATCTATGGTGTTGGAACTAATGCTTTGGTCTAAAGGATTTTTTTTAGACTTATTTGCATGCCTAAGCTCAATTCAGATAGGAAAGTATTTTTACTTCCACTTTTTGAAGATCCTCTTATTTGTCGAGAGAGATTGAGAGTTAAATATTTGTTCTTGGGGTTTATTTGGGAAGGGCTATAAAGGTAACCTTATCTAAAACTCTCCTTGTCAAACTTGAGGTTGTTGTGGGGTGGCAACACCTAGTTTCTTGTGTCCATGAGAAGACAATCACATAGAGTGATTGATTCTTAGTTGCTCATCATGAAGATAAAGAAAATAAGTAGTACATTAATGGATCATCATGTATTTGCATTTAACTAGACTCAAGGTATTATGCCCTAAGGAACCCAACACAGATTGACTTATGGCTAGTGGAAGGAATTGGTGTTTCCTCCTCTCCCAATATTGAGAAGGGATAATCCTAATGCTAAGGTCAAGAAGTATGCATTTGTGGAGAATGCCAAAAATGTAGGGTGAAATTTTAAAAGTATACTTTATACCATAAAGGTTTACAAGTTAAACCCCAGTATCCCAGTACCTCTATAGCATCATAGATTCAAAATATGGATATGCCTAGTCAAACATATTCCATGGATACTCCTATGAACCTTGTTGAGTTATTCTATATATATATATATATAGAGAGAGAGAGAGAGAGACAGAGAGATCAGGTTGGTTAGCTTTTGGTTTGTTACATTTGGTATCAAATCCCTATATCATAGGAATAGAAGCTTCCCTAGAAAGGTCTTAGAGATTTTTTGACTTGATGGATGAATTTTGGGAAGAATTGACTTCTCTTGGAAGATGTATTTTTATGTGGAGTAATAATATCCATCAATATTATCAATGGATGATAGTATTCAATTGTTAGTACACATGGAGAGTGTAAGTAACTAGTAGGTAGGAGGTAAAGTTGAAGGAGAATTGCAACCTAATCTAGGACTTTTGTGTGGCTAGGAAGATATGGAACCAAACTTAAGGAAAGGAAGAAGCAAATATTTTATACCACCAAGACAAACTAGGTAGGATAGTACCGAGGCTAGACCCCCAAGGAAAATTTTAAGAAATTCAAGTAGATAGGTGGAGAACCTTACTGTTGCTATCTCACTATTGCAAGAGTAAATAGAGAAACAAAGAGGACAAATGGATCAAAAAAGGGAACAAATGGATCAACAAAAATGAATATTGGAAACTATAGTGAGTCAAAGTTCACAGAATAGGAACCCTAAGATTAGGTAGGAATGAAATCCTCCTATAGATGAGCAAGAAGTTAGGGATCTTATAGAGATAGAACTAGCTAAGGATTTGAAGAATGTAAAGACATCCAAATTAATTGAAAATGATGGGAGTGGTTTATCTAAGGCTTGGATGAATGAGTTGGAGACTTATTTCTCCATGAAAAAGTATTATTCAGTGACCCGAATGATTTGAGCCACTCTTCATTTGTAGGAGATGGGGTTGAAATGGTGGAACACTTTTATGTCCAGATAGAAAATTTAGGCAATAAACCTATTATGGGAAGGTTTTGTGAAAGAGTTTAAGAAAAGGTTCCTCATCAAAAAATATTATGTGGAGAAATTTGAGGAATTTTTACATTTCTCTAAGGAACAACTATAGTGGAGATTTACTACCAAAGATTTGTAAAATTGCTTAAGTATGTACCACTCTATGAGAAGGACAATAATATGAAGGTACATAAATTTATATTAGGAGTGGATAATAAGATAATATCGATAGTAAACATGCATAATATTGATACTCTACAAAACTCTTATGACCTGGCTCGTCAAGCTAAGTCCAACCTACAATTAAACAAGACTCACTTTAACTATGAAGTATTGTTAGAAGAGGACTGAAAATACTTGAGGAAAAGAAAATGTGTTGGGTTTATGAAATGGGAACAAGACAAAAGTAATAAAATCAATGGTAATATGAAGTTTAAAAATAAAAATGATGGAAAAAAGAGAATTCCAAGAAGAAATTCCTGAAGAGAAAGGATAACAATACTTCTCAAACTTAGAGGTAGCAAGAATAGTCACAAACGAAGCACACAAGGGAGAAGAAGCAAGAAATACACCTAAGTCCCAAAGAGGGTTACTAGAAAAGGGGTTGATTAAACCCAATGTGTCACCATGGGGTGCCCCTATTATTTTTTTCAAAAATAAGGATGGGTTGCTGAGATTGTGCATAGATTATAGAATGTTGAACAAAGCAACTGTTAAGAATAGGTACCATTTATCTAATATTAAATATTTATTTGATCAACTCAAGGGTTTCACCATATTTCCAAATATTGACTTGAAATCAAGATACCATAAACTAATAATCCATGAGGAGGATACTCACAAGACTACTTTTAAGACTAGGTATGGGCATTATGATTTCATAGTATTACCTTTTGGACTAACCAATGCCTCGACAACATTCATGAATCTGATGAATAGTGTATTCAAGGAGCATCTATATTAGTTTGTCACAATATTTTATATGATATTATTATATATTCCTAGAATAAGGATGAGCATGATAAGAATTTAAGGATTGTTCTCAGGTTGTTGAGAATAAATCAACACTATGGAAATCTATCAAAATATGACTTCTATGTTCTAGAGGTGTAGTATCTAGGACATATAATATCTGCAAAAGGAATAGTTGTTGATCCAAAGAAGATAGAGGCCATTTTGATCTAGCTACTTCCTACTAATGTGTCTGAAGTGTATATCTTCATGGGCTTGATAGGGTATTATAGGTGGTTTGTAAAGGATTATTCTAAAATAGCCTACTTCTTAACTAACCTTAAAATAAAATGGAAGGAATATAAATGGAAAAACAAGTGCAAAGCTACCTTTGATTTGCTTAAGAAAAATCTTACTAATACACATGTTCTAAAGATTACAGATCCACAAGGTAATTTTTTAGTTTGTATTGATGCTTCTTTGGAAGGTTTGGGAGGGGTTATATCCTAGGATGATTTATTCATAGCTTATGAGTCAAGGAAAATCAAGAAGCATGAGGTCAACTTTATTAAACATGACATAGAGTTAGAAGTTGTGGGGCACACCCTTAAAATTTAGCGATATTATCTATCAAGAAAGCCTTTTGAGTTGAGGACTGACATAGCTACTTTGATTTGAATATTTTTCTTAGAGAATTCTCTATGGGGGATAGAGTTTTCCTAAGATTTAAACCCATGAAGAGTGCCATCAAGTCTTCTAAGTTGGATCCTAATTTTGTTGTTCCATTTGATATCACTGATAAGATTAGTTTGATGGCTTAAAAACTTGCCTTACCACCCAACCTATCAAAGATCCATGACTCTTTCCACATATCTTTTCTTAGGAAGTACATTTTTGATGCTAATCATGTGTGGGATATCTCAAAATTATAGGTGAAATATCCATAGGTCATTGAAGTGAGGCCAGTGAAGATTCTATATTTGTGTTCCAAATCAATGAGGAAATGAACTCTAGAATAGTGCAAGGTCCAATGGGATCAATATTTTTAGAAAACACCACTTGGAAAAGTGGATGAAATGAAAAGATATTTTTCTTATTTGTTTGAATAAAGATAAAATGTAATGTTTTTTCAGGAAACAAAGAGTATTGTGGTTATTATAATGGGGGTAGTACACAACCCACCTTGTTAGGAATTGCTATATAAGATGGATTATGTATTGATAGATGATGTTTAATGCTTAGCTTTGTTGCTTTTGATGGATATACACTTCTGTTGTTATGTCAATTTTGTTAGAGTATATTACATCATTTATGTCATGTAAATGTACCACCTTTGGTACATAACTAGAGTGGAAGTTTACTTTAGAGTAAATTTCATAACCCAGAGATTCGTAAACCTAGTTTACCCATAATCAACCCAATATTTTTTGTTGAAATACTATAAAAATCATAAGATTTGATTGAGTTCTTTCTCCAACAAAATATAGACCTAGAATCTAGTAATCATTTTCTAGATATGATTATCTCAAGATCCTCATATCTGAGTCACGATGAAGCCTAAGTATATATACATCCCTACTTATTTACATGTTTATTTTTGAGAAGTATTGGTGCAATTATTTTTCACTCTGACTACCTTGAATCCCTTGCAAGATAGTTGGTTCTCCTTATGTTCCATTGAAAGGAAAATCCCTAGTATTTACCCTTCCATAAGTCATTTAATTCAAGATTACTAGGACACTAGTATTTTCTATTTATGCAAATTTTTTAATGGAAGAGATCTATGGACATAGTTATCTACTCTTTTAACAAGTCTTTTAGTGTAAGATTTTTGTGGAAATGTGCTAATCACTACTCTCTACACAATTCCTTTAGTGTAGGAGTACTAAGCATCGTCTACATCAAATTGACCAACTCTTTTCCCAAAAGGATCCCTTACCTAGTATCTAAAAAATATAGTCAAACTCCCACTAGTTTCCATTCCCAAAAACTATACTCATTAGTGATATTAGTTACATGAGAATGAGTCAAGAAATTTCTTCATTATATCTTCCCATTTTAAAGATATATCCTTTTAACTAAATAAACAACCAATCCATAATTCATCTCAAACTTGTGAGTAGAGGATATCCATTGATAATAGATGCTATCTGAATGCATCTTATAACCAATTTTACTTATTTATAGGGTAAAGGTTATAACAATTATTCCTACATAACACATCAATAATCTCGGGTGTACCCCCGTAACTCAAGCTTTGAAGGATTAAATTAAATAAATTAAATAATAAAGCTATGTTTCAGTGATTCCAGGTAAAACCCATATGTCACCATACGAATGCTCAAAAAGTGATCTTTGAGATAATATACCAAAAACCAAAATAACATATACACATCAGTACACCATGTCCAAGCTTAGCTCAAAATGATGTGATCTTTTTTATCATTCTAAAATCATTTGGGAACTATCCAATCAATGCAAAAAATTCCAAGTCAACATTACTAGCAGTGCATCAATAGAAAACCCACAAATATGTATATACAAAAGATTCATCCACGAGATGACTCTCTCTATAGAAGAGTTACATTATTGTAATCGAAGTTCAACTACCATCTACCATTTGAATAGGACTAGTTCATCTTCTAGTTGGTGGTCATCGAGCACCAATATATCCTTAGAGAGATTAACTCCCTCCATATCTAAGGTCATCCTCATGTTTGAGCCATTATGTAGAGCCTTATTGAAGTAGACTCAAGTTGCACATGTTGCTGTAACCATACTAGCATCCATAGTACACTTCGATCGTCATTCATCAGCACCAACCGATAAAATATTACCTTACAAATAGGGATAAAAGACAACTTAATTTTTTAAGAATTCCCATCATGCATTCATATTGAATCTCAAATTCTATCTATTATTTTTGAGATTCTCAAATAATCATTCAAAATCAATGAATGGATCTCTTTAAATTTTATCAACAACAATGATAAAACAATGCATTCATTATACACATTTCTTTCAAAAATAGAATTCTAGATATAATAAAATGCAATAGAAGGTAATCGTTCTCTTTTCAAACATCTAAGAAATTACCATTCTTCAAGAATTCACAAACAAACCTAGCCTTTATGATTTGTTTCAATTCTAGCTACTAAAAAAAATAGAAACCAAGCATTACCAAGTATCTTTTGTCCTATCTACTAAGGTTACCAAATAATTCATGGAAATGGTAAAACATGAACAAATAAAAATAGATATACTTAATGCCTCCACTATTCCAAATCCCACACTAATGTTGTTGCCCACTACCGGTTGCTATAGTGAGGGGATCATTAGAAACACTATCCAATGAACATCAAACATTAGTTCCTTCTCCCAAAAACCATAACATGGAGTCCAATGCCCAATGGTGATACCAATTTCACTACTGGAGACTACGTAGGACATATTTACTAATAGGGTTCATTGGATACATTTGTATGGCAACATCAAAAGTTATAAAATATAGAAGGTTCCTAAAAAAAATGAGTGTAAACTGATGGATGTGTTTTCTATCAACATACAAGGTATAAAACATATTATTTCTTTTTCATCTAATTGATTGTCAATGTTATATTCTAACCACATTTTATCTCACATAAACACATTTTATAATAATGAATTCATTAGAATCTTTAGTGTAGCAAGATACAACATTTTATTTACTTACTAAAATCTATTGCTCAATGTGTTCACGCCTATGCTGCGTAAAACCAAACTTCTAGATCCCCTCCACAATCCATCTAATGCTTTTTTTGCACAAATTCACATGATTGCTTTCCTTCACTCCTATTTTCCTTTTATGTACCCACTCTAACCTAACTCCCATGCATTAACTTCCAACATTCCTTAACAACCCACTCTGTTGCATTTCTCCACAAGGAATCCAATGAGCACACCATTACCAGTTTTCCACATTCTTACAATTAATACTATGAGTTCTAAAATAATCAGGAGTAAAGCACATATCGAAACAACAAAAGATAAATCATTTCAAAACTATTCTCCATGCTTTGTAGTTCTTTCCTTATTATCCACTATGGTAATAATATCAACCAAAAATTGTTCTTTTACCTTATAATATTTCATTATAAGAAAACTATTAACCAACAATTGTTCTTTTACCTTATAATATTTCATTATAAGAAACTACTATATAACACACAAATGCAACTAAGCAATTTCATGATATGCATATTCATGAAAAGGGGTATTCATTCATGTTGCCTCCCCATAATTTTTGGCAATTAACCCATCACATTATTTCCCCAAGGTATTCTTTTATTAGTGGTTACTCTTTTTGCCACCGTAAAGGAACTTGTTCCTATAAAAGTGCACTTTTTATTAGCAACATCATGTTATCACATAAAATGCATGTTTCTTAGATCCAAACATGGAGTTAACCTACATCCCACAAAGGATTTACATCTCATATTTTCCATAAGAAACAAGTAATTTGCATAATAAAACTGATATAGTCAGTCATTCCATCCATAAGCAATATAAAAAAACATAAATCCATAAAAATAGAAGGTCTTCCAAGGGTGGGGTCATGACAGTAAAATTAGGTAGTTACCTCAAGTAATGTAATAAATGCACAAGTGTCAATGTGCAAGTTGTAAATGTGAATGTTTTCCACATGTACATGATTCTTAGGTAGATTAAGGGCAAAGGATATATCTTCCTATATAAAGGGATCATATTGAGTGATTTGAGAGTAGTAGAAAGTATAAAGAGTATGTATTATATTTTGGTAGTATGGTACAATTTAGTCCTTTCATATATGTTCATGGAGTGTTCATGTCCTCCATTATATAGCATTGTACTATTTTCATCACTTTCATTAATGGAATATGTTTAAGTTATTTGCAGACGTTTAGTTCATTATTTTCCTACATATTATTGTGTCATTAGTTTATAGTCATATAAGATAAGTTATATTGCATCTTGTGGTTGTATTACCTATACTATAATATCATAAAAACTAACAGTAGTATCAAAGAACATGGTAGATCAAATAGGAAATAGGGAGAGCCACAAGTGAGACTGAGAGAAATATAGAAATATCATTTATAGAATTTTTGAGATTACATTTGGCTAGAGTATTTCCACAAGGTTGCAAAAAAACTCATGAAGACTAGGACTCAACATAAATTCTACTAGATTGACAAATCAACTAGTGAAGTTCATTATCTCTAGAATTATAAATTCTTCCATTCTAGTTTCTAACATCTTGTTGCAGGAAAAACTGATTTAGAGAAAGTTGGGAAGATTCCTACATATACCTAGGAAGAATTTATTCATTAGAATCATTCCAACACTTGCAGCAACAAGTAGAAGAATGAATATTTCAAAGACCTGAGAAAATGTTCCATTACAAGAGTTGTAAACCTGTAAATTGTAAAAGAGAAAAAAAGACCATAGTAGTCTTATTCCAGACTCAAGGAATAAGGGACTTTAGATATGAGTCAAGAAGGAGATAGGAGATTGGTGAACTTCATTGAATATCGAAACCTACAGAGTGTAAAAGGATAAAATTCCATAGGAGCCTTGTTACAAACTCAAGGGAGAGAAGAAGACTCTAGTGAAGAGTCTCGATGAAGATAGGATATTGGTTATCTCCAGTGTAGATTGAAGACTTCACCCTGAAGAAGCTAAAGAGACCCTTAAAATGTCTAGTTATAAAACTTCCAATTTTGGAATATTGAAGGTTGGTGATCTCCATTAAATTTTGTTGTTTGCAGAAGAGAAGAACGATCAACAAGGTCCTATTCCAAAATATAGAAGCAAAAAAGTTTAGAGATATGAGAAAAATATCTCATTGCTAACACTTACTTAGTATAAGTTTGAAGGAAAGGTCTCATTTGGAAGACCATAAGAGCTATGGGATTGAAGATCTTGGTGAGGTATCAAGGAGAAATAAGGGGGAGGATTGGTGAGCCTAATTAAATGAGATCTAGAGAAGGCCATTAAATGAGTTCTTAGAACTTAGTGGATATATTTACTACCAAGGAGAAGTTCCTAATAGTAAATAACATGGGATAATTGTTGTCATCTGAGAACAAGCCCAAGAGAGAAATATTTAGCAAGGAATTAGTCAAACTTAAGAATAACTCAAGACTTCTAGATTCTTGAGAAGAAGGCCAAAATTGAAATTAGATTTTGACAAGGAGGTTAAAGGAGAAAAGGAGCTAAAATTTGCTACCAAACCTGAAATGTTTAAAGATTTAATTTGAAGTCTAAAAGGCTCATTCAGAGATAGGGGTTTGCTAATTCTTCAATAGAATACTAAAGTGTTATTAAAAATATTTAGTTATGATTTGGGGGAATTATCCACCAATTTTTTTAGTTTCAAGAACAAAAATTTAGTGTAGATATTGACTACGAAAGATACATCAATATGGATAGCATTACTAACTATAGAAATATAGAGTTCCAAGATACATCCTAAAGGTTAATAAAATAAACTACTACAATTAAAAAGTAGCAAGTCAAAGGTTTTTAGAGCTATAAAAAGGTGAGTTAGAGAGTTGTTTCAAAACAACCAAGAATAGCTACAAGTCCATCCAGTTAAAGATAGCAATAAGGTGAATCTAATAGCCTAGCAATCCTTCATATTCGAAGATCTTAAAGGTAAGAAAGTTAGGTGGAAAGGGTTCATTTTATGAGCACTTATATTCAGTTCATTATTAGTTTCATTGAGCACCTTATTAAGAGTTTTAAAGTTGCAAAGAGAAGTTTCCATTATAGTCTTCAAGAGAAGTGCAGAAGGAAGTTTCTTTAAGGTCTATACTTGCACATTAATAACATTTAGATATATTGTATCATCTTCATATTATCTAGCTACAGTAAAGAAGACTACGTTAAGTTGTAGAGATTATTAGTGCATTTGAAATTTATTTAAGAGTTACTATTAGTGCATATTACAAGTTATGGTGAAGGAGAAATACAATGAGATAATTTTTGCACTAATTTAATTACTTGTAACTATATTAAAATTATTACTCTTAAATAATTTGTTAGTTATTGGAGCCTTAAACATAAATGAAATGCATTCACAAGTATAGAAATAAACATGCAATGATATAAATATGATAATAGCAAAAAATAATGCATGAAAATATGATAGAAAACTTGATACAATGATCTAGAAATGCTCACATAGAAAGCTCATGAAATTTACCATGCTCCTATCATGGAGTTTGAAACTCCTCCATGATAGCAAAATGGAGCTACATTGTGACTACTACTAATATCACCTATTCACTACTCAAGACTCTCCTAAATCACTCATAATGATGCCTTTATATATAAAGATAGATTACTTACCTCTTACTCAACCCTAAGACTCATGTACATGTGGACTACATACACATTTACACCATTGCATATTCTAACACTTGTGCATTTATTGTATCACATTAATAAAGAAATAAATCTTAACCCTAAACTAAATATGCACCCATGAGGATACATTAGAAAATAACCAAATGATGTAATATCCATATTTTCCAACACCCATTTTATTACATTATTTAGTTTTGAAGACTTTAGTCTTCTTTGGAGAGTCTTCGTATTTGATGTTGTTCTTCTCCTTCTTTGGTTTGCTGATAGCTAAACAAAGTGAAGTTCTATTGTCCTCTCATTATATTAATTTTAAATCTTCTATTTTTTGTTTATTATTTTGATATGCTCAATCTACATATCCTACACCATGTTCTTCAAAAAATGGATAAGTATTGTTTTGAAATGCAACAATATCTTGTGAAGTTCTCATAAAGTCTAGAGCATATATATTTTTATGAATTGATCCAATGGCTTCAATTTCTCCTTGATTTATTATGAGGTACATGTTGACTCCATTTGAGTGTTTGAAGTCAATTTTCCTTTTTCTCTCTACTAGCTTCACTACTAAAATGAGATTGGATGATAACCCTGGAACATACATGACATTATGTAGTACAAAATTTGGAAATAATTTTCTAAGATCTACACATCCATAACCATGTATATGGTAAAATTTTCCATCTACAATTCTTAGTCTGTTGTTGGTAACTTCAAGGCAATCAAACCATTGCAAATTTTTTATCATATGATGACTTGAACATGAATCTATGTACCAAATGTCCTTTTCATTTTGACTTGTGAGATTATTTGAGTTTGTATTGATTCTATACTTTTGGTAGGACATATTGGATGTGTTTTGATCTTGAGTTTGATTATAGTGATGATATGTTCCTCTTGTCAATCTGTCCATACTAAAATATTTTAATTTCTTTTCTTTATTTGTAGGAACAACCTTGAACTCAATTCTTCAAATATTTAGGATATGAACTATGATGTGAATTATTTAATCTTGAATTTTGTAGAATCCCTTTTGAATCCCTAGATATTGAGGTATGCTATAAATATGATTCACTTATATCACTAGAAACCAATTATTTGTAGAGGATTTCAATGTTCTTAGTTGGATTTGTCTATGTATCTCTTTTTTGATCAGTTAAAGATATTAAGATTTGTATTCCAAATGGGTTTTAATAGGACCCTAAAACATGCTTACAACATGGCCAAAAATGCCAGAAAACCATAGAAAAATAGAACATAGTGATATCCTTAAAAAATTTCATACAAAAATATTATCCTCAATAGCCAGCAAGAAACAAAAAGACATGGTAGAGAAGAAATAGGTAAGCCTTGAGAAGCCAAAAAGGATAAAAATAGCAAAAAGTAACAACCTTCCAGATAGAACTGGGAAGAGTTAGCCTTCCATGCCAAGGTTGGCAACAATATCTTGGAGTCCAACATTTAGGATATCTAAGTCATCAAAAATACCTTAAGCTAGGATGTCCTCAGGATTGATGGCAACCTTCTTCATATTTTTCATTGGAGAAACTCCCATGCCTTCAAAGAAATTATTTCTTAAAAAATATAAATTGAGGGTATTACACAAGTCAACTAACTGAGTAATGCAATTTATCATAGATTTGATAATAAACATCTGCATGTAAGAATTATGGTTGTCCTTGTCCTCCTCTTCTGAATAGATGACTAGCGATTATTTTTGCATAGATTTGTTCTTCAATCTCATAGAGGAGCGAAGTCATTTTTTTTCAGGCTCACTTTTAGGTTCAGGTGAGGTGCTTATCATTCTATTCCTTAATTGGAGGAAATATTCAATAATTTTTTACTTTTTTGTGGACAACCTTGGGATGCAATAGGATTGAGGCGTGGTTTGGTAGGAGCTGGATTTCATGGGACTCTATTTGGGTTTAGGAGGAGGAGTCACAACAATACACTCAGGGCAGTGAACTAACCAGTGTTTGAACAAGACATTAAAAAGGCCATAGAGAGTGGGTAGTTCTGGCCCATTTTTATTCCTATAATGTTTACTGGTATAACTAGTAGAATTAAATAGAAATTGAGGTATATTGACTACACTTACATCACAAAAGTGGTTATGAAAGGAGACATGAAAACTGCAAAGAGGCTTATCTGGATCATCAATAGTTATATACTCCATAATAGGCTTAAGATCACTCCTCCATGAAAATTTTAGCTCATCACACCACATACACAAAAGAGCCCTTTTGTAGAGCTCCTTGTCCTTGACATCCTTCAATTCGGTATCCCAATTGTGATTCTCTCTCTTGATGGATCGATCTTTAGGTTGCTATCCAATCAGTTCAAAAAGCATTTTGATGTCGAGGGCATATGTCTTGTTGTGGATGGTGACCCTATCATTGTCCCACATTTCCATTAATGCCAATGTAACTTCAAGGTCCTCCCCTTCGAACTTATGGAAAAATGGGAGGAAGCCTTTACCTGTAAGTATTCCCTCAGTAATGGAATCCAAATAGACCTTGGATTGTTTGATAAAATGCATGATGGCTACACAAAGACAATACAACTTATGGATAAAAAAATTAAAGGAACAACAATTGAGGGCTTCCAAAACACCCAAGAAGGCCAAAGCATCCATAATCCAATGATAATTTTGACAAGGGTACCATAAATAATGGTGATGAGTAAAATTACACGCCCCAAGGTAGTCCTAGTGAACACGAGAATTCCAATCGCCAAAGGGAATCATGTGAGAATCTAGACCCAAATCCCACAAGAGGGACATACCAAGGTGGTACAACAAAATATAAGGTGAGCCACGTAGGAATGTGATGACGTGGATGGAAGAGGTGGAAATATGGAAAAGGGTAAGAAAAAAAGTACGGATTATGCAGGTGAAGAGGTGAAAAAGAGTGGATTGGGGACTGCACAAAAGGGGATTTTTGAGACTAGAATGGAGATTGAAGGCTCTGCATTGAAATACGAACAACCAAAATCTCCTTTAAATATGGGTGATGACATAAAGGGCTTGGACTAGATATAATAAAACCCAACATCCAAGGTTGACAAGCCCAAGTAACACGTGATGCCCAAAAACCAAGATAGCACTAGGATGAAAGAAATAAAAATTAAGACATGTTGGCATTAGAGTTGTCCGAAATATGGCTAACTTGTTCCATGTTAGCAAAAATAATACTTGAAGTTAGAGTTTCCTCATCAATTAATTGTGTTAGAAACTAAGGAAAATCAGTGGTCCAAGTCATCAATTCAGAAATCCGAGTTCCAAAATTTGCTAAAACATCAGCAACTTTGTTGTTCTCCCTGAAAGTATGTTGGAAGATTATGTCCTAAATTTTTTTACTAATGTTTTTGGCTTCTTCAATGCAGTTTATTTTTTTACAAGAAGGGACATTATAATTTCTAAGGTAATTAATAGTAGTGAGCGAATCACCCTTGACCAGAATTCTATCAGTCAAGTCTTTGGCCAATAACAATCCATGCCATAGAGCATGAGTTTTGGCAACTTGATTCGATTGAATACCTAAAAATTCAGCAAATGCAAGGATGACCTTTCCTTGATTGTCTCTGAGGATACTACCCACTCTCGATCGACCAAGGTTACCTTTTGCAACACCATCAATGTTTAGTTTGAGCCATCCTAAAGGTGGAGTAATCCAGGATGACTGAACCCTATTGGTGATAGTAAAAGACTGAGAATTGCTCATAATAGGGAAATTAAGAGCTTGCCCCATAGAAAATTCAAATATGTAGGTAGGTTGAGAAGGTAAGGGACAAAGGGCAGTATTTTCAATAGCAAACTAGAGGATATTATTCAAGATAAACTTAGAGTTTTGACTGGAATTGGAAAACACTCTACAATTTATCTCCAACCAAATCTACCACATGAAATTATGAATGTAAAACTACCATAATGATTTGAGATAAATATTCTTAAAAGGGTTGGGCCATTGAGTAAAGAGATCAAGAATAGAGTAAGGTCCAACCCAAGAAATGTGGAAACATTTTAATAATATATTGATAATGGAAGAGGCAAAGGGATAATCAAGGAAAATGTGATGAGGGGGTTCCCAATTAGAAAGACAAATAAAACATATATTGGGGATGGGTAATCCTATTTTAAAATTATTATCAGTAACATGAATTTTCTCCTAGATGGCAACCCAAATTAAGGAAGCAATTTTAGGAATCAAAAGCTTAATCCACACAATATTAAACCAAATTAAATATTCCTCATGAGGTAAGAGAAGTTGATGAGTAATCTTAACATAAAATTCTCCAAATTCAATAGGTTCCCAAACCAATTGATCATTATGATTCAAATTTCTAGAGGGGATGATGGCAGATCTAAGGAGAAACTACAATTCTCTTGCTTCCACAAGATGAGTAGGAGAGAAGATCTATTTCCAAGTTTTCTTGCCATCTTGAGAGTATAAAAAAATGGAAAATTTGGATCCAAATGAAATATCAGTATCTCCTTTGAGGACAACCAATCTGGGAATGTTTATAAGAGGTTCATTGAGAAGCCATTTGTCCTACCAAAATTCAATTTGATGTCCATCGCCCAAACTCCAATGAAGGCCTTGTTTGATAAGAGATCTGACTTGCAGAATGGATTTCCAAAAGCAAGACCCCTTAGGGATATAGCAACATTGAAAAAAACATTGCCCTGCATGTATTTACGATAGATGATAGAAATTTGTCTATGTATCTCTTAACTCAATATTCCAACTATAATTTTTGATGCACTCAATATTTTAATAACTATGAATTAGTGCAATAATTGGTTTCTAAACTTCTTGAAATTCAATTGAAGTAGAATTCCTTATATATCCCTAATTAGAAGTTTTAGAAATATTAACTATTTGCAAACTAAATTTTGATTACTACTCCTTATATCTCCCTATTTTTAGAGTTTGCAACTATACTTTTGAAGCAATGGAAATGATATAAATACTTCTAGTTTTACTCAACATATTCTATATAACCAATATCATTTTATAGAGATCCTTTCAACACCTTATTACTCCTACTAATATCTCTAGAATATTAAATAAACTTTGATATCAAACTTGCAATATAATAATAATTATTTCCCACCTTTTTAATTCTGATTTATAAGTTATTTGGATGTAAGATTGCAAGGATTGTTTTTCACTTGTTTTCCTTCACCTTTCTTGTCAATGTATTCCTCTTTGTAGATAAACTATTTTTCCTTCATATATTTAATTGAATGGTATCTGGATACGTGCACTGTATGAGGCTTGAAATCCTTTTCAAATTTGATATTTTTCCTTCATATATTTCACTTGCTTTCAACATTGCTTTAGCTCCCCTTCTTTTCATTTATGTACATTGTGTGTCTTCTTAAATGAATGTTATATGAGATGAGTATGCCAAGTGGCACTTGTGTTCTTAAAAAAAAATTCCTTCTATGCCTTCATGTAGTGCATATGACGTGGCACTTGTATTCTACTCTAATATTAAAAATGTTTCTCATAGATCCTTTAATTCTTGTGAGAAGTGTTGCCATATTTCTCACATATTGGTGGTTGATATTTTTTTTTACCTTCCTCCTCCACACTAGGCACTTGTATATGGAGGGTTCTTCAATGTTATTTTATCTTTTCCACCTAGGTTGGGTGCTCATATCATTCTTGAAACATGAAACATTACACTTAATATGTTGGGAACTATTGAATTTTGAGTGTGAGATGTTATATTGTACTATTATGTGCTTATCCTTCCTCTCCAACATGGAACTCTTCACTTTGGATGCATGGAATATCTCTCACCACATGGAAATAGGTGTTCAACTCTTCCTTAACTCTTTTCAATGCTTTCGAACACTCAACTCTTGCTATCTATATTTATCCATAGAAAAATGAATCAACTATCTTCCAAGGCTTTGTTGTACATGTAGTCATGTTAGTTTCCAGCTCACATCAATGGTAATGGTGCCTCCTTATTGATGATAGAATACTTGTACTATGAATTCAAAGTTTACGCTTGTATCTCTATTTTTGTAGGTTTGATTCCATCCTCTATGTACACATCAAATTTGATGATAATGGTACTTTATTGGGTGTATTTTAACACCTCAAATACTTGATGTTTAGACCTATTCAAATGGTCCTTACATTTGCTTTCCAAAAGATCTCTCAAATTTATCTTTTCCAGTTCTTATGAAGTCCTTAAAATGATTTTGTAATGTGGATCACAACTACCCACCTGTGCTTGAAAAGGTTATCTTTGTTTTGCTCAAAATGTGGGATTCAAATTGCTGATATGGCTGGTCATTTGTATGGTCCAATATTTCTCTAAAATGCCATTTTTAATCTTCTCCAATACTGTCCACAAACTTCATTTGGAGATGTGCACTTAACCTCAAAATTTTTTCTTCTTTTTAAGATATTTTCTTTGCTATATATTTTTGGCTTCTCTTCTCCATATTTTTGATGTATTGCTATCCTTTTTTGTGGCTATTACTTTCTACAAAACTCTGCCATTTACTTCTTCAAAAGATCTTATAATAATTCTGCTTTTGTTCACTGATTTGGATGAAATAGAATATTGCCTTTAACTCTTGATAATATCTTTCTTGCTTGGTTATTCTAAACTTATAAATCCAATCTATTCAATGTAATACTTTGCACTCTATCTTATGCAAGTATAGTCTTATTTTATTTAGAATGAGAAATAGAATGTTGATAAGTTTCTTTCTCTCAAAATATACCTAAATTCTATTTTCTTCTATGTGTAGGTATGCTCCTTGTAAACTATAACTTCTACACTACCTTCAAAGACTTGAAATGAAAATATTATATGCAACTCTTTGATCCTTTGAAAACAGTGCTTGATAAATCTTAATAAGATATGAAAGCTCAACTAATGAACTTTTGCAGCTTATTTTTGCATACCTTTTCCTCTTGTAGATTATGGATATAGTGGTTATTCAAGTCACCTCAATGGTTTCCTTTCGTGGATGATTTTGCATCTCTTCTATGCTGTCTAAAAACAACTATTTTCTCACCTTTTTGCAGCTTCAATACCTTATCAATTTTCTGCTCTAGACTATGATTTGGTGGCTTCAAAAAATTATTGAAAATGCGCTTCTGGAATCTGATTTTTGCAATCACTAATGCTGTCCAAATTTTCTAAAATTTTCAGCACTAAGCAATCTTATATGTTTCTTCTAATTTCTTTGATTTACTGTCATTTTAACTGTCCACGAACTCTATATTTTGTAGTTTTAAGTGCTATCAATGTGCTACCTTTTCTTTGTCTTCAAATATGAAAAATTTTCATATTTTAAGGCAATCAATATCACCATTGAAATGCTGTCCTTGAATCCTAAAAATTTGGTAGGATTATCCCCAAATCACAACTGAGATATTTTCTCAAGAACTTCTTCAATGATGGCCACCAAATCTCACAGATTTAGTGGTTCTTATATCTCTTTTATCTTGCCAAATTCTGAATTCAAAGTAGATCTCCTCCTCAAAAAATATATCAATATTGAGATCTATTCATTACTACATTTTTGGTTTGAAAATATTCTTACCAAATTTTTTCCTTTGGGCTTGTTATCGAATGGCAACAATTGTCCCAATTCCTTAGCTTATTCTTTGGTAGTAATATCTCCAATGAGTTTTTCTAGGGAATCCTTCAATGAGGCTCACCAATCCTTCTTCTTGTTTCCCCATGAGACCTCTCCAAGGTTATCAATATTGCACTTCAAAATATTCAATGAGACCTTTCTTGGCCTCTTCAATATTCAACTACAGAAATGAGACCTCCTTCCAGTATCTCTTGAATCTACTGCTACTAAAATCTGCAATAGAACATTTTGTTAGTTCTTCTCAATGCTCAATATTCCACTATGGAAGTTCTTCAATAGGGCCTCCAATGGACCTCTTCTTCAATAGAGTCTTCAATGGAACTTTTCTTGATAAGCCTTCAATGGACCTCTCCTTCAATATGAAGTTTTCAGTCTTCAATGGAGATCACCAATCTCCAAAATTTTCTAGTACTCTTCTCCTTGAGCCTCTTTTATCTTCAATGGGATCTTCTTTCTAAGACCTCCTTTCTATATTTTCAATATTCAATGTGGCTTCCTTGGCCACTAGCTCTCTCCTTAATATTTCAACTAGGAGTCTTCAATATGCAAATATTTCAATGGGACCTTTCTCCTTCTACCTTCAAATCATCAATCCTCATTTTTCTACAACAAATAATCTATCCCTACATGAGGAAAGTAACTTCAACTTTCAGGCAACAAATATGAAGTTCTTATCTATCTATTAATGGAAGCTTCCCACCTTCCGAGAGATAATTGTTTGCAACAAGAAAAACTTAGATGATTAGTAACCCAATGGTTCTCCTTAAAAATTCTTTTTATATTTTGAAATGAAATATTAGAGATAATAAAAATTCCTATGACTCTATGAAAAATAATCTTCACTAGTTGGATTACCAATATAGTGGATACAATGTTGAGTTCTAGTCTTCACAAGCATTACAACTCTTGTGGAAAAACTCTAGCCAAATCATGTGTCTTTCTTTATTTTCTACTCTTCTATATTAAGCTACTTATATAAAAAAAAATCTATTGTGATGGTATTTTCATGCAACAACACACTATGGATGGTCCAGTTTATAAATACTCAAAAATAGCAATGGTGATCACTTATGGTTTTCCTTTGATCCACCATGGGTATGATACCATTGTTAGATTTTAGAGCCTTAAACATAAAGGAAAAGTATTCATAAGTATAGAAATAATAATTCAATGATACAACTATGATAATATTAATAAACCATGCATGAAAAGATGATAGAAAAATTGATACAATGCTCTAGAAATGCTCACATAGAAAGCTCACAAAAATTACAATGCACCTCTCATGGAGTTTGCAACTCCTCCATGATAGCAAAATGGAGCTACATTGTGACTACTACTACTATCACCTACACACTACTCAAGATGCTCCTCAATCACTCATAATGAGGGATTTACATATAAATATAGATTACTTGCCTCTCACTCAACCCTAAGACTCATGTACATGTGGACTACTTGCACATTTACATCATTGCACATTCTAAAACTTGTGCATTTATTGTATTACATTAATAAAGCAATAACTCCTAATCCTAAACTAAATATGTACCCATGAGGGTACATTAGGAAATAACCAAATGATGTAATAGCCATATTTTCCAACAAGATTATTATGTGCATTGGTTATTAAGTTAGGGTGAATAAAAAGAGTGCACAAATCAGCCTATATCAAAGTGTCCAGAGACACTATTCAATGCATAAAACACCAAAAAATCTGTAGTATTTTATGGCCTAGAGAAAACACCAGAAAACCTAATATTCCTAAAAGGATTGGAAAAGAAATATGCCATAAAAATTAGTTAAAAAGAGCTATAATATGATACTAGGAGAGTCTTAGGTTTTAGGTGCAAATTAGAAGATATTATAGGGTTATACAAGCACCAATGTTATCTCTATTATTACACCAAAAAGAGATAAAATATAAGTGTCTTACATACACTCTATGTAGCCTAACCTCTACATATACAAGTGGTTACCATTAGTAGAGATAAATCACACTCAAAGGTGCTTAAATATGAGCCATCCTAAGGAGATCAACATCTACAATAAGCACTAGCAAAGGTGCTTGAATATGAGCCATCATAAAGGGATCAACATATGTAATCAGCACTAGTAAATGTACTTGAAGAAGAGTCATCCTAGAAGGCTCAAAATCCACCATTAGCAACGTGAAAGCACAGTCAATATGCACAAGAGTAGAGCCAATAAAAAAGGCTCCGTACTCACAAAACCAAGGTGTACTGAGACACTAACTCAACACCTATATAGCAAGCTACTTACAGTGTTAACATTCATATGTAAGATGCTAGCACTCATTGAATTGAGGTTAATATAAAGAAAAATAAATCACTAGCTAAATAAATCAGGAGTGCCTTACCAAGCTCTAATGTAGAAGAAGTGCCAGCCAAGAACCTTCCTTGCAACACTTGACATTTAGATCCATCCTTGTGGGAATACATCATCCATATTTGTTGTAGAAAAGGAGGAGTCATATCACTCTTTGTTGTCATGATGGAGGTAAATAAAGCTTGCAAATAGTTCGCAAGAATAAGCACTAAGGGTTTTTAAGAATATTAGAATGGTGACGGTAAGTGCACATGCAAGGAAGATAAGAAAACTTGTCTTAAGAAGGGAGAGATATTGTGCCACTTTGCACAAAGGTGTAAGAGAATCCTCTTGTCCTAACATTCACATTCAAATAAGGAAGAAGCACTTGTCAAAGTAACACTCATTACCATTAATCCTAACATCCAAGAAGATCATCGCTCTCAAGAGTTACAACCAAGCTTACACCATGTTACATAACATCTCCCAAATATTTATATCAAGTGTCACACCATCTAAGGAGGAGACCAAGTGTTTTGTGTAATGCTTAGTGCAACCTGGCACTCGTTTGAGGACAAGAGAAGCATATTTCTAGCCACCATATTAAGAGCACTCATAGGGAGAAACTCATAGTGATAAGCATGCATTTAGAGCAAGCATTAATGTATAAAAGTCAAGAGATGTCTAAACAATATTAACAACAAGGTCAAGGAGTGCTTAAGAGCTTAAAACTAGCGTATATTCAATGAGTCAAAGGTGCATTGAAGCTTGAATATGTACACAATGCAATGACTATCATACATCCACCGTCATAGACTTACAATGCTCACTCAATAAGGAGAATTCAACATTATAAGGTAAGGTCTTACATTAAGTGAAATTGCTTTCATTAAAGGAGTAATAAGGGACATGAATTAAGGTTGAAACTATTTTATTTCAATTTGAAAATCAACCTTAGAAAATTGAAAGCATATAAGGGAGTCCATAAGTATTTCAAATCATTTAGTTGAAATACAAATACTTTAATATTTACAATTAAACATCATAGGAGGTATAAGGATTACTACTTGGAGAAATAATATTACTATTGCAAATATTTTTGTTAATTTCTAGTTAAGGCCACTCTTCAAAGCATACCAGTATATTTTCTTTTTCTATTCCAAATCTCGAGTAAGATTATTGAAAGAATAGAACAAATCCAACACTCATTTCTTTGGTCAAGATCAAGTAAGAAAAAAAAATTCATCTAGTGGCATGGGATCAAGTATGCAGCAAGAAGGAGGAGGGTAGTTTAGGCCTTAGAATATTGAAATCCATGAAAAAATATCTTGTTGCCAAGAAGGGTTGGAGACTGGTTAAAGAGGATAAATTGGGATGGGTTAAAATTGTCAAAGCCAAATACCTAAATTATGGGAAGCAGTTTATTAGAGACTTGTTACCCCTCCAGGGTTCAACTTCTTAGTATAGCTTGATTCAGTGCATATCAGATATCTATATATGGGGTAGGTGGTTTTTAGGAGATGGCAACTCTATGAAATTTTGGAATTATGTGTGGGTGATTGAGGTTCCACTAGAGTCAAGATCAGAGTTGGCTTTAGTCAAACCAATTACAAATCATTTATGAGGGAATAAGGTTTATAATTTCATTGAAAGTATTAGATACTACCCCTGATGGAAACCATTTGAATTCCCAAGACTTTTGATGGAGGAAAGGAGGGCATTTGATAAAATTTTCAATATTATTTAATGGATTATGATTCTTGGAAGAGTATTTTTGGATAGATTCATCTCGAAATTAGAGAGGATGGGAAATTATCTATCAAATCAGCTTAATTAGCAATAGATGGTACTTTGGATCCTTGTTTTTTGGTGGATAAAATTTGGTTGAAAGGACTAAATCCAAAAATCAATATTTTCTTATGGTTGGCCATACAAAGAAAATTTCTAACTTTAGACAATCTCAAAAAAAGAGGTATAATTTTACCTAATGCTTGTTTCTTGTGCAAAAATATGGAGGAATCCTTACTCCATATTCTTTTTAGCTATCCTTTCTCATAGGAGGTTTTCAGCTACTTTTCAAATATTTGAAAATTCAATGGGTGTTTCCAAACAACCTAAATAATATAATGATCCAATGGATTTCTCCCATCTTGTCTCTCCACCTTCGTTGGTTTTTGAAATTCAGCCTTCCTCATATCTGGTGGTTGATTTGAAAGGAAATGAACTCAAGGGTGTTTAAGGATGCTGCTCATTTGACTAAAGTTGTGGCTTTGTAGACAATTTATTTTTCTATGGATAATATTAGAACCTAAATATAAATGCTATGTCTAAAAATTAAGAACGATCAGTGGAGATATATCTTAGATTTAATTCCAATTCTCAACCAGTCAGACCTGTTGTGCTTCTAGATAGAGCTAGGTTTAATTGGAAGCCACCTTCGATTGGTTGGCTAAAGTTGAATTTTAATGGTGCATCTAAAGGGAATTTGGGTCCTACAGGTATTGTAGGGATTTTAAGGAACCATGATGAATTGATAATTCTAGCCTTTATTGATAATCTAGACCATCAAAATAGTCACTTCGTTGAAGTTGGGGTCCTATTCCAAGGTGTTTCTCTATTAATTCTATAAGTTGCAAGAAACTAATCATTGAAGGGAACTCCCTTAATATTATAAATATGGCAAGAGGGACTCAATATCCTACCTAGACTATTTCAAACCTTCTTCTAGAAGTTCAAAGATACATCCAAAATCTAGAAGAGGTTTAGTTTAAGCATACATACAAGGAAGGTAATAGAGCAATCGATCTATTGGCTAAAAAATGAGTTATTCAGAATCATTTAGTGGTGTGGTGGTATAATTTCTTGATGGATATTGCTTCTATCAATAATAGCATCATACACAATTAGCTGCTCTTTTCTAGTTATTATTCATGATTTGGATGTAAAACTTGGGGGCACTTGTTGATTTTGGATTTTTGCACCAAATTTCATATCTCCAAGCTACTGCTTCATCCCTTCAAACCACAACATCCAATATGGAAGAAATTTTGTCCCTGATGGGTTGGTAGGCCTGGGAAAGTAATGACCTCATGGGGGAGAATGAGACTGGTGCATGGATTGGTTTGTGGTTCAGGTCCTACTATTGATATATATCCGGATGGTTATCTCTGACATTTGGTTTTATTTTTTTTAAGTTTTAAATTATGTATAGTCTTACCTATGTACTGGTTTGGATTTGGAAGGGGTAACTCCTCTTATTGGTCATTCCTTGATTATTATCGAATGCAAGTATTTTTGGCTCCCTCTTTTTGGGTGGGGCTTAGTCTCTTTTCTACAAGGTTTGGAGATCCTTTCAAAACTCTTTCGTCTATCTAATAAAAAAATTATGATATTCTAAAATTAGGGAGGTATAAGGCATACTACATCAAGCATAAATTATTAGAATTTAGAAATATTAAATTATTGATATTAAGAGCTATAGAAGGAAGTTCATTATTTATTCAAAGGAGTAGGAATTATTTTACACTTGTATCATACTCATACTAAAAATAAAAAGGCAATCCAACCATAGATAACTTCAAAACAATAAATGCATAGTTCTTTAGGAGAGATAATATGAAATAGGAGTTGATTATTGTTATTTACAAAACATTATAAAATCAACCCAAACAATGAACTATTACTTACTAAGCACTTTATCAAACTTATAGGTTATTCCAATAACTAAGGACACATAAGGAATTCTAAAAAAATAAACTAGGTAGATACAATAATCATCATGACAACAAATAAATTCATCATTATAGAATCTCAACTACTTAAAGGTTTGAATTATTCCTCATGGAAAAACAAAGAGGAGAATTTTAATAGTTGAGAAGTTTTGGTAAATTTTTAAAGGAATAACTACTAAACCTAATTTAGGTGATACAAAAATTCAAAATTTTGAAGAGAGTCATGCAAAAGTATTAATGATAATATTTTTTGCCATCACATATGAAATACAACCTTACATTAGTTCAACTAGAACATCTATAGAATCTTGGAAAAACCTAGAAAATATATTTGAAAGGAAAAATAAAGCTACTATTCTAAATTTGTAAACTCAGTTACATTCTCTAAAAATAGACAATGGAGAAAATATAGAACTATTCCTAAGGAAGGTAGCAGACATTAAAGAAAAATTATTAACCTTATGAGAAAATGTTGAATATAGATTCCTTGTTCAAGAACCATGAGAGCACTTCTAGATAGCTAAAAGCATATAGTTACATCTTTAAAAGTTTTAAGATACATCATTTGATGAGTTAATCAAGAATATGAGGTATAAAGCACAATGAAATATGAAATGACTAACATTGCATTGGTTTCAAAAGATACTCTATAGGGAAATATAGCATCATCTTCAAAAGGATGAAGAACTTGGAATAACATATATTGTCATGTATGCAGCAGAAAAGATCATAGCACTAATTGCTGTAGATTCAATCCAAGAAACTAGAATCAAAGAAATCTTAAAAAATATGGAATCCAACAAAATACGACATTCCATCCAAGGTAATATCAATCCCAAAATAATCCTCGTCAGCAATAGATTTAGTAACCATTCAATTATCCTCAATTAGAATATCAAAGAGGAAATCAGAAGGGACGCATAACTCAAAGGATTCAATAAATTGAATAACTAGATGATACTATAGAAGATAATGAAGTTAAAGATATCTTAGTGAATATAGCCCTTTATGAAGACACTAACTACTTGCTTTAATACGACATAGATAGTAGAGAAGGAGAACCCAAACTCCATTACTAGATCAAATATCCATATTAAAGACTAAAGTATCCAATACACAAATAATATAATACAGGGGGTGTTAGAGTATATTACATCATTTGGGTCATGTAAATGTACCACATTTGGTACATAACTAGGATAAGAGTTTACTTTAGAGTAAATTTAGCTAGTTACCTCAAGCAATGTAATAAATGCACAAGTGTCAATTTGCATGTAGTCCACATGTACATGAGTCTTAGATAAACTAAGAGCCAAGGAATCTATCTTCCTATATGAAGGGCTCATAGTGAGTGATTTGAGAGCAATAGAAAGTATAGAGAGTGTGTATTATAGTTTAGTAGTATGGTACAATGTATTACTTTCATATCTATTTATGGAATGTTCATATCCTCCATTATATAGCATTGTATTATTTTTATCACTTTCATTAATGGTATATTTTTGAGTTATTTGAAGATGTTCAATTCATTATTATACTGCATATTATTAGGCTATAAGATTATAATCAGTTCATATTAGTTATCTTTCATCTTGTGGTTGTATTCTCTATACTACAGTCTCATCAAAAGCTAACAAATTTTATATAAGGATATGATGTTGTTGATGCTTTGTATGGTTGCAGAATCAAGTACTCTCATGGGTGGACAAGAGAACTAGCCATAAGAAACAAGAGACTATATTCAAAGAAAAAAAATGATGATGACCTATTCATAAAACAACTCAGGGTAACATGGATAAATACCCTTCATGTAGGTGCATCACATTTTTACTTGTGACTCGTGTTCATACTATTGGACTAGGAATTTACTTGTAATGTGTCTCCTTAAAGTGAGTAAGTGATAACATAGTCTATATTAAAAGAAGAGGTCGTCCACTTAAGGATAAAATAATGGTGTGAAACATTGAGGTAATACATTACATTTTTTATGGCATGTTGGTCATGAAATAATTCCTTTCTTATTTTCTAGAGGTATTATCAGTGCTAGTATTTGTGTGGATCTAAAGTTAACCTTGATTTATGCTTTAGCTACAATGAGGTTGTCTCCCCATGATTGTTTATTATTATCTTTACAAATGGTGATGGTGGAGATGCCTTAAGACTTTAATGTGAATCCTTTATTATTTTTCCTCCTTGTTACATTGGGCAACTATTGATGAGGTTGGAAATGGGTATTGGAAAATGCTCTTAAATGTTACTCAACAAGAACTCCTTGCATGATGGTGCTCAATTGTATCTGTGCTTAAAAAGAGAAGATGGTAGTTTTGAGGGGACACAATTTTTTGGGAAAGGAATGGGAGGACAAAAGGATATAAAGTGGGTATTCGTGCATAAAGCAGGTGGTGGATAGTAGCTTGAGTGAAGGTTGGAGACTTACCCCTTATCTACCTTGTTCTAGGATACACTCATAGGTAAGATTCACTAGTGGGAAAGATGTTAAGATGGTTGGTTTCATTGTTCTTCCTTGCATGCTAGCTTGTTATCAACTATTGTTCTTCTATGTGCACCTTTCATGTTGCTCTTGTAGTCATATAGCCTTCGAGACCAACACTATGAAATACTCTATGCATGGGATTTTACTTTTGATATTTTTTCTTGGTTGAGAGTTCATTGGGTCTTTTATTGCATGATAATATTGGCTCTAGTTTCAAAGGTCTTGCTAGCCTAGCATTGCTATATTAACCTTGTATGCATGTTTTGCAATCATGAAACCAGTTCTCCTTGCACGATAATTTTTGTGGAATGACAATGTTTGTTTTGTTAACCTGGTCTAATGTTGTTCCTTTTTTGCTTGGAATGGAGACTAAAACCCTAGTTGTTGTCTAATTATTCTATGTTGAATGGTGAATCTTTGAGCCTTTAAGGTTAGGGTTGTATTAGGTTTGAATACTTTTGTTCATGAATGTTAGATTAGAATGAATCAATATTTAGTTTTGATTTCAAACTAATGTTAGATTAAAAGGGGGGATAGGTGACCTCCCTCTTTGGGTGGGAGGTCACCCTTTCACTTTCTCTCTCCCTCCTCAGTTTCTCCTAGGTCTCTTAGGTGTATCTCTTCTTGGATGTGGAATCCCAGGTAGATATCCTTGTAATAATAGGATTTTTGGCCCTTCCTATCACTGTTTGGTGCTTGGAGGGTCTCCATGGCTATTTATGCTTCTTCTTGTGGTGTTCCAGGAAAGAGGAGGCAAATATCTTTTTCTTCTTGTCTATCCGTAGCGTGCTCAAGAGATGCCCCGGTGCGGGAGCAAGAGACCTCCCACTATGGGCAAGAGGTCACCTCTTCATCTTCTTGCTCCCTCTTTGGCTCTTCCTAGGGCTCTCGAGTGGGTATCTTATTTTTCTATGGTGTTCCAAGTAGATCTCCTAGTTATCCTAGGGTTTCTAGCCCTTCCTACCATTGCTTGGTTCCTAGAGGGTATGCAAGCCTTTTTTTTCTTCTTATTGAGGTGTTCCATGTAAGAGGAGGTATATCTTATTTTCTTCTGGTGGATCTGGAGCATGCTTATGAGATGCAGCAGTTCTAGAGCAAGAGACCTCCTATTATGGGTAGGAGGTCACCTCTTCACCTTCTCACTCCCTCCTCGACTATTTTTAGGATTATCTGGTGGATATTTTATTGTGTTATGGTTTTCCAGGTACATATCCTAGTTTTCCTAGGGTTTCTTTCCCTTATTTCCATTACGTGGTGTTTGGAGGGTCTCCAAGCCCTTCTCTACTTCTTCTTGAGGTGTTCTAGGAAGTCTTCTTGGGTGTTGCTATGTGAAAGGACAAACCTGGTTTGTGGTATCAGTGTAGGGATTGGCTTTGCTTTGGAGTGGGTCCAATTTATTTT
Source organism: Wollemia nobilis (assembly GCA_028583015.1). NCBI lineage: Eukaryota > Viridiplantae > Streptophyta > Pinopsida > Araucariales > Araucariaceae > Wollemia > Wollemia nobilis. The sequence continues at coordinate 2,804,552 of JAQPPZ010017106.1, forward strand.
GTTTTGCTTCTTGGTATGGTCATTCACTAGTTTGTAGGCTTGGGGGAGGCCCTGATTGTTTTCAAATGAGTGTTTCCCATGGTTTGAATTTTGTGGCTAGTGTATTAGGGTTTCTAGTGGCTTTGTTTTACCTATTTTTCTTGTTGGTATGGCCTTTCATTGGTTTTTGGGCTTGGGGGAGGCCCCTTTTATTGCTAGTTGAGAGTTTCCCATTGTTCATGGTTCATGGCTGGCATTTCAAGGTTTTCAATGGGTGTGTTTCTTTGTTCTTCTTGCAAGGGTGGTCACTCACTACCTTTTCTAGGCTTGGGGAGGCCTTAGTTTTATAGTTGAGTGTTTCTTGTGGTTGATGTTTTGGGGCTCATATCCACGGGTTTCTACTGGATTCCTTATCATAATTTTTTTGGTCTTGGGAGGGTCCATGTATGGCAAAAGGATTCTATGGTTTCTCCACTAGTGGTAGGGTTAGGGTTTCTTACTGATCTGGACATCATCCTTCCATGGTTTGTGTTTGGTTGTGCTTCACCTTATTCTTTGGGAGTTTGCATGGAGGATTTTATGGATGGTCTGGTTTGGTTTGTGGATGGACCTGTAATATTTTATAGATGGCCCTATGCTAGTTTTTGATTGGTCCCTGTTCCTTTTTGGATGGTCCTATTTCATTTATAGATGATCCTATGTGGTTTTTGGTTGGTACTGATTCCTCTACAGATGGTATTGTTTTGGTTGGTGGATGATCTTATTTCGTATTTGTAGGTGGTCCCATTTTATCTACGGATAGTCTTGATTCATTTGTGGATGGCCTTCTATGTCTAAGGTTTTCTCCTGTGTGGGAAAACCCTTTTATTATGGGTGCGAGGTTTTTTCATTTATAAAAATCCTTTTCATTTTTGTGTTTACCTTTGAGGTTTTCCCTACTACCCCTACGAGTGCTTCTCTTCTCAACTGGTGTGGTGTTCTCTCTTGCTCCTGCATGAGGTTATTTTTATATATTTTAGACATTTTTATCCAATAGCCTGCAAAAAGTCTATTTATTCAACTATTTTGTGGTTGGGATATCTTCTCCCAACCTTATCCTTTTATTAAAGGTTACGAGATCCTTACAAAACCCCTTTTTACCACTAAAAAAAAGATGTTAGATTAAAAAGAATTAATATTTAGTTTTGATTTCAAACTAATGTTATATTAGAAGGAATTAATCTTTAGTTTTGATTTCAAACTAATGTTAGACTAAAAGGAATTAATATTTAGTTTTGATTTCAAACTAATGTTAGATTAAAAGAAATTAATCTTTAGTTTTGATTTCAAACTAATGTTAGATTAAAAGGAATTAATATTTAGTTTTGTTTTTAAACTAATGTTATATTAAAAGGAATTAATATTTAGTTTTTTTTTCAAAGTAATGTTAGATTAAAAGGAATTAATATTTAGTTTTTATTTCATACTAATGTTATATTAAAAGGAATTAATCTTTAGTTTTTATTTCAAAATAATGTTATATTAAAAGGAATTAATCTTTAGGTTTGATTTCAAACTAATATTAGAATAAAAGCAATTAATATTTAGTTTTTATTTCAAACTAATGTTAGATTAATAGGAATTAATATTTAGTTTTGTTTTCAAACTAATGTTAGATTAAAAAGAATTAATTTTTAATTTTGTTTTTAAACAAATGTTGGATTAAAAATAATTAATCTTTAGTTTCTATTTCAAACTATTTTTAGATTAGAAGGAATTAATATTTAGATTTGATTTCAATCTAATGTTAGATTAGAAGGAATTAATACTTAGTCGTGTTTTCAAACTAATGTTAGATTAAAAAGGAATTAATATTTATATTTGTTATTAATATAATTATGGATTAATTGGAATTAATCTTTAAATTTTTTATTAATATAATGATGGATTAATTGGAACTAATATTTAGATTTTAGATTAATCTAATGATGGATTAATTATATAATAATATAATGATAGATGGATTGGAATTAATATTTAGACTTTAGATTAATTTAAATATGGATTTAATGGATTTAATATTTAGATTTGGTATTAACCTAATGTTAGATTCAATGGATATAATCTTTCAGGTTGTTAAATCTAATAATAGATTCAAAGTGATATGTTCTTTAGATTGTTGAAGGTAAACTAATGCTACATTAGTGGAAGATGATCTTTAGATGGTTTACTTATCTTTTGGAATTGAAAATATTTTGGAAAGAAGTATGGGCTTCTTATGCTTGTTTTCATTGTATGGAATTGAATCATATAAACATGCATGGATTGGGAAAATATAGAAAAGGAATTGAGAATATTTGTGGGAAATATTTTGGAAATAAGTATGGGATTATTATACTTGTGTTTATTGTATGGAATTGAATCGTATAGAAATGCATGGCTTGGGAAAATATAGAAAAGGAATTGGAAATATTTATGGAAAATATTTTGGAAAGAAGTATGTGCTTATTTTTCTTGTGGTTGTTATGCATCAAAGAAATGTATGATATAGAAATACATTCATACATGCATATGATTTGTTATTATCCCTTCCTACATATCAATCCACCATGGACGTCAAAGGAAAAAGATGACAAATCATGATAATATATTTTTCAATTAATTCATAGAATTTTGTGAAGGATTAAGTTGAAAATCACTTTTAGTGAAAGAGGATTTATTGTAATCAAAGTAAAGACTATTCATATGTATAATATAAATATTTAAATGAATGATTATGCTTGGTTTCATATTGTATATTATTATTTCATGGCTCTTAACTATGCTATTTGAACTAATTATTTGGTCTAAAGGATTTTATTAGATTTATTTGCATGCCTAAGTTCAATTCATATAAGAAAGTATTTTTGCTTCTACTTTTGGAGGATGCTCTTTCTTGTAGAGAGAGAGGGAGATAGAGAGAGAGAGAGTTAAGTATTTGGGTTTGGGGATTTATTTGGGAAGGGCTCTAAAGGTAACCTTGTCTAAAACTCTACTTTTCAAACTTAAGGCTATTGTCGAGTGGCAACACCTAGTTTTTTGTGTCCTTGAGAAGACAATCATGTAGAGTGATTGATGCTTAGTCGTTTATCAAGGAGATGAGGAAGATAAGTATTAAGTTAATGGATCACCGTGGAGGTGTATTTAACTAGACTTAAGGAATTACACCCTAAAGGACCCAACATAGATTGACTTATGGTTGGTGGAAGGAATTGGTGTTCCTCCTCTCTAAGGATTGAGAAAGGATAATCCTAATGCTAAGGTCAAGAAATATGCATTCATGGATAATTCTAGAAATATGGTATTGTATCGCTCCAAATTTTTCACACCCTTACCTTCAGGCTATAGGATCCGTGCCCGGAAGGGGGATGTGAAAAGGATGGCGTGGTACCTCGGACTGAGAGGCCTTGCGAAGGTCCCGCCTCTCAAGGGAGGTGTATATTGGTGATTTTTCGACGGATGGTGGGTTCACCAGGAAACATTCAATGGCAGTTTCCACGCCTAGGTTGGGAATGTGTTTTATGTGTTCGTTTTAGCCTTAAGCATTCAAATCCTAGGTTTGGCCAAAATGCGTCTAAGCTATTCTATATGAAGATGCAGATTAAATGAATACAGAAAATAGGATTAAGACAAAAAATAGAGAAATTAAAGAATATTAAAAGAAAAATACCTGATCCGGATGTCTGATGAAGATTCTGATTCTTGAAGCAATCGGGATCGCCTCTGATTTGACAGATCGTCTGAGATCAGACAAGATCGTCTGAGATCTGACGAATTCGTCAGACGAATTCGTCAGAGACCTGCAAACAGAGAAATAGGTGCAAAACACAGAAAATACAACTATTCTAACAGAGGGAAACAATGTAAAATGACAGCAATAATATCAAACTGAAACTTAAAAACAGAAACATGAATGAATTATGCTAATTTAATCACAATTATGACTTAATTATGCATTTGATCTAGATGGGTGAACTCCAAAATGCAGAATAGCATAAAATACCGAATAAACTAGCTAATTGCAGAATAAAACAACAGAGAGAAAGATGAAGAAATGCAAACTTTAGGCACTGATTGCCTCAATGTTGACTGCAGTCGAAATCGTCTCGCATTGGTACGAAATCGTCTCTGATTCGACAGGATCGCCTCCGATCTGAACAGGATCGTCGACGACGATGTAAGCTTGCTTCGGCTGAAAAACACTAAGGTACCTGCAACAAAATTGGTATAGAACTAATGCAAATATGAATTTGGGATGTTTTAATGCGTATGAAGTCGGGTTACAGGAATTATCAGCCAGGGGGGTGCTAAGGGGAGGGCTTAGGATTAAATAGGCTTAGGAGGGAGGTTAGGAGGTTGGAGATCATCCCTATTTGGGAGATCTCCAATGGGGGAGGGTCTCTAACGGTGCAGACACGCTTCTGCCCGGATTAGAGACCCGTTGGAACAGAAGCTAATTGTGCAAAATCAGTTTTGGGACAAGATCGTCTCGGACGTCCTAGCCCAGACGAAATCGTCAGATCTGGGGCGATATCGTCTGATCGGCGACGATATCGTCAAACGGTCAAAACAACCTCTAAAAATGGCACGGGAAAGGGGGAAACGGATTACCCGACGGTTAACGGGCGGTTTGGGAGGTTAAAATTTGAATTTAAATTATTTACTAGAGTGAATGTAATTATTAAGATTTCACTGCGCCAATTTTAGGGTGCTACATTTTGCCCCCTCTTTAGCGAATTTTCCGAAGAAAATGCGTTAAAGATGAGTTCTTCTCGATCTACGAGAAAGCAAAAATTATTCCCATTTTTAGGCGACGATTCTTGGTCGAATCGTACGACAGCTTACTATGGTGCCCCCTCCGTGTTTTTACCCAAATCGAACGTTTGAGGTAAAAACGCGGAAAAGCAAAATTTTAAAATGTTTTTAATTGTGTTTTGAATAAAATTAAGAAAAATAGGGTAAAACCCTAATTCATTTTTACTGTTCATTTTTCTGGTTTTAGAGCTCTGCAAGCAAAAATGGTGGAGACGACGCACAGATCGACAGAGGTCCGACGCGGGCTACGGGTAAGAGTCTAAACTTAGTTTAGAATGTTTTAATTTGAATTTACATGCTTTTTAGGTGAATTTTAAATGAATTTTGAGCATCGCGGCCATTTTTGGGCCGTCGACGTCGTCGGGACGAAATCGTCCCGATTTCGACGAAATCGTCTCAAGTTCGCCAATTTCGTCTAAGGGCGAAATCGGCGAAAGGGGGACGATTTCATCAAATTAGGGACGATTTCGGCTTGCAAAATCGGAGACGATTCTGCTCAAATTGGGGACGATATCGTCCAATAGTGGACGATATCATCATTTGATGAAATTGAACTTATTTTAACTTGCATTATTAATCACTTGAATTGTTATTAATGATTGTTTTGTTGTTTTGTTGTTTATGTTGCAGAGAGGATTGCTAAAGAGCAGGGAATGGAAATATGGAGGTTTGAGAGATGACTTGGCCGCTCTAACACAGGTAGAGCGGGATCAGCTGGCACAGGCCGGCTTACAGCATGTGGCAAAAATGCCACAAGTGTCTACAGACATGGGGCTACTGACAGCCCTAGCAGAGAGGTGGTATCCGGGTTCTTCCTATTTTTGGCTACCGATAGGGGAGATGACTCCCACACTAGAGGATGTATGGAGGATTCTGAGGATCCCCATACAAGGACGGTTGATCACTCCTACGGCCAATCAGGGCCATGCTATGGGGCGGTTGTGTGGTGACCCGAGCTTCACCCTGGAGAAGGGCGGAGTTAACATCGAGGCGCTGCGTCAGATGCCTGGGGCATCTAGACTCACACAGGTTTTAGCCGGAGTGGTTGGTGGACTTCTGCTGTGCCACCAGAGCGGGTGCAGGGTACCATGGATGCTAGCAGATGTGATCTATGATATGCGAGACCATGGTTACAGATTTTCTTGGGGCAGCTTTGTTCTATGTCGGTTGTACAGGATCCCGCATGGGGTCGTGTACAAGGGCGGTCGATGTCTAGTTATGACATCGCTCCTACAGGTTTGGTGCTGGGAGCACATTGCAGTGCGGAGGCCGATAGGGCTTCCTCTGATAGGGATTGATGGGGAGAGGCCCCGAGTTTTCTACTGGTGGCTCCGGAGAGGGTCACAACGGCGGATTGACCTACCGATGTCCCGGAGACTACTGGATGACCTTGTCCCGGACCAGATCACCTGGAGGCCATGGCGAGAGCACCCAGGGTGGGCCGAGGATGGACAGGAGCTAGCTCGCATTAGGCGAGTTTGTTGGTTATGGATGGAGAGGGGAGAGGTGGAGCTCCACCGCTACGACCGAGTTTTGTGATAGTTCGGTCTACAGTAGGGGATCCCATCTCTCAGGGATTACGAGTTTTCTTGGACTATCCGGGATAACACCACAGTGAGCGGGGCTCCAGACATGCAGCGCTTCTGGAGTCAAGACTCGGACGATGCCCCCATTCAGCCAGTGGATGGGGATGACGTAGGGGTAGCCGATGGCTACGATGCCTGGTACGTAGGCATCCACCCTCCTCGGATGACGAGGGCTCAGGGTCCGATACACGTAGTTGTGCATCGGATAGGGAGGCGATGCCAGGCAGCTATGGAGGTGGCCCAGGGTCACAGTGGGAGAGAGCTGAGGAGGCCACAGGCATAGGAGAGGCCACGACAATGGGAGAGGAGGGAGGAGAGACCCCCTTCTCCATAGAGAGAGAGGCCACCATCGCTCGATAAGGGCAAGGGTGTCGACATAGGGGAGAGTAGCGAGACAATGACTCTTCGAGCGGAGACGATCCATCTCCAGGCATAGGTGCAGACCCTACAGGAGGAGGCTGCATGACATCGAGCTGAGGTTACACAGCTCAGAGATGAGATTGCATGCCTCAGAGCATGGGGTGGAGGGGCGAGCACTAGGGAGCTGACACGGGCTATTGCCCAAATCACTTTCTATCAGACATTATACTATCAAATGGTGCTAGAGGAGGATAGACTACCACTGCCAGCTAACATCGTAGATCCGATCAGGATCGGGTCATCGAGGACTTCGTCCCGATCGATGACTAGGACTCGTAGTACTACACATACTACGATGGGGCCACCTCGTCCACCTTAGGGTGGGGGAGGAGATGAGGCTGAGAGCTCGAGGGGTTCTCGAGGCTAGACTACTGCATTACATTGTACAGATTGATATATAGTATTATTATTTTTGATAGAGGATTGAGTATGCCGAGGTACAGATTGTGGCATACCAATCCAGTTTTGAGATGATGTATATATTGTTGATATATATATGAGATGAGATATTTTTTGATCATATGACTTGTGTTATGTATTTTTATGATGCTTTTATGTTTGATTGATTGATTTGATGATTCATGTAATTATGTCATTGGAAATATTATAATTTTGATGTCATGCTTGTAAATTTTAAATGAAATAATCTGATGTAACAAATTGGTTGTTTGTGATGTAATGTGATAAAAATAAAAGAGACTTCTAACAATAATTTCAAAGGACATTGTCGCTATTATAGACCATTTCATGGAGTCGCCGCTCACTCGGTCGTCAAGCTAATCCCAGTATAGAAATATTGTTAAAAGTAAAAGAGTGCTTAAGAGACTGTCTTAAGACTTTGGTGCAATGGTGCAAATGATGATGATGATGGTTTGTTTTTCAGATTTCCATAAAAATAGTATGCATGAAATAATGTTAAAATGATTTTTGCTAGGCATAAATTCCTAAGTGTGATAAATTTTTTGGATAATTCCTTAGGAATTATACCATCATTGCAAAATTGAAGGTTGACATAATGACATGAAATAATGAAAATGTGTTTGTTTGTTTGTAAAGCATAATTGTATAATAGAATGATTTAAGTCATATGGTTTTCATGATTTTTAAATAAATGGGGAATAAAAATTGTTACAATGGTTTGCGCTAGGCATAGAATATGTAGGTATAGACTTATACCATCATCGCGAAAATCAAAAAAATAGATTGTTTTATTGCATGGTTGATTTTTAATAAATAGAAAATATGAAGATGAGGACTTGCGCTAGGCATAAAATTCCAATTTTGGTTTTGGAACTATACCATCGTCGTGAAAGTCGATAATATATTTATATATATATATATATATATATATATATATATATATATATATATATATATATGTTTTTATTGTATGGTTTTGAAAGAAATTTTGATTTTTCTATTATGCATATAGTTGTCTAAACAACTGTACTTGAAAGAAGAAAATGAATTATTCCAAACAATTTGCAAAAAAATATTTCAAAGTATTTTGAAGACAAAAGTTAGATTTATAAGGAATCCCATGTGCATATGTGAATTCATTTCCAATCTTGATTTATCATAATGATACACAAAATCTCTCAAATATAAAATGTGTGTGCAATTGCTATGTTCATTTACCAGATTTTGAGCAAGATAATATGATACAAGTGATTTGAAGAAACCAAATAAGTGTTCATTAACCATGATGTAGATGCATATAACCATACTAGACTACTATGTAAGTCGGATTATCAAGAGCTAGCTAATCCATAAGCAGACATAGGTCTGTACAAAAGAAGGTCGCTAATGTGACGGACATATCGCCACGCTAGGAGTTACCCAAGGCCAAGCAGGTTGGGCACAAACCACCTGTTATGGGGCTTACCTCACAGTTTTCGAATAATTGAGAATTCCAGGGATTCAAGCTCATCAACCCTTCTTTTCTTTTCAAAGGGTAGGGAAAGGGATTTTATTGCTTTCTTGCTTTTGCTTTTGCTTTTCTTTTCTTTTGTATTTTTGCTTGATTATTGAGATAATGCTTGAAATAACTTGTTTCTTTTTTTTTCTTCTTTTCTTTTGAACTTTGTTGTTTCTTTTTGTTCTATACTAGGGATACTTGCTCGGATTAGCTGTAGAGCAAGGGATTTTTATTCTGGGTAGGGGTGAGCTTGTCCTTTTGCCAATTCTCAAAGATTCTAGACCATGTGCATGATAGGATAGCAGGGGAAACTTTTCGCTCAAGAAACCACTTCTACTATGTAGCAAAGCATGGAAATTACAAATATAATCATTTTATTGTGAAAAGATGTGCTTGGTTTAAGTAAATAACAAGATCAATTCTCTATGCTCAAACTTTATTTAATTGAATTTTGTGGACTTTGATATAAGAGAGATTAGTAATCATGCCAGATAAAATCAAGATATTTATTTTTGTGTTTGTGAAAGTGAGGGATTCCAAATAAATGCTAATTTATCCAAAATAATTTGAAACATATAACTGCAATAATTGTAAGAAAATATATATAAATACTTTTTGAGAAGTTTTGAGAATGTTGACTCTCTCTTTCTTCTTTATATTGTTTTGGTTTCGAAAGAGTCAAGAATATTGCTGTTTTGATTTTTATTATTTTTGAAAGAATTAACAAGTGCCATAAATAAATACAACAAATAGTTTTGAAGATTTTGATGATTATGAATGTTTTTGGTGTTTTTGAATTTATAAATTGAAAGAAATACAAGATAGTGATTTTGAAATATTTTAAACAAATATATACAAGGATGAAATGACCAAATTTATACATAGTAACGTTTAAGATGCAAAATATTCATGGGTTCTTTAAGTTCTTTACCATCTAAGGTAGATAATTTGTATGCTCCTGATTCAAATTTAGCAATGATAATGTATGGTCCAAGCCAGTTTGGGCTCAAATTTACCTTTAAGGTCCTTAGTTGCATTAGTATTTTTTTTGAAGATTTTGAGGATTTTGATTTTTTTGTATTTTGATTTTAATTTATGAATTGAAATTGGTGGTATATACAAGATGATCTATATACACTATACAAGGTTATTTGAGTATAGCATGTCTAAGGTTGCTTCAAAATCAAAGGAGGTTTTGAAGGATAATCTGGTTGAGGTGAAGGTAAGAATAGAAGGTGATGAATAAAAGGTAGTGATAACAAAAGCTTTGTTATAATGTAGAATAATGTAGCAAAAGATTTGACTTTTATATGTGGAAAATTGATCATGTTACAAAATAAAATGTAAGAAGGATAAGAAAGTTCTTCATTCTTATCACTATATTCCAAGTCTTGATAAGATGGAGGGAGCATATATGAAATATATGCATGGGTGTTATTTGGTAAACAAGGATGATCATATATGGATGAAGAAAAGTGATGGATAGAAGATAATTGTGACAATAGAGAATGTATAGAACTTGATGTTTCAACCGTTAAATATTCTTCAAATGGTGTTGGGTCACCATGTATGGTAACAATTTTATTTGCAAGTTCAAACTTCAAACATTGGTGAAGAGTGGAAGGGACAACCCTCATCGTATGAATCCAAGGACTTTGGAGAAGTAGGTTGTAAGGTGAAGGGCAATATCCTACATAAAATAAAGTATCCAGGATCTTGGATCCAATATTAAGGGGAAAAATTATAGTACCTTGAGCTTCTTGAATTTCATTGTTAAAAGATTTTATAATAACATTTGATTCATTAATATCTTCTTCCTTTATTTTGAGTTTTTGGAATAATTGATAAGTGCATAAATTAAGAGAGGAGTCATTATCTACCATGATAGTTCTAACAAGTGTTTCTTTACTAGATCCTGTAATGTAAAGATAGTAGTCTTCTTGTGGAGTAGAGGAAGGAATATCCTCATCATAGAATGAAATATGGTTAACCTCAAGAGGGTTTACACCATTAATTATGTTCTTAGAGAAAATATGATGAGGAACAAATTGTTGGCTAGGTATTTTGAACAAAATTTCCTTATGATAAATTTGTAATACTTCTAAAAGGGATATCTTTGCTTGAGGATTAATCACTTGTTGTTGGCTATCAAAGGGGATTTCAGATTGAGATTTTGATTCTAAATATGAGCTTTCTATGCTTACATTCCATTTTGGATCATTCTCTAGAGCCAAAGATAGTTTTGAAGGTTGGTCAAATGAGGAATCCATATCTTGAATATCAGATTGAGTTGATTGAACTTGAGGTTGCTCATTTGTAGTTTTTGTTACAATATTAATAATATCATCATGATGGGACACATTAACATGCAATATTTGATTGGTTTCTTGTTGTTGATAATTGAATAGGGGTTCTTGGGAGATCCCCATGTCTTGATTGATTATTGGTATTTGTTGTGTAGGAGTTTGATTGTTTACTGGAGATTTATAATCAGTTGTAGATTGTAATTCCTTTATATTAAAAAGACCCTTATCAATCAAATCTTGAATTGCACATCTTAAATCTTTACAATTTTGTGTCATATGTCCATCTACTCTATGATATTCACAATGTAGCTCAGGTTTAAACCAATCTGTTGTGGTATCAAGTTGTCTTATGGAAGGGAGTTCAATCTTATTTGTGTCAAGTAAATACTTGAGAATTATATCCATTGGTTGATTGAGCTTAGTAAATTTACGTGATGAAGGTTTTTGAGAGGTTTTTGATAAATGCCTTAGGAATTCAGTCATAAAAGGACCTAATGGTTTCTCACCTCTACTTTCTTTATTATGGGTAGAATGATGACAGGAAGATTGCGAAGTATGAGGTGAGTGCATGGTAGAATTGGAAGAATAAGTATTTTCTTGTTGAAATGGATGTGTTGTATTGAAAGAAGAATATTGAAAAGGTGGAGGAGGATTATATGTGGATTGATAGACATAATATGGATATATGGGAGAATAGATAATATCGTTATGAAGAGGATTGGAAAAGGGATTGTTTTGTTGGGTTAAGGATGAAAAATGAGAAGAGTGTGATGGAGGTGATGTTGAATAGGGATGAGGTTGGTCATAATCAACAAATGTATTTGGCTGAATTCTTCCAACATTACTGATGGGCTCATATTGATTTGAGTAAAAACTCATGGTTTCTTTAGTACTTCTAAAAGTAATATTTAGCATCTACTATTTAGAATTGAATCTAAAACATACAAACTTGAAATGATGATTTTGTTTTTGTTTTTCTTGTATACATATATATATTTTTATTTTGTTTTTGTTTTCAAAAGGTTTAAAATGCATTCACGTCGGGTTCACCAAAATGTATCGCTCCAAATTTTTCACACCCTTACCTTCAAGCTATAGGATCCATGCCCGGAAGGGGGATGTGAAAAGGATGGCGCGGTACCTCGGACTGAGAGGCCTTGCGAAGGTCCCGCCTCTCAAGGGAGGTGTATATTGGTGATTTTTCGATGGATGGTGGGTTCACCAGGAAACATTCAATGGCAGTTTCCATGCCTAGGTTGGGAATGTGTTTTATGTGTTCGTTTTAGCCTTAAGCATTCAAATCCTAGGTTTGGCCAAAATGCGTCTAAGCTATTCTATATGAAGATGCAGATTAAATGAATACAGAAAATAGGATTAAGACAAAAAATAGAGAAATTAAAGAATATTAAAGAAAAATACCTGATCCGGATGTCTGATGAAGATTCTGATTCTTGAAGCAGTCAGGATCGCCTCTGATTTGATAGGATCGTCTGAGATCAGACAAGATCGTCTGAGATCTGACGAATTCATCAGAGACCTGCAAACAGAGAAATAGGTGCAAAACATAGAAAATACAACTATTCTAACAGAGGGAAACAGTGTAAAATGACAGCAATAATATCAAACTGAAACTTAAAAATAGAAACATGAATGAATTATGCTAATTTAATCACAATTATGACTTAATTATGCATTTGATCTAGATGGGTGAACTCCAAAATGCAAGATAGCATAAAATACCGAATAAACTAGCTAATTGCAGAATAAAACAACAGAGAAAAGATGGAGAAATGCAAACTTTAGGCACTGATTGCCTCAATGTTGACTGCAGTCGAAATCGTCTCGCATTGGTACGAAATCGTCTCTGATTCGACAGGATCGCCTCCGATCTGAACAGGATCGTCGGCGACGATGTAAGCTTGCTCCGGCTGAAAAACACTAAGGTACCTGCAACAAAATTGGTATAGAACTAATGCAAATATGAATTTGGGATGTTTTAATGTGTATGAAGTCGAGTTACAGGAATTATCAGCCAGGGGGGTGCTAAGGGGAGGGCTTAGGATTAAATAGGCTTAGGAGGGAGGTTAGGAGGTTGGAGATCATCCCTATTTGGGAGATCTCCAATGGGGGAGGGTCTCTAACGATGCAAACACGCTTCTGCCCGGATTAGAGACCCGTTGGAATAGAAGCTAATTGTGCAAAATTAGTTTTGGGACAAGATCGTCTGGACGTCCTAGCCCAGACGAAATCGTCAGATCTGGGGCGATATCGTCTGATCGGCGACGATATCGTCAAACGGTCAAAACAACCTCTAAAAATGGCGCGGGAAAGGGGGAAACGGATTAACCGGCGGTTAACGGGCGGTTTGGGAGGTTAAAATTTGAATTTAAATTATTTACTAGAGTGAATGTAATTATTAAGATTTCACTGCGCCAATTTTAGGGTGCTACAGGTATGATATTTTAAAAGCATCCTTTATACTATGAATGTATACAATATAAACCCTAGTACCTATGAGATCTTGGTATCTCCTATCCACTCGAGAGACATATACAATATTATAGACTCAAAATGTGGATATGCCTAGTCAAATATATTCCATGGATACTCCTCTGAACCTTGTTGAGTTATTAATATATATATATATATATATATATATATATATATATATATATATATATATATATATATATATATATATATATATATATATATATATGTATGTATGTATTTATATGTATATATTAGGTTGGTTAGATTTTGCGTTGTTACATCTTCCTTCAATGGGAACCTACAACTTAATAGAAAAGAATGTAATTTGATTTATTTTTCTTGAAAATATAACAAAGAAAAGAAGCTAAATTAGATTTCAAAGTGACTTTACCAATATCAAGAGCATATATATAACCATAGAATATATATTTTTTCTAATCCAAGACATGGAGACCATAAGATAATGAAAATAAGAGATCAATTATTTTGCAAAAAAATCTACCTCCATATTTGAGTCAATTTTTGTTCAAAAGAAAAAGTATAAACTAATATAGTTTGTTATAAATTCTTTATAGTTTCAAAGATGAAATATGCACTACACTATACGATATCAATAAATCAATCCATATCCTATGCGATAACCACATCTATATAAAAATATACCTTTGTGTCTTCATAAATGAGAGAAGCAACATTTAATTTTTAGCAAGTCGTAATCATAAAGAGGCATACTTATTAGCATATCCCTAAAAATATTGATACCCTTTTTACACTAAGAAGAGTAGAGTATTATCTAACAAAAATAAGATTATTATTACCTATAAAGAGTTTTTATCAAATATTTATATAATATTTATATATTTTTCCTAAGCACAAGATTACAAAAGAAGAGGACAATAGTTGAATGACTTATCAAGCTTTCTGAACTAATTGAAAAATAATTATATCCAATGGTTGGTTCATAAAAAATCCTAGAATATTACAATAGGATGAATATTCATACACAATTTCTTATCCTTTGAAAAATAATAATCAATGTCATATCTAACTAGAACTTGTTGGGGGCATCATCATTTAATGCCCTCATTATCAATTTGGATGGAAAAACAATGCTTTGAGGTTTTATGTTTCTATTTGTCAAAAATATAAGCATAGTACAAGTACACAAATTGAATGTGTTTATTTTGGATATGGCCTTTCCTTAATACCAAAAATAATTTCTAAAATCATTATACTAAATAAAAAATTGGTATTTTTGGAACAATCAACCTAATAAATAGTATAATGTATAAGAATAAATAATTCTTTAATAAACCTAGGATTTTGTTGTTGAAGATAAATATTTATTGTTTACATTTCCAATGTAGAGGATACTTTATAAAATAATCAATTTCACAATTTATATAATTTTTTTGGTAGATAAGATACTATAGCATTAATACCAGGTTTTATGGGTTGACCCAAAACCTTTTACAAAAGTCAGCCTAGGGCTGTTGATGAACATCTCCTTACTAAGGATCCTATATATGTAAAATCTACATGTCGTCAAAGCCATTACATCTGGTAAGACACATAGTCTGTTATCAAAAAGAAACTTCCCATACAACATTTTGGGTATACCCCGAGAAAATACACCTGCATCATAATTACAAAAAATAAACGGACACGGATCCCTTCCTTGAAATAATGGAGAAACAAAAAGCTGCAGACACACATAGCAGAGTATTGAAAAAACTCCCACAAGCTCTGTATTGACAGTTACTATTAATAATTATTTGGTAATTGCTTTCTTCTATATATGACATGCTTTGGGACCACATCCCATCTTAGCCAGTCAGCCTTGGAGAAGTGAACTTGCTGGCTAGATTTATGGCGGTGGCTATCTGGTGGTCCACGTGGCTCTGGTTCGAAGTCTTATATTGTCATTTCTTTCATTCCTTGTGATTATCAACCAACCTCAAATTAATAATATGACTAGGAGTCATGGTATCTAACATGTGACTGTCATCACTAGTCTTTGTGGTATTTCCAAGCAGCATCCACCAAGACTGACAGCTGAGATAATTTTTATTGTGAGTCCATTTTAAAAAAATACAGGAATACTCATAGCCTTTGAACTTACAGTGCCTTCCCTATTGGTAAATTTGACTATCATTCTTGGCATTCTTGTTGAATAAGCTCCTCTACTTCACTCGGGACACCATGTTCCCATTTGAAAATTTTGTCACCATCGACACCCAAATTGGCTAGCTTATCAACAACTTTGTTAGCTTCCCGAAAGACATGTTGGGCTTTTCTATCCTATCTTCCTTGGAAAAGGATCCTAGCCTCTTCAACAATTGTTTTAATCCTCCAAGGAGGTGTTTTCCAATTATTGAGGAGATTTATAACATGCATAGAGTCTCCTTCTACAATAAAATTATCTTCTAAGTCTTGAGTCATTTGAAGGCCTCTCCACATAGCTCTAGCTTTAGCTTTGTTGTTCATCCTTGTTCCCAAATATTCATAAAATGCAAGCATCATATTCCCATTATGATCTCGTACAATACTACTAGAACCTACTCTTCCAGGATTGTCCTTAGACTCTTCATCAAAATTAAGTTTAAAATAACCTGTAGGAGGTGGGGACCACTTAACATTGGCTCTGGGGTTGACTACCCTAGGCACAGACTCATCTAACAAGGTTAAGCTTAAATATTGAGCAATTGTGGTCTCCTGTAGATGAGGTTTATGACTATAAAAAGGGATAAGGTTCACATTCTTGTTGGCAAAGGATAGGATCCTGGAAATGATAGTTTGATGATCATGGATAGACTCATTAAAGACTCTATGGTTCCTTTCTAACCACACCTACCAAATATAGTGATTGAGAAAAATTTTCCACATGTATCTAAGTCTTTGGCTTGAAAAGGGGCAAGGCCACTGGATGAACAAATCAAGTATGATGGATGGTTTAACCCAAGAAATATTGAAGGCCTAAAAAACCCCACTTAGGATAGTCAAGGAAAAAGGGCACTCAAGGAAAATGTGATAAATGGTCTCCCAATTAGCCCTACACAGATAACATCGATTAGTGATACAAATACCTTTATGCATCATATTATCAATGGTTAGAATTATTCCTTGGATAACCAGCCATGAAAAGACTACAATTTTTGGAATTAAATTTTTTATCCAAACTAAGTCCTTTTGGAGGACAAAATCCTTGTCATCAAGAAGAAGCTTGTAAGTTGATTTAATAGTGAACTGCCCATTTTTCATAGGAGCCCAGGTCACTTGATCTTCCTTGGGTCTCATGGGGATAAATTGTTTCTTGAGAATGTTACAAAGATCATTTGATTCCTCTTGAAATCACTAAATACTTATTTGTTTCCACTATGCCTGTATCCTCAACTATATAATCAGATGATTTTCTACCAAAGATTTCTTTCATGATATCTTTGATTTGGGCTAAGTTAAGATATTATGTCAGTGGTTCGTCCTTAGCCCACCTGTCATTCTAGCAATTTATCCTCTCACCATTGCCTAAAACCCATATTAAACATTTTTTGATGATTTCCTTACAAATGAGAATTGATTTCCAAAAAGCAGAACCTCTAATTGGAATTGAGTCACTTAGAAATTACATATTTTAAAGATACTTTCATTTGATGATAACTGTCCATTCATTTTCTTCACTAGAAATGAGGTGCCATGCCTGCTTAGCTAGTAAAGCTAAATTCATATGAGCAATTCTCCTCAGACCTAAGCCCATATTTTCCTTGGGTCTGCACACTTTGGTCCATCCTACAAGGTGTATCATTTTTTTCTCCTCTGATCTAGTCCGTATAAATTCTTTTTGGAGTTTCTAAAATTTTTGTAAAATATTCACAAGGACTTTGAAAACGGAGAGGAAATAGACTAGAATGCTATGAAGAGAGGCCTTAGTGAGGGTCAGCTTTCCTTCTTGAGATAGAAGATGACCTTTCTATCCAAAAAGTTTTTTTTTGAATTCTTTCAATAACCTTATCCCACATTGACTCTCTCGGAGAACCAATGAAAAGAGGGAGACCGAGATACAAAGTGGGGAGGTTTGCTATGTCACACCCTAAAATTTTTGCAATCCTTCCTTGCTTCTGAATGGGGGTGTTCAAGAAATATAACTTGCTTTTACCAAAATTAACTTTCTGACCAACAACGTCCTTGTAGAGTTATATGATGTATTTAATTCTTTTGGCCTCAACCCCCGATGCCTTTGTCAATAGAAGGGTATCATTGACAAATTTTTGGTGAGAAATAGCCCTAGTGAGATATGTTGCCTTGATTTTTGATATTAGCCTTGAACTGCAAGCATTTTTTATGGTTTTGCCTAAATCTTCTACCATAATTATGAATAACATGGGGCTGATAGGGTCCCCCTACCGAATTCCTCTATGACTTTGAAAGTAACCAGTAGTTGTTCCATTAACTAGAATCAAGAACCATGCTTTAGAAATGCATTATTATATCAAATTAACCCATTGGTTGTGAAAACCAACTTAATGAGGACAACAATAAGAAAGTCCCAATTTAGCCTGTCAAATGCTTTGTTCATATCAAGCTTGAGGGCAAAAATAGACATGTTAGTCTTATGAGCAGAGTGCAGAGCTTCATGAACTGTGATAACTCCATCCAAGATTGATCTACCCTAGATAGAGCTTCCTTGGCATGAATCTATGATGCAGGGCAAAACATATCCCATTCTATTTGTAATGGCTTTAGTTAGGATCTTGTAAGAAACTTTGCATAGACTGATTGGCCTGAAGTCAGCCATAGATTTAGGGGTTTGCTACTTAGGAATTAGAGAAATAAAAGTAGAGTTGAGACCTTTTGGGATATGATTGCTTGCTTGGAATTCTATAATATAAGAAATTACATCCTCACATACGATGTCCCAAAAATCTTGATAGAAACGAGGGGGAAAGCCATCGGGTCTCGGGGCTTTTTCTAGCTCCATGTTAAACAAGGCTTCCTTAATTTCCTTATCAAAAAAGGGAGCTGGAAGCTTAAGGTTTATATCCTCATTTATTATGCTAGGAATGGATTGCAAGAGAATATATTTGGCCTCCTCATTACACTACGATTCCTGACCAAGGATAGAATTGAAATAAGTTACTGTCTGCTTTTTTATTTGTGTTGTCCTGAGTAATAGAACCATCTGCTTTTTTTAAAAAATTTATCTTGTTATTGCTTCTGTTTCTAAGCGTGGTGACGTAAAAAAAATTGGAACTTGAATATCCATATTTCAACCAAAGAGCCCTTGATTTTTTCGTCCAATAGATTTCCTCACAGGCCAAAATGTTATGAAACTCTGCTAGTTTTGTCCATTCCTCCTGCCTAGTAGTTTCATAAGCATCACCATGTTGAATCCTCTGATAAATTATCTTTCAAATTTAAACAACCTATTTTTTATGTTCAAATAGGTTTCCAAAGACCTCTTTGTTCCAAGTTTGAAGTTTTTCCTTAAAAAAATTAATTTTCCAAAAAGTTTAAAAGCTGCACTACCCTTGACAGGTTGCTGCCACCACTGAATTAAGTTATCTCTGAAACTAGAATGTGTGATCCACATAGATTGAAATATGAAAGGTTTATTGAAGGATAGATATTTAAGGATTGACAACAAAATGGGATTATGATCAAAGGCAAATTTAGGAAGGGCTTGCAGGGTAGAATCACCGAACAGAGTTGTAGCCTCCTTTGATAGAAAAAACTTGTCAAGCCTTTCTTGAATGAGATGACATCCTATCCACAAATTGCTCCAGGTATAATTCACTCCTCTAAGTTTTACATCCATAAACATGTTGGAGTTCACAAAGTTATTGAACTCATCCATGCTCCTGATAGGTGGTCCATTTCCACCCATTTTGTCTGAAGGGTAAAGACGAGTGTTAAAATCCCTAGCCATAATCCAGGGGACATTATGGAATATTTCACTCAGATTTCCTAAGTACTCCCATAGTAGAGCTATCCCTTGAATTGAAGTCAGGGCATAAATATTTGAAAGGATGCACGACCTGTTGATGTTTATTCCTTAAATAAAACACTAAGAACCCTGTCATATTTTTGAATAATGGTGCCTTCTACTATTCAAGGATCCCACAAAGTCATAAGGCCTCCAAACGCTCCTATGGCTGATTTGCAAACCATCTCCCCTTGATTCCATATTTTTTTTGCTACTTTTTTTGATTGAATCTCATCAGTTTTTGTTTCTTGCAACATGATAATAGTTGGATTCACTTGATTTCTTATTGCACTAACTTCCCTATGTTTGAGCAGGCCATTGAGACCTCTCACATTACATGATAGAAAATTCATTTAGATTGTTTGGTATTTCTTCCTCTTCCCCTCCCTTGAGGGGGTTTTCCTAATTTATTGTCTTCAAAACCCAAAAAAACCTGTTGAAACAAGGTTCTCTATTTTCCATTGGCAATGTCATTATCAGTTTTAATTTTTTGATGCTCAATATTTGACATTCTCTCTCTTATTTTTTCACTGCCAAAATCTATTGGAGACTTCATAGTGCTCCTGGTTTTTTTAGGACTAAATTTAGGGGAGGCAATTTGTTGCAAAATTGAACTGCCATATTCCTCAGTTTGAAGAGTTTCACATATCTCCACCCCTACATCCAAATATTCTCCTTTTTTCCTATATTACCCCGGTCTATGGGACAACCCCTCAGTAGGATTCACCTGGATCCTAGTGATGATGTTAGGGAAATAAGATTTTTTATTTTCCAATGCCTCAAATTTCTTCCTAAGTTCTTCAACATTAGGGTTTGTCTTTGGGATGCCCACTGGGCTTGAAGTATTTTTAGCATTGGGGTTTAAGGATCCCGACTTGGATGGGGATTCTAGAGATCGGACATTAGGGTTTGGATTTCTGATGCCCACGGGGCTTATAGTAATTTTAGCATTAGGGTTTGAGGATCTTGACTTGGATGGGGATTCTAGAGAGTCAGAAAGGTTAGCCTGAAGGTTCTGGGCTTCAATGTATTTCGATAATCCTCCTAATCCCTATTGGATATAATTGAAAATTTATTTGAAACTAGAGGATTGGAACTTACCTAAGTATTTTGGTTGCCAACAACCTATTTTTTTCCTTTGTCTTGTTGGGACCCTGCACCCTCTCTTTTATTTTTTTGGTAGACATAGTTTGCCTAATTGGAATTACCTCTATCAGGGAAACTCCTCAAATTTCCTTTGTCTAGCATTCCCTGATTCTGCTTTTCTCTATTCATTTCTAGGTTAGGGCACTGATTGCATAGATGTCCTTGATTTTTGTATTTTGCATAGAATGTCGGTCTATTCTCGTATTCTACTGGTTGTTTTCGATAGTATTCTCCATACTCTATCTCCACAAACCTTGGTAATTTATTATCCAAATTAGTATTTATGCAGATTCGTACATGAGTCATCCTTATCTTGGCCAAGGTCGCATGGTCAATGGAGATCAGGTCCCCTATAGTTATGGCTATGCCTTGCAGCCAATATTCATTGAAGAACTGGGTAGGTAGACTGGGAGACAAACCCAAATAGGGGCAATGTTAATATTTTGTTTTTTAGGATCAAAATATTCACCCCATCATCTAAGAAAAAGGCCCCTTTTGCCCAAAAACTAAGGACCTCTTGTTAAAATGTGGTTAGCATCCTCCATATTGTTAAAATGGATAATGAAGAACACTCGAGTTAGAGCTACCAACTCCAAGCTACCTATCAGTTGCTATTTACCCATCACCCAATCCCTAATAGTCTCCATGTCCGACCGACCTCCCCAAAACTTGCCTACCAAGGAGAATTATTCCATTGATTTAAAATGGCTTATGGAACTTGTCAGCGCTGAAATTTTATTATTTACTAGAACTAGGGGTGGAAGAGAGAGAACCTCCTTTCTTTTTGCTCTAAGAGTCTCAGTAAAAGACAACCACTTCTTGGGCCTTGCATTGTCCTTCATATATATTTTTTTGGGGTCTTTCTGACAAGGTTCAGACCCCTACGTGATGCTCACCTCCAAATCTATCGTAACCTAACCGCCTTCCTCTGGATCCTTGCTTGATCCATGCTCGAGGTTCCCACCCACCCCTTCCATACCTGCTCTACCTCTTTCGGCTTGGATGAGATTCTTGCCAAAAAAATTCAAACCCTCACTCCTGCTGCACCCTTAAACCATAACTCCCTTGAATATTTAGTCTTACAATTTATATAATTAATATTCAAGAGAAAAATCACAAATACTTACTAATCATATATGTATTTTAATATTTTCAACCCTACAAAATATCCCCCTAAGTATGAATTTCATCTAAAATTAAGATAAATAATTTGCATTTATATTTCTTAGATCTAGAACCAACATAATATATTTAAATCATAATGAGCATGTTATCAAATTTAGATTTATAAAAAAATGCGAAAATGGTAGTTTCATTAACAAATAGGATTTCAACTAGTTGTTATTGATTTATGAGAGTAATGACTTTCATACGATTACCCAAGGAAGATTCAATCAAGCGAATGTGTAGCCTTTGTAGAATTAAAACAAGGAGGTGGAAAAATTACATGTTGTGCTAATGGACCTTTACAAAATTATATGAAATTATGGTGTAGAGGGGGAAAACTACACACCAAATATGTTTCTCAACTGGATCCATTGGGAGATGAGGTGATCGTGGTGGCTGTTACAACTCTACACTCGATGTAAGGGAAAGAGGATTACCAAGAATTATTTTAGGACTTACTCCAAGTCTGTGGTGGAAGTTTTTAATGTGTGAATTAAGAAAAATACCTAATGTTTGGCCTTTATAAACTAAACTATGCAAATAAAAGAGAGATGTAAGATACACAAGATACAAAAAAACAATGTCTAAACCTAGTATGATTCTTTGATTCAATGATCTCTAACCCTAAGTTGAAATAAATGAAATTATTTTTCTTTGAGCAAAGGCACAAGTGAAATGCACAAACAAGACTAAACCCTAAATGCACACTATATGCTCTTATTATTTTGAATACCTATAAATGCAAATCAAATGTTCCATTTTATTTTTTCTTTTACTTAATCTATATTTGGAAAATAAATAATGAAAGACACAACAAAAAATAGCCTAAAGCTTTACTAAGGGCACTTATCTATTCTAAAATTTGATTCAAGATTTATCTTACGTTCAGAATATCCCACAACTCCAACTTGTAAATATAGCTTCATAGAAAACCCTAGAAAATAATAATTAATGTTAGGAAGCTTGCTTAGGCTTAGGTTGTTGTATAACTATGCTTGGAGGTGCAACAATCAAGCCCCATAGGTTCATTTAGCTGACCTTTCAAAATAAAATGATCTTTCACCTTTGGAATAAAAACAATGAAATGCAACAACATGCAATGGTAAATTAAATACAAATAGAATGGGCACAATGCTTGGACAAAAATGCAATTCCAAAACCTAGGGTTCCAAAGCAACAAACAATGAAAAAGGAGAAAAAGGTGCCAAAAAAGGAAGAAAGAAGAGAGAGAGAGAGGAAAAGGAATTAAAAGGAAAAAAAATTGTGTGCATTATGCATGTTGGTGCATTATGTTAATTTTTTTAAGTATTTAATTTTTTTTTATGGATGATAAATATAATGAATGCAATGAATACATGAATGCATATTAAATGAATGAAATGAATATAACTAATGCAAACCTCAACATGAAATGCATAGATGAATATATGGAAAGAAGAAAGGAAGGAAAGAGAAGAGAAAAGGAAAAAAAGAGAGCAAAGAAGAAAATAAAGATTCCAAAAGGTCAAAGAGAGAGAAATCAAGGAAGATAAAATGAGTGGAACCTTGTAAGGATGTATGCTCTCAAATGATTGAGATGGAGGCCACCTCTTGGGTGTGGCCATGAAGTTATCCAGAAAGGATGTTATGCTCAAAGAGGATGTATAAATGTGGAGTGATACCCGCTATGGGTGTAGTGATCACTAAGATAGACAATTGTGGAGCAATACCCACTATGGATGTAGTGTTCGCTAAAATAGCCAGAGAAAAATAGATACCTGTTAGGATGTATGCTCACAAATAAACAAGATGGAGGCTACCCCTTGTATGTTGCTATGAAGCTATTTTATAATGGGATGTTGTGTATGAGTGATGCACTAGAGCAAGTACTACCTGATAAGGATGTGGTGTCATGGTTGACTTGTTGAAGAGGAGAAGAATTTATGTCTTTCCCTACCCCTAATTGCCCTCTCTTCTTAAGGGTGACCTCCACACGTGTGGCTAAGTCAATTGCACCTTGAAGGGTACACACTCTAGATTTTTCTAAGGGGTAGGATAATTGGTCATTAAGGATTTTGATGAAGATATTAAGAAGTTCAAATTGAGGAGGGACATGATTGAGTTTTCCTACAATGGTGTTCCATCTAGTAAGAAAATATTTAAAGGATTCATGTTCAAATTGTTTTAGTTTTAATAGATCAATGAGGCTAAGTTTTATTTCAATGAAGATGGAAAAATATTGTATAAATGGATCAACAAGATCACTAAAATTTTTAAGGGAATGCTTTGGTAATTGATAATACCATTCTAGTGCACTACCCCTAAGGCTTTTAGGGAATGTTTTGAGTAATAAGATCTCATCATGTGCAATGTCATCACAAGCCAAAATAAAAGCTCTAAGGTGTTGAATAGGGTCTTGATCACCTTCATATGTTTGGAGGTTAGATGTTTTATACTTAGGATAAAATGGATATTTGAGCACAAAGGGATCTAAAGGTTGATTGAATAAGTGTTTATAAGATGGAATATGATATAGAGAATGATTATAGCTACGTTTTATTTGTTGTTCTAATTATTTTACTTGAGTGTTGAGAATTTGTATTTAAGAATGTTCTTGAGTGGATGATTCAAGATGTGAATGTGAAAGAGAAAGAATATTTTGATGATAATTATGATTGGCGAAATTAATTTTAGTGGAGGGATAAATGAATAAAAGGAGAAATATGATTATTATTAGGGATGTACAAATTATTATTGGCTTGAGAAGCTAAGGAATATCTTATATTATTCTTAAATAACTTACTATGAGGGATGATTTGATTATTATTGATAAGAGTGTCTTGTTTCTTAATCTTGTTAGAAAAGGTAGAAAAAGAAGTATTAGAATTAACAATCGAGTTGTTAATGATGGAGGGTAAAGGAATATTATGTTGTTTATTTTTAAAATTAGGTGTGATAGGATTATCTTTTATGAAATCTTCTTGTGGAGGGTAATTAGGCTCATTACTAATATGATTAAGGAATTCTTGAATATTATCTTTATGTGAAAGGGATGATTTGAAAGTAATATTACCAAGGATTTCTTGAATAGTTTCTTCTTGTTCTTTAGTATACCATAAGGCTGGAAAAAATTGAGGAAGATCAAGAAATTCATTAATAATTTTCTCATGTTCTTTTTAAAATGATTATGTGATGGGAATAATTTTTTTCTATTTTCTATATGATTTTAATGGGTTTTAAAGTATTTTTTAGATACTAAAAAATTTGGAAAGGGAAAAGAATGAATTTTAAAATGTCAAGGAGGTTTATAAATATGACCATTGAATACGGGTGGAGAAATAGAGATTAATTGATTCAATAAATCTTGATTTAAAAATAAAAAATAAAATTTTAATAGAAAATAGAACCAAAACTCAACAAAAAACAAAAGCAAAAATTTAACAAAAAAAAACCAAAAATTTGATAGAAAACAAAAAAAAAATTAACAAAAAATAGGAAATAAAACAGAAAATAGAAACCAAAATTTTAATAAAAAATAGAACCAAAATTTTTACAAAAAAAACAAAGAAATAAATTTATAATAGAAAATAGAAAATAGAATTTTAACAAAAAACAAAAAAAGAATTTTAATAGAAATAAAAAATAGAATTCTAATAGAAAACAAAAAAATAAAAGTTTAATAAAAAATTGAATTGTTAAATCTTTAGTTAATGGTTTTATCTGCACAAAAAAAATTAATTTATCTTATTTTAAGTTTAAAAATAAAAACTTGATAAAAAGGGTATCCTAAAGGAGACTGAGGAGGTGTTCATATCGAGTTCACCAAATATGTAGAGGGGGAAAACTGTGCATCGCATACAATTCTCAACTAGATCTGCTAGGAGCCCAGGTGACCATGGTGGTTGTTATAAATTTACACTCAGTGCAAGGGAAAGGGGTTCACCAGGAACGATTTTAGGACACACTCCAAGTTCAAGGTGAAATTTTTTAATGTGTGAATTAAGAAAAACACTTAATGTCTGGCCTCTATAAACTAAACTATGCAAATGAAAGAGTGATGCAAGAAACACAAGATTCAATAAAATTATGTCTAACCCTAGTATGATTCTTTGACTCAAAAATTATGTCTAATCCTAAGTTGAAAGAAATGAAATTATTTTTCTTTGAACAAGGGCACAAGTGGAATGAAATGCACTAAACCCTAGATGTACACTATATGCTCTTATTCTTTTGAATGCCTAGAAATGCAAATCAAATGTTTTTTATTTTAATTTTACTTAATCTATGTTTGGAATAGAAATAATGAAAGACACAACAACAAATAACCTAAAGCTTTACCAAGGGCACTTATCTATTCTAGCATTTTATCCAAGCTTTATCATACATCCATAGTATCCTATAGCTTCAACTTGCAAAACAACTTCATAGAAAACCATAGAAAATAATGATCAACATTAGGGGGCCTACTTAGGCCATTGTATAATTGTGCTTGAAGGTACAACAGTCAAGCCCCTAGGTACTTTTAGATGACATTTTGAGATAAAATGATATTTGACCTTTGGAATAAACATAGTGAAATATAACAACATGGAACAGTAAATGAAATGCAAATAGAATGGGCACAATGCTTGGACAAAAATACAATTTCAAAACCTATGGTTTAGGGATAAAAAGGGTTTCCCCCAAGCTAATATGATATGAAATGCAAAGTAAGCCAGAATTATGGGAAACAAAATAAATATAATGGACACAAAGCTTGAACAAAAATGCAGTTTCAAAACTAGGATTCTAGGGACAAATGGTTTCCCCTAAGCTAATGTGATATGAAATGCAAGTAAAATAGAATTTTGGAATATAGAGAAGAATATAAATGAAATGTAAATGATGTTATTATGCCCTAAGAGTAGTATGAAAAGCAGACCTCGGATTTAGGAATAAACCCTTACCTTAGGCTTGACACAACCAAAATCACACCTTGTATGGGGTGATTGCGATCTTGGCTCTATTGAAATTGCACCCTGTAAATACAAGGTATGATTTCACTATAAAAGAACAAAAGTAATAGGTTGATGCGAAACAAACAATAATAAATGCAATATTAACAATCTATGAATGCAAATGAGAGAAGATAACTTAGTGGTAGAGAAAAAGCATACAAAAGGATGAAGACCTCCAATATAGTAGACCTCCCCTCAAGGATCCAACACTTGTCCACCAAGGGTATCAAAACAATAGCAAAGTAGTAGGAGAAAATTCACAAAAACTTGTTAGCACTTGGAAGAAGTTTTTAACAAATTACCTTCATAAGAATTGCTTAGCACCAAGAATCACTTGTGTCAAAAAGAGGATCCAAAACCTCTATTTATAAGAGGTTTGGAAGGAAAATGGGTAGGAAAACCCTAAGGGAGGATTGACCTCCTTGAAGTCAGCCTAAAAGTTGATTTTTCTAAGAGAAAACCCTAACTTACTGAAATCACACCCCATAAGGAGCGACCATGATTTAGGCAAAGCTAAAGAAAAGGGGAGAAGGAGTGGAAAGAAAGTCCCAAACTTGTGTTAGGACAAGTTTAAAGGTCTTTTCAATGATTTAAGAAAAATGACTCTCCTAGGTGGGTCAATTTTCCATGTCTACAAAAGGATTTTTATTAAATTCAATTCCAACTAAAGCAACATGCAACAATCTTAACCATATGAATAAAGTTCCCCCAAATTTACTATTCTCATCATAATTTCAATGAAAGTCTTTTTAATTTTGTCATATAATTTTTCTAAATCCATGACCAATATACAAATTATTTTTAGTTGATTTATTCACCCAATGTCTACCCTTGTAAATAGTAAATAGATTGTCAAGAATGCATCTATACTTAAAAAAACTTTGGTTGAGGTGGTCAAATAATTTGAGGAATTTTTTTATTCAACATAAATACTAAGAGCATACACAAGATATTATATAATGTATTCAATAGATTAATATGTCTAGAACTTTACACCAAAAAAGGACTATTCAATTCAAAATTTAATTTTACAAGACCTTTATTGGTTTCCTCCACAAAGTTTCCACATCAAATAGTTTATTTGATACTTGCAAAAATTTGGAGGCTATATATGACTTAGGTTTATAAAAATCAATAAAAAATTAGTTCTAGAACATTACTATTTTTTAAGACACTCAAGGATCTTAGAATTTTCCTCCTCTTGATTATGTAGGTCTAAGTCTTAGGAAGAATTGTTACCTTTTTTATATAAATTTTATGTAGATATCTCTAGCTTTCCTAACTTGATCAATTGCAACATCAACCATGCATAAATACTTATAAAATGAGTGAAAATATTCATAATTCACATTTTATTATTAGTAACATTTCCATCAATATAAATCATGCTTATAAATTATTTACTATGCTTTATTAAGAAAATTGAAGAAACGTTTTGACCTTTTCTTTCCTTTAAGACACATCAAACTTGATATTCCTCTTGCACCTTGGGCCTAGTATTGTTTGATGGATTTAAATTTGTGCTTAAGATTTGCTACTAATATCTCTAATACTTAATTATAGGTATCATTTTGGAGGTATATTTCAACCTTAAATATATATTTCGGATTAAGTCAAACTACATTTTTCTCACGTAAGCTTTGGATTTAACAAAAAATCTATATATTTACCTAATTTCATTAGTATGATGGTGGTATATTTGAATATTAGAATCACAAAAATCGATGTAAGAAATACTATTAAATATGTTTAATATAATATTTATAATTTAACTATGAAACATTTAGCTCATAAATTTATTTAAACATGGGAATAAGGTACAATCAAAACCCTTGACATCAACCATCAATTCATTGAGATGATGGTCTACTTGAGTGAAAGGTGAAATTTTTACCAAATTATTATTACATTTTTATTGGACTTAAAAATACTTCTTGACCAAAATTTTATCCAACTTAGATAAGACTCTAGATCCAACTTTTTGGTAGCTACACAAAGTAAGACAAACCCATAAACTATTTATATTTAGATTGCATAAAATATCATCATGAGGATGAAATATTATCATCTTGATTTACTAATATATCTCATTACATTTCAGAAAATATCCCAAGGAGGTGATCTGACATGATGGTATTGACCTTGTAGAGACCACTAAGAGATTTCCCATAGATGAAAACAAAGATATTGTGAGTGAGGACACTCCAAAACTCCACAAGGATGTCAAAATAAAAAATAATCAGACTAGGGTGGTGGTGCTAGAGTGACCCCCAAAGATAAGATGATCCAAATGTCTAAAATTTCAATAAAATAAGGAGTTGATATCCCATCTAGGTCACTTTGGAGCAATTTTTTTATGACTCTCGAGACTCCATCCCCATACTCTAGTTGGAAGAGCATGTAATATATTCTCTCCTACATTCTCCCTCTCAAAAGATGACCATACAACGTAGCATCCCATCAGCCTTAAAATCATTTATGCAGAGGCTTGTCATCCTATTTTCAAACTACAAAGGTTACCTCCAGTTCCTCACAAATATCATCAACTCTCTATACAAAGTGGGGAATATGTCTATCACCTATTATGAGGAAGCTACCATCCTCCTAGAGGACTACAATAAATTTGTTGACGTTGATCCTTATGATATGCCAAATGCCCTTGTGGCTGGTGTTAAACATGACTAACTTTAAGTGGATCACTCTCTCTCCCCCCTATTTTTTGGACCTTAGCTATATGATTCCTTATTTATCCTTGTGTTTATTCCTAAGATCCTCCTCTTATAGTTGAATCCTAGTGACTCTTCTCTTTGTAGCTTTTAGGATGATATCCTACAGTTATTTTTTTTTAGGCTCTCTCATAAAAGGTTTTGGGACCCTATCAAAATCGCTTATTTTAATCAATAAAAAAATATCTTATTATTTTCTAAAAAAGCATAAACCTATTACCTTATCTTGATAACATCCAATTATGTTAAAGTCTTCTTCCACTATATAGGTAATAGAATTCATATTATCTACCATTTGTTTCTAGAATAATATTATTTTTTCACTCTCATTCAGAGAAAAAACTAAGGCTAGACCAAAGGTTTGGTTATTCATGTGGAGTATTATCCAAATAATCCTATTGAAATTAGAAGAGTTAATTTCAACCATACTATATTTCCATATTTTATCCATTAGGATAATCGATCCCCTCAAGCTAGATTAACTTCAATACATAATAAAATTTAAACTATATTTAACTTCTTGTAAAAACTAAAATCTTAAAATTTTCCGTTATTATTGAATTTTTTAACTACATTATTTCTATTTGGGGATTTCAAATACACCACATTCTAACTTAAAATTTTCATCATTTCTTTAATATAGGTTAGAAAAAATTACAGACAACTATGGGGAATATTTAATCTTTAGGATTTTGATTCTTTCTCAATAGAATTGAGGTATTTTTATTTCTTTTCTTAGAATATATAGGTTTTGAATAATAATTACTATTCATAATATAATACATACAAGTGTAATTTAGGGCTCTAAAACACCCATGCAAACACACAAAAATACAACTCCAAAAATTTGATTTAATTGAACATCCAATCCCCATATCCATTTTTGTTGATAACATTAATGATAATTTGTGAATCCCCTCAATTGAAATGTTTTCTATCATTTTTCAAATGTAATTTAAATCCTTGTAAGAAGTACCCTAGCTTTCGCATAGTTGCTAGTTAAAGTTCCATATGATTTTTATGATAATTTTGCATTCATTATTTCGACAATCATCACCTGAAACAAAATTTTTCAAATTTCCTTTGGAAGCTTCATCAAAATTAATTTTTATAAACCCAATTTATCAACATTTATATGTTAGCATAGATTTAAGTAGGTCCTTTATTTTAATTCTATAACATATGTCTTCTATATATTCCTATAACCAGGTGGCTAAAAACTCTTTGTCTACACTTGAGACTTCCCATTATGAGCACCATATATATATATTCTACAAGAGAGGCAATAATATGATTCCAAACTTGGGAATGATTTTGAGAATTATTTTTGAAAACTCTATTATTGCTTTCAAGCCATAAATTCCAACAAATGATGATAGGACCAATCCTCTATAGAATACATAATGCTTTAGCTTTAAAATAATTAATCCAACATTTCATCAACTCTTTCAGTGTTATGTAGCTACTCAATAAATTTTCATATTTAAAAAAAAGTAATCTAAAATGATGTGAGCAAAGGGGTAGTAAAGAATTAATTGGTTTAGATATTTCTAAATACTTCTCACACAAGGCACAATTGAAAGGTCCAAAATATCCTCTTAATTGTAAAATCTTCCC
Organism: Wollemia nobilis; assembly: GCA_028583015.1. Classification (NCBI taxonomy): domain Eukaryota; kingdom Viridiplantae; phylum Streptophyta; class Pinopsida; order Araucariales; family Araucariaceae; genus Wollemia; species Wollemia nobilis. The sequence continues at coordinate 2,835,699 of JAQPPZ010017106.1, forward strand.
TATAATAATATTAGTTGAATTGTTGATCAAGGAATGTTGATACCTTAGGAGGATCCTGCACTAACCAAAACTTCTTCCAAGGGAAAACTTTGGGAGTAGGAAATTTTGATTGCATATCCCAAATTGAATGAGTATATACCACCTTTTGATAGATTCTAAAACAACTCATCCTTTCATGTAAAAATATAAAAATAAAAATTGTGAGGTATCTTTTGAAGCTCAACTACAATTTTTTGAGTTCCTCTCCTTTAACCAGGTTACTAATAGAAACCCATGGTCTGAAATGTTTCTTCACATTAATATAATATTTGGCCTTTAGACCTTTACAAGCTAGATATACCTAAGTCAATGGTTGTCATTTTGGTTTAGAAATAAGATAATAAGGGTTCAACCAAGCATTAAACCAAAATTTTGTATAATTACCCTCAGTAACTAACCATTTAATATATTTTTTATCATTTAAAAACTATATGATATGAAGTTCTGTGTTGGCATTAATTTGGATAGGTGTATTTTTCTAAATAATTTCATTACAGGCAGAGAACCTATATGTTTTTAATGTGATATTTTCCCCAATGCTTTACCTATTCTCTAAATATTTTCCACCTAAGTTTTTTCCCTAAGGTAAAACTCATGTCTAAAATTTTGCAGGCCTACCCATCCAATGTTCTTTCCTTTGTGAACCCTTTTCCACTTACAAAGAGGAAAACTAAACTTTCCCTCACATCCCTTTCAAAGAAATTATTTTAGAATTTAATCAATTTTTGATGCTATACCTACTAATAATCATGAAAATGACATCACATAAATAGGGATGGATTACAATGTAGTCTTTATAAGTTGTAGCTTTCCTACCATCGTTAAGAAATTGCGTATGCAACCTTTCAAATAATATTTTGTTATATCTAAACAAGAGATCCAAAAATACTTTTATTTCCTTTATGAAATAAAGGAATACCCAAGTAGGTTGATAGAAATGTTTAATTTCAAATCCTACATTATTTAAAATAATTAGTTCTAAATCTAGGGCAATTAATAGAAAAATATTAGATTTTATGCTATTAACCATGTTTCTTGTAGTCTTGTAGAAAGCTCTCTCTAATACATATACAAGAATAATAAATAGATAATGAGATAGTGGATAACCTAGGCAAAGTCTAAAAAATGACTTAAAGTAACTAACAAGATAGTCGTTGATCAAAATAGAATATTTTTGAGTGCTATAAAAGAATTTAATCCATTGAAACCAAGCTTTATCAAAACCAAACATTCTGAGTATATCATATAGAAAACTCGAACAAATCCTACCATATGATTTATTCATATTTCATAAGCATAACTTGATTTTCATGGAATGAAGAGAATGTATGGTCTCTTGTCCAATGATTACACCATAAAGATTTTTTTTATGATGAATACAACCACATTTTTCCTCTAATATAAGACAATCTAGAATATTTTTCAACTTATGTACCATAATTTCTTAAATGATCTTATAAATAATATTACAAAGGCTTATTAGACAAAAATGATCAAAATATATTGTCTCTCCTCTCTTGGAAACCAATGTAATAAAGGTGGCATTGATATAACTTATTTTAGCCTTATGCTTTTAGGACTCTTCGACCATACATTATATCACTCTTCAATAAATCCCAAAATTAAAAAAATTAAAAATTGCAAGAAGTATGTCAAGGCTAGGTACCTTGTTAGGATGGAAAGAGAAACTTTCTTCATATATCTTCTCCATAGATATCTTCGTTTCCAAGAGTACCACAAAAACTTTTCCAAAAGAAATAGAAGTATGTTGAAGGCCCCCAAGATTCTATATATCATGATTATGATTCATCATTGTGTTTTAAAAAATTTTCTATGGTCCTTCCAACATATTTCATGAGTAACTATAGTTAGAGGATATATATATATATATATAACCCTAAATTTGATGATTTTCTCTTTCTTGCAAAATAGTCGAAAAAACCAATTGTATTTTTCTTATAATAATTTTTCGTCCCATTTGTGTTTGACCCATATTATAATAATACAATTGTAAGATCATATAGAAAAACCTGACAGACAATCCCCCATCTTCTAAATCATTTTAAAAGTATACTTATATTATTCAATACTTAATTTTATTTCTTGTATTAAAATAAAATTAGGACTATAATAACATATTAAATCCTTAATAAATCTTTTTTAGGGGTCTAATTCATACCCCTAATATTGGATGATAGCATTTTTATCATCACTTTTTTATTTATACTAGGGGCTTAGCCTCAGTTCTTGTTAACACTTGTGATATTCTTATTTGACATCCCAAATCAATATCCCTCTAAATTATTGTTCTCTTTATTCATGCTTTGAAGATCTTCATATCTATTTTACATTCCCATTAACACTTTCATCTCCATAAATATCTTATATTTCTCCATATTTTTCATAATGAGAGTTATCTTCTATAGTTGTATGCTTCCATAAAGAATCTAAAATACAAGGAATGGCTTCATAAACACTTTCTACCAATATATAGCTAAAATTATCATGACCAGTCTCCCTCATATCTTATTTAAGGGATATTAATTAGTTTTTGTTAGCAATTAATGCTTAATAAAAGGGGGCCTAGACCCTAAAGAATCGTACAAAAATTCTAATAAAATAACTTTATAAGAGATAAGAAATATCAATTAATTAAGGGTTATTTATGGGGTCTAGTAAAAGATAAATTTGAAGAATTATATTTTACTAAATTATAACCATATAGTAAATTATGTGTAGATTTAGTGCACCCAATGAGGATGGGACCTAAAAAGGACTAAAGAATTTTTAAATAACTTAAGGATCATCCTATATTGTGGGAAGTACTCATGTGGCTACCCTATATTGGTGGAAAATTATGAGAGGGATCTCCTAGCTTATCAAAAATAGTTTTAACTTTGTAACTATTCTATGCCTCAATAGTGGTGGTTTTGTATTTGTTCCCATGAAAAAGGGGTACAAAACAGAAATAAGGGTACTCACCTTATCTCTAGTGGACCCTTTAGGGACATGATGAGTCATAATGAGTCCAAGGCATATTTTTAATATTATTATAATGTGACGACTATTTGGCCCATGAGTGGAGAAGTGCTTATAAATAGAGGACATTTTGTGAAAAACGGATCGTTTGGGAAAAAAATCCTGATCGTCTAGGGAGTATGCTCTCCACCCCTAGGGTGGAACAAAAACTAGAAGATCTAAAAAGGTTTCTTGTTATAGTAAGGATCTAATTTGGATAATTAGAAGGAATCATCAAAGAAGGAAATCTTAATAGCCTAGGGAGTATGATCTCCACCCTTGGGTGGATCAGAAACTAAAAAGCCTATAAAATATTCCTAAAGTCTATCAACAAGGAGTCCTTTAAGAGGTCTTGAGAGGAGCTTGAAGAAAGGAAGGCTTGAAAACTTGAAAGAGACCATTTGATAGAAGATTTCCGAAAGTGAATCAGGTTAAATCGCTTCTCAATACTTTACTCTTCCATTGCATTATAAATTAAAAAGGGATGTTCTTATTGGATGATGTCTTCATAAAATCATGTCCATAATGATATGTTTTAAGAGCTATTCACCTTTTAAACTTTTGAGGCTTGCGACATATTTAATTAAAGAATAATTTTATATTTAGCCATCCATTCAAATTGTGAATGTCGGGGATGATTTTATTTATAGAATAATGGGCATAGGAATAAGCCTTTCTATTCAAATAATAGTCGTCGTGCTTAAATGGAAACCTTAAGTTTTAGTTCAAGCACCAAAAATCCATAGTATTGGCCCTTTCTACAATAATAAGACATTTTATTTTATAAATCCCATCGCGCTTAAGCCACAAGGGATACCTTTATCATCTATGTTGTTGGAGAGCGAATGCTGCTAATAGGCTTTCGCAATAAAGACCTCGGGCTCATATACATTAGGGTGAAACCTCTTTGTATGGAATTATGGTATGGTATAACCTTACTATGGATATTTATGACTAACATTGCGATGGATGGTGTACATAGAAAAATACTATGTAGACCCCTACAAGCTGCTCTTCATAATGAGCAAACCATTACTATAATGAGTAAACCATTACTGTAATGGATATATAGTGTTGTACCTCGAGTTTCGGAAGAATACCACCAGGGTAAAACTATTGGAGAACTTGAATGAAGTTTGGTAATTGACATTGACAATGGGATAACGATTTCACCCTTAGGCCTCGAAAGAAATTGGCTTAACATATAAACCAACCTGTAGGGATTAGGGTGAAATTATAATGGATCAAATTTTGAATCAATGAAATCATCACCACTATGACTGAAACTGGATCCACAATAGTCAATGTCAAGGACCCTTCTGCACCGGATTGGTTGCTTAAGGGTATCAGGTAAAGCCCTATTTATAGCACCTTTCCAGGTCATTGATAGATACCTCTATGATAGAAGCTTCTCTTCCCCCTATGATGACAACCCATAATGGACGTTTCCCCTGCAACAAATTAAGATGAAAATTAGTTAAGGGTTGCTCTTGGACGACGTTCGAAAAAAAAAGACCAAATATTATACCTGTAAGAATGTTTATTGATCTCAACTGATCTGCTGATTATCGACTGAACATTGTTAGAGTACATGAATTATTTTGAATGCCACCACTACAGTAGTCGGTTACGGATATGCAGGCTACGAATACTTCGGGTGCTCATGTGAGATACAAGAGCCCTGAGTTGCGATGATAATTCTCAAAATTCAAACATAGTTAAAACCTCCGCTATCATGGCTAGATGCCAAAGGTAAGGTATTCCACCAGATCCGAACCTCTGCATACTGGTTTGGTGTGATCAGGAGCAGACGATCACAAGTATGGAGGAACGGGTGAGGAGTGGGAGACTAGTCCTTATTTAGGTAAACCACGATAGTGATATTTTTATGGATAGCATAATACTGGTTGGGAGACACGCATGGAGAATTATGGTATTTCATCGTACTAGATTTTGATGCGATGTTACCATCTGGTGATTTATCATACTAGATTCTGTCATAGAGCCATAATTCCTTGCACAGTAGGGGAAGAAATTAAATAATTTTGAGACACATGGAAATAAGGTCCCAAGTCTAATCACAAGGGATTTGTAGCCTTGGCCTAGTATCAATAACGACAAGTAGCATAAGGATAGATGTCCGCTCTAAATGAAGAGACCTTTGATCGCTGGGGTGCTTCTCTACGAAAGAATCTTTGGTCATATCATTAATCACTTTATTTCAAATAAATAATCGGTACCTTCCTTTGGGTAACCGCAATAGTTGGGTGAAAGATCCTAGTCAAGGGTTGAGTGTATCAAAAATATTTCTAAGAATATATTAAAATGCTCTACTAACACTTTACGGGTAGTCCATAAGAGGACTTTGTAGTTATGAATAGGTGTAGAGGATTATAACCCAATGATAGGAAGATTGGACCTAGTCTTTTTGATATATCGGAGTTACATAAGGTTATAAAGATAAATATAAGAATAGATGCTCCATAATATATAATCATGGGATGTGGTTACAAATATACTAGCTTATATTGTAAGGGAAATTGATTATAATTATGTAGTGTTCCTCGAAATTTTGTAGAGACTACAATAAGAAGTAATAAGGAATAAGTATACGAGTTGAATTTGGAAATGAATATTTATACTTTTGAGGTAAAACTTAATGGTAGAAAATTGTCATGAGATGTTTTAATGGAAAAACAAACTTATTTAATAAATGAATGGTTATCATGAATTAAAGGTATGGGACTTTAATTCATTGACTTTGTTTCAAATATGGAATTCATTCTTGAAGGGTTTTATAAGATTCCCTTGAAATACGATATCTCTAAAATATAATTCCATTGACTTTCATAAACAATGTAAGATATTAAATGACTTAGAAAAAAGAACCTAAAGAAACTAGAAAATCCTTAATGGTATTGTGAATTTTAAAATTGATATCTTAGAAAAAGGAATTGGGTGATTCCCTAGTTACATCAAGAGATCAAAAGGGACCATTGTATTCCTTAATATGTATTTGAGAAAAAGGGGTCTGTAGATGCCCTACTATTATTGTAAATTTACCATTTAAGTTTATGACAATGAGGAAGTATATATTCTGGAGGCTGGGTTTTTCCCATCAGGATTTCCTAGGATAAATCTTTGTGTCACTCTATTTTTTTGGTTTGCTATATTATTTCTTGAGGATGTTACATTTGCTTTCAAAATGGAAAATGATATATGATAGATGTAATACTTATTTTTATGCATTGTAATGTATGCTCAATTTCTAATATGTTGATAATTTAATGTAATTTAATTGTATCATTTAGTTTTGAATGTAATGGGTAATGATGAATGATACTAGTAGGCAAAATTGTTCAAATAATAATCTCATATGATGGATGTATGCTCACTTAAGTATGTTAGGGAATCAATGGAATTTGTTATCTTTCTATAATATTGTGGGATAACTATTTATGAATGATGCACCTTTCCATATACAACACTGATTATATTCATGTTGGTTAATCTATGTCGGAACCCAAGAATTATTATATGATAGAAGCTAACTCTTAAGGGGATAATTGGATTTATGTTAATCTAAGCATTAAGCACTCATTCTTGAATGGAACATAAATATTGACTCAAAAGAATTCTGATATAGTGCTTCAGACTTAAGTAAGAAATATATAGAATGTTACCATATAAGGGTCTCATGAAGTTGAATTTACCTCATAACTCACACGATGGTTCAATCGAGATTGTATTGTGGAATGAAATTTTCATCAAAGAAAAATGACCCTGAGCCACAAACGAAGATTTAAGAATAACCATTGGTGTAGTTATTTCATCTATGATGGTTTACCATGGGTGTGGTTCTCCATCTTCAAGGTATTCACCTGGACTGGGTGGACCATTTGGTGATTTCCTCCTTTTATGAGGATGAAACCTATTGTTTGGCCAGCATACTCATACCAAGTGGGGTATGAGGGTTTTGTAAAAGCTGATCACTTCTACTAAAGAGACTCTGATCAAGTCTCTATAGATCTTGAAGCTATTTACATTGAAAGTTACAATCCAAATGGTATTTATATTTACTAGGACATGATTGGGTATTTTTACATATGAAGATGAGCATTTATATATATGTTAAAAAAATAATGTGGATAAGAAGGTGTAACAAATAGGTTTATTACAATTGGTATTAGAGCCCAGGCTAACTAGTAGGCTCAAGTGAAAGTCTAGGTTAGAAAATACTTGGGGTATGAAACTAAATCGAGAGTATAAATTCCACAATTTAAAAAAAACAATGCATACTTGGTAAGGATGAAGTCAGTTCTTAAGATTGTGGATGTCCAAGATCTTTTCTCCCATGAGTAGATCCATAGTCGTTCGAAAGTGGAAGAGCTAAGCGAACCCCCCTGTATGGGTTTTAAGTGATGTACCTTAGACTCTTTTGGGAATTCACTTGACATATGTGTCTTTTGGTTGCCTATTCATTATCTTCAAGTGTGTCTAACAACTTGGGTTAGTGGAATATTAAAAGAATATTTTTCTTAATTAATTCTTGTTACAATTTGAGCTTTAGGCCAAGAAGACAAACATCTCAACTACGGTGAACTCTGGCGGGTTAACATAAGAGATAGTTCACCCAAATATAATTACGTTTACCATGATTGAAACACCACCTTTCTTTGTTATGAATTAATAAATGTGCCTTATGTTATTTAAATATTATCATATGTCATAAAGTGGTGCATGTGGTATTATTATTATCAATGAGAAAAAGCTAGATAAAGCAATGTTTTCCTTATTTTATTTTTGATCAATGTTACAATTTACTTTGGGGTTTTCCAATTAGAGGTTAAGGTGTAGAAAATAGTGGAAGAAGCCATCCAAAAACACCAGAACCTGAAACCCTAGTATGGCGAAAGGAAGCAAGGACACATTTAGCCATGGAAACCGCCCCAAATTTCACCTAAAACTTCATACATTTCTTGACATGAAATTTTGGGGAGACTTGTATCATAACTTCACAAATCAGCTCCAATAATATGAGTATCCCATCTTGATAGTAAGTTATACCACCTAACCACTTGAGTGATGGTCAAAATCATATGGGCGTACTACGCTATTTAAATTAGGAAACTCATCAACTCATCATGCATGTGGTATTATTTTTCAAAAGAAAATGGAACATCAAATAGTGGACTAAAACATAGAATACTTTATTAAGTAGTACTTTGAATACAAAGATGCCAAAATTAATATCTGGACATATTAACAATGATAGAGGAAAAACCATTATATTACCAATCCAAATCTAAGCTATCAACATCCTGGTTTGGAGAACCATCATGATCGGAATAAATAAATGGAGGTGGAACATTATAACGGATTACTAAGTATCTATCAAATGCATAGTATGGCCAAGGAGTGCCATGAGATCTATGCAATAGAAGATCCAATTTTTTTAGACACCGAGTTTGAGCAAATCTATTCTCAATATCCCAAAATGAGTGAGTCTACACATACCTCTGATAAAGAAGGCTCTAGTAAAGCCCACTACTAAAAGCAACTTCTCCTATGGGAACATATTTCTTCACTACCTCAAAATAACATGATGGTAGAAAGTGAAAGCAAATTTTTAGAGGATCACCTATAGGATGCGACCAGGAATTTATAAATGAGACATGGAAAGTCCAACTAGGCCAACTGAAAAATCGGTTGAACCACTCAAAGTGAGTTAAAGGACTTTCGAAATCTAAATAATTATGGAAATTATTTCTTAGCCACACATCACAAAGTACAGTTTGGTAAAATGTATTGCAATATATATGTTCCATGGATATAACGACATTATGATCTTTGATAGCTTGACTTCGTAAAGACCCCTGCAATATTTCCCTTTGCGGAAAATTTTTTTGAGGAGCCCAAATGAAAGATTCATAAAATTTGTGCTGCTCTTCCTCATAAGAAAATATGGTGGCTAATTACTGAATTATTTTTCTAGCGAAATGTAGGATAATATATTTTATCTCTCCCTCTTCGATAAGGTGGTTGACATCAAAAAACACTCATTACATATTTGGAAAAGAAGTGCCTTAAGGTAGAGTATCAAAATAAGTGTGCACATAATCAACCTATGGAACCACTGAAGGGGGCAATGATCAGACTTACGTAAAATGAAGAGAACACGTGTTACCCCAAAAAAGTTAAAAAGGGGCATTGAGCCTAACGAGTCAACACAAAAATAATCTATAGGACAATCAAGCTGAAGAAAAGGGTGTATTATGGAAGACGAACGATTCACCTCGGTATTGTCAAGATATGATCAGTAAATATGTGAAAAAAAATTGATATAGATAGACCTAAAGGCCATTTGAGTATTGGAGATGTTTTATACCCATGATGTCCAACGTGATCATATTTATGGTGGGAGTCACATGGATGATATTGGTATTAAGTGAAATGAATCCCATTATATGCTTTATGATTATTTTGATTTTGGTTACCGATCTATTGTTGCACATGCCCTAAAGAGTAGAAGTTGATTTGAAGCAGCACCAGATTTAGCAGGAGTAATAATCATGGTAAGAATTTGGAAACCCATCAATGCAACAAAGAGAAAATCTCCAGTGCAACATGCTTAGGAGGATCCTTGGGCATAGGAAAGATTAAGGTTAATATCAGAGAGAGATGCTGCCATAGTAGAGTGGGATTGGATCAGATCAAATATATTACAAAGAAATAAATGGAGAGCAATGGCGATGGTAGCCATGCTCACTGAAAACCCCTAATTCTATAAACTAAGAGAGGAATTTAATGTTGCATTTCTAGAATCTTGTTTGGTTGCATTGTTAAATAACGATATGCTTCTTCCACCTCAACCAACTGCTGGTACACAACATAGGAGAAGGGGAGGCAATGATCAAGCATCGTTTGGAGTAGTAGATCCACCACCATATCCAGTTGTAAGTACCAACATAGTTCAAAGAGGAAAACAGAACTAGGAGGATCAACCTTAAGGCCCATTGGACACCCACTTTGTAGACCATCATTTTGTAGTAGTCTATTAATGCCAAGGATGAGGCATAAACATAAGCAAATTTTGAATTTTATATTTTTGTTTGAATACTATATGAATATTATTGTTTATGATAAATTTAATTAATTATCATGTAATGCAGAAGAATGCATGAATATTAAATTTTTTTGATTAAATGAATATGAGGAATGGATTGGTGTCCATTATTGGAGAAGGTATGAGACTTCTCCATGTTGATATATAAACCATAAGACATCTGGGTAGATGCTCTGGCATAAAAATACATAATAGGATATATGTGAATATCCTGAATCTAGGTTCTAAAATTATGTTGTATCTTTGTTAGCGCTTGATTTTATCAGGTTAATTCGTGCCAAAGGTTAACCAAATTATACTGTGAAACTCCTTGGTGGGAGTTTTGATAAACCTAAAAAGACTCTTTATGTCTAGTAAGGTACAAATGCATAATTTCATGATATCCTTGTAACATCATTTTGCAAATTTTAATACTAAAGTTCTATAGATCAGTTGTTTGTGCAATTTGAAATGAATTAAAACTATAGTTTTGTGTTAATATTGTGTATTGATGATGCTTTCAATACTTGTTGATATGTAAAATAGATGTTATATTGTTTATAAGGACATGGTACTGCTATTATTTTGCATTTTTGCAGGTCTAGGAACTCTCATGGATTGAATATGAAGCTTACCATCAAGATTGAAGTGTTTGATGATAGAACAATCTGACTATAAAATAGTAGGATAAAGGCTAGTGTTTGCTAGACAAATGTATTTTTGTAAGCTAGATGCTCAAACATAGAGGACTATGTTTAATCTAAGTGGGGGTGTATGTCATGACCCATCACCCTCCTATATTATTTAAGGAATATTAATTGGTTTTTGGAAGAAATTAATGCTTAATATAAGGGGGCCTAAACCCTAAATAATACTATATAAACTCTAATAAAAGAATTTTAGAAAGGATAAGAAATATCAATTAATTAAGGGCTATTTATGGGGTCTGGTAAAAGATAAATTTGAAGAATTATCTTTTACAAAATTATAACCATATAGTAAATTATGTGTAGATTTAGTAGACCCAATGAGGATGGGAGCTAGAAAGGACTAAGGAATTTTTAAATAACTTAAGGATCATCCTATATTGTGGGAAGTACTCACGTGGCTACCCTATATTGTGGGAAGTACTCACGTGGCTACCCTATGTTATGGGAAGTACTCACATGGCTACCCTATATTGGTGGGAAATTATGAGAGGGATCTCCAAGTTTATCAAAAATAGTTCTAACTTTGTAACTATTCTATGCCTCAATAGTGGTGGTTTTGTATTTGTTACCATAAAAAAAGGGTACAAAATAGAAATAAGGGTACTCACCTTATCTCTAGTGGAACCTTTAGGGACATGATGAGTCATAATGGGTCCAAGCCATATTTTTAATATTATTATAATGTGACCACTATTTGGCCAATGAGTGGAGAAGTGCTTATAAATAGAGAACATTTTGTGAAGAAAGGATCATCTAGAAAAAAAAATCATGATGGTCTAGTGAGTATGCTCTCCACCCCTAGGGTGGAACAGAAACTAGAAGATCTAAAAGGGTTTCTTGTTATAGTAAGGATCTAGTTTGGAGAATTAGAAGGAATGAGCAAAGGAGAAAATATTAATGGCCTAGGGAGTATGATCTCCACCCTTATGTGGATCAGAAACTAGAAATCCTATAAGATATTCCTAAAGTCTATCAACAAGGGGTCCTTTAAGAGGTCTTGAGAGGAGCTTTAAGAAAGGAAGGCTTGGAAGCTTGAAAGAGACCATTTGATAGAAGATTTCCTAAATTGAATCAAGTTAAATCATTTCTCGATACTTTATTCTTCCATTGTATTATAAATTAAAAAGGGATGTTCCTATTTTTGAATGATATCTTCATAAAATTATGTCCATAATGATCTGTTTTAAGGGCTATTCACTTTTTGAATTTTTGAGGCTTGCGACATATTTAATTAAAGAATAATTTTATATTTAGCCATCCATTCAAATTTTGAATGTCCGGGATGACTTTGTTTATAGAATAATGGGCTTAGGAATAAGCCTTTCTATTCAAATAATAGTCGTGCTTAAATGGAAACCTTAAGTTTTAGTTCAAGCACCAAAAATTTTATATTGGCCCTTTCTACAATAATAAGTCATTTTATTCTATAAATCCCATCGCGCTTAAGCCACAAGGGTTACCTTTATCATCTATGTTGTTGGAGAGCGCATGCTGCCAATAGGCCTTCACAAAAAATACCATGGGCTCGTATACATTAGGGTGAAACCTTTTTGTATGGAATGATGGTACGGTATAACCTTACTATGGATCTTTATGTTTGACATTGTGATGAATGGTGTGCATAGAATAAGACTACATAGACCCTCGTAGGCTGCTCTACATAATGAGTAAGGCATTGAAAGAAAGTAATATATACCAAGGTAAAGATATTTTTGGGATTGAGGATATCAGAGCTAAATAATAAATATTTGTCTAGAAATATTTGTTGGAGGTGGATCTCCCAACCAACTTCTTTATTCAAAGGAGTTTTAACTAGTAATACTTGATATAAGTGAACTTGAATGAGGTGAGTCATTTCCCTTTGGATGGTAATGGGTCCCTAGTGTGGTAGGCTCTAAATTTAGAATCTCAAATAGTAAAATATGGATTATTTTGGAAAGTTGGAAGAGGGGAGAAGGCACAATTTTGGATAGATTCATGAGATTAATATCCACCTATCATTATTGAATTCCTAGAACTATAACAAGTAAAAATAGCCATGGAAAGTAGAGGTTATATCAATATTGAAATTTATTCCAAATCCAATTAGCTGGGGATTATAGGTTTAAGTAGTTTAAAAAGTTGGATGAGTGGCCAATTCCAATCCCTCGAAAATTGACATCCAACATGACTAAAATATTGGCAAAAATATTTCTCATAGGTAGAGATGAAGAGGATGAATTATCTTGGGGATATGGGAGCCTTGTATTCTAACAAGGAAGTATGGATATGAGAATATCCTTTCAAAACATCCTCCTCATGCATATTAGGTTAAGTATTGGAGAAAATTTGGTAGTCCAAGGGTTGATCGAAAATAAAAATGTTTCCTAGTAGTTTATACATAATGGAATTCTTACTTTTGATCATCCAAGACATAGGGGAATCATTGGTCCATAAAAAATTATTTTATGCTATAAAATTGACGAAACATATAACCACTTGATGTTTGAGTGCTACTTCATGTGTCAGATCTAGGAATGATGGTTTATAGCTTATAAAATTTGAGCTAATGGTGATTTGAATTATATTAATATTTAGAAAGGATGGAAGAAGGGTAAATTAAATCTGAATCTCTTTATATCAAGTAGAATCTTGGATTAAAATTTGTTTGGTGGCAAGTGTGGTTGAAGAGAAATGGTATAATTTTTAGATAAACCTTTTCATCCTTGGACGGTATCTGGAAAGTCATTTAGAGAAAAGCAATGGAAACTATGGCAATGTATGCTAAATAGGAAACCTAGTCTAATATAGGAACAATGGAGAATAAAGTTGAAGTGTAGAAGGGTTTCATGACCCACCCTTGGTAGAATTTTTATTTTGATGGATTTATATTTTACTATGTTATTTTGTGGATGAAATGATTGACTATTTCAGATTGATTATGTGAATACTTGTTGCAAATGGGAAAATATGTTATAAGAATCTTATTATGGATATAGGATAACTCCATGCTTGGTTATATGAAATATGCATATATGAGATAATATGATGCTGCTATATTACTTTCTTTTAATTATTTCACCCTTAGGCCTTGAAAGAAATTGACTTAACATAGAAAACAACCTGTAGGTATTAGGGTGAAATTATAATGGATAAAATTTTGAATCGGTGAAATCATCACCACTATGACTGAAATGGATCCACAATAGTCAATGTCCAGGGCCATTTTGCATCGGATTGGTTGCTTAATGGTATCGGATAAAGCCCTATTTCTAGCACCTTTCCAAGTCATTGATAGATGCCTCTGTGATAGAATCTTCTCTTCCCCCTATGATGAAAACCCATAATGGACGTTTTCCCTGCAACAAATTAATATGAAAATTAGTTAAGGGTTGCTATTGGACGACGTTTGAACAACAAAGACCAAATATTATATCTATAAGAATGTTTATTGATCTCCACTGATTTACTGATTTTTTACTGAACATTGTTAGAGTACATGAATTGTTTGAGTGCCACCACTGTAGTAGTCGGTTACGGGTATGCAAGCTCCGAATACTTTGAGTGCTCATGTGATATATAGGAGCCCTAAGCTGCTATGATAATTATCCAAATTCAAACATAGTTAAAACCCGATACCCAAACCTCTACATACTGGTTTGGTGTGATCAGGAGCAGACGATCACAAGTATGGATGGAAGGGTGAAGAGTGGGAGTCTAGTCCTTATTTAGGTAAACCACGATAGTGATTTTTTGATGGATAGCATAGTACTGGTTGGGAGAGATGCATGGATAATTATGGTAGATCATCATACTAGATTTCGATGCGATGTTACCATATGGTGATTTATCGTACTACATTCTGACACAGAGCCATAATTCCTTGCATAGTAGGGGAAGAAACTAAATAATTTTGAGACACATGGAAACAAGGTCCCAAGTCTAATCACGAGGGAGTTGTAGCCTTGTCCTAGTATCAATAACTACAAGTAGCATAAGGATAGATGTCCACTCTAAATGAGGAGACCTTTGATTGCTAGGGTGCTCCTCTATGAAAGAACCTTTTTTCATATCATTAACCACTTTATTTCGAATAAATCATTGGTACCTTTCTTTGGGTAACTATAATAGTTGGGTGAAAGAACATAGTCAAGGGTTGAGTGTATCAAAAATCTTTCTAAGAATATATTAAAATGCTCTATTAACACTTTATGGGTAGTCCATAAGAGGAATTTGTAGTTATGAATAGGTGTAGAGGATTATAACCCAATGATAGGAATATTGGACCTAGTATTTTTGATATATCGGAGTTACATAAGGTTATAAAGATAAATATAAGAATAGATGCTCCATAATATATAATCATGGGATGTGGTTACAAATATACTAGCTTATATTGTAATGGAAATTGACTATAATTATCTACTGTTCCTCCTTTGTAATTGACTAGCCTTTAAGGGAAATTTTGTAGAGACTACAATAAGAAGTAATAAGGAATAAGTATAGTAGTTGAATTTGGAAACGAATACTTATATTTTTGAGGTAAAACTTAATGGTAGGAAATTGCCATGAGATGTTTTAATGGAAAAACAAACTTATTTAATAAATGAATGGTTATCATGAATTAAAGGTATGGTACTTTAATTAATTGATTTTTTTTCAAATATGGAATTCATTCTTAAAGGGATTTATAGGATTCCCTTGAAATACGATATCTCTAAAATATAATTCCAATGACTTTCATAAACAATATAAGATATTAAATGACTTAGAAAAAGGAACCTAAAGGAACTAGAAAATCCTTAATGGTATTGTGAATTTTATATTGATGTCTTAGAAAAAGGAATTGGGTGATTCCTTAGCTACATCAAGAGATCAAAAGGGACCGTTGTATTCCTTGATATGTATTTGAGAAAAAGGGGCCTGTAGATGCCCTACTATTATTGTAAATTTACCATTTAAGTTTATGAAAATGAGGAAGTATATATTCTGGAGGCTGGGTTTTTTCCATCAGGGTTTACGATAATAAATCTTTGTGTCACTCTATTTTTGTGGTTTGATATATTATTTCTTGTGGATGTTACATTTGCTTTCAAAATGGAAAATGATATATGATAGATGTAATACTTATTTTTATGCATTGTAATGTATGCTCAATTTCTAATATGTTGATAATTTAATGTAATTTAATGGTATCTTCTATTTTTGAATGTAATGGGTAATGATGAATGATACTAATAGGAAAATTTATTCAAATAATAATCTCATATGATGGATGTATGCTCAATTAAGTATGTTAGGGAATCAATGAAATTTTTTATCTTTCAATAATATTGAGGGATAACTATATATGAATGATGCACCTTTTCATATACAATACTGAGTATATTCATGTTGGTTAATCTATGTCTGAACCCAATAATTATTATATGATAGAAGATAACTCTTAAGGGGATAATTGGATTTATGTTAATCTAAGCATTAAGTACTCATTCTTGAATGGAACATAAATCTTGACTCAGAAGAATTCTCATGTAGTGCTTCAGACTTAAGTAAGAAATGTATAGAATGTTGCCATATAAGGGCCTCATGAAGTTGAATTCACCTCATAAACTCACACGATGGTTCAATTGAGATTGTATTGTGGAATGAAATTCTCATCAAGGCAAAATGACCCTGAACCACAAACCAAGATTTATGAATAACCATTTGTGTGGTTATTTCATCTATGATGGTTTACCATGGGTGTGGTTCTCCATATTCAAGGTATTCACCTGGTCTGGGTGGACCATTTGATGATTTTCTCCTTTTATGAGGATGAAACCTAATGCTTGGCTAGCGTACTCATACCATGTGGGGTATGATGGTTTTGTAGAAGTTGATAACTTCTACTAAAGAGACTATGATCAAGTCTCTATAGATCTTGAATCTATTTGCATTAAAAGTTACAATCCAAATGGTATTTATCTTTAATAGGACATGATTGGGTATTTTTCCATATGAAGATGAGCATTTATATATGAAGATGAGCATTTATATATATGTTAAAAAAAAATTGTGGATAAGAAGGGGTAACAAATAGGTTTGTTACAGTTGGTATAAGAGCCCATGCTAACTAATAGGCTCAAGTGAAAGTCTAAGTTAGAAAATACTTGGGGTATGAAACTAAACTCGAGAGCATAAATTCCACAATTTAAAAAAAACAATGCATACTTGGTAAGGATGAAGTCAGTTCTTAAGACTGTGGATGTCCGAGATATTTTCTCCCATGATCCATAGTTGTTCAAAAGTGGAAGAGCTAAGCGAACCCCCCCTGTATGGGTTTTAAGTTGTGTACCTTAGACTCTTTTGGTAATCACTCGACATATGTGTGTTTTGGTTTCCTATTATTTATCTTCAAGTGTGTCTAACAACTTGGGTTAGTGGAATAATTAAAATAATGTTTTTCTTAATTAATTCTTGTTACAATTTGGGCTTTAGGCCAAGAAGACGAACATCTCAACTACGATGAACTCTGGTGGGTTAACATAAGAGATAGTTCACCCAGATATAATTACAACCTTTACCATGATTGAAACACCACCTTGCTTTATCGTGACTTAATAAATGCATCTTGCATTATTTAAACATTACCATATGTCATAAAGCAGTGCATGTGGTATTATTATTATCAATGAGCAAAAGCTAGACAAAATAATGTTTTCCTTATTTGATTTTTGATAAATGTTATAATTTACTTTGGGGTTTTCCAATTAGAGGTTAAGGTGTAGGAAATGGTGGAAGAATCCATACAAAAACACTAAAACCTGGAACCCTAGTATGGCGAAAGGAAGCAAGGACACATTTAGGCATGGAAACTACCCCAAATTTCACCTAAAACTTCATACATTTCTTGACATGAAATTTTGGGGAGACTTGTATCATAACTTCGCCAATCAGCTCCAATAATCCAAGTATCCCAGCTTGATATTATGGTATGCCACCTTACCATGCGGGTGATGGTCGAAAGCATAGGGGCATACTACGCTATTTAAATTATGAAATTCATCAACTCATCATGCATGTGGTATTATTTTTCAAAATAAAATGGAACATCAAATAGTGGACCGAAACATAGAATACTTTATTAAGTAGTACTTTGAATACAAAGATGCCAAAATTAAGATCTGGACATATTAACAATGATAGAGGAAAAACCATTATATTACCAATATGAATCTGATCTATCAACATTTTGGTTTGGAGAACCGTCATGCTCAGAATAAATAAATGGAGGTGGAACATTAGAATGGATTACTAAGTATCTACAAAATGCATATTATGACCAAGGAGTGCCATGATATCTATGCAATAGAAGATCCAATTCTTTTCAGACACCGATTCTGAGCAAATCTATTCTCAATCTTCCAAAATGAGTGAGTCTGCACATACCTCTGATAAAGAAGGCTTTGGTAAAGCCCACTACTGAAAGTATTTTCTCATGTGGGAACATATTTCTTCACTACCTCCAAATAACATGATGGTAGAAACTAAAAGAGGATTTTTAGAGGATCACCTATAGGATACAACTAGGAATTTCTAAATGAGACATGGAAAGTTCAGCTAGGCCAACTAAAAAATCGGTTGAACCACTCAAAGCGACTTAAAGGACTTTTGAAAGATAAATAATTATGGAAATTATTACTTAGCCACACATCACAAAGTGTATTTTGATAAAAGGTATTGCAATATATCTGTTCCATGGATATAAGGGCATTATGATGTTCGATAGCTTGACTTCGTAAAAAGCCCTACAATCTTTCCCTTTTCAAAAACAAATTTTGAGGAGCCCAAACGAAAGATTCATAAAATTCGTGTTGCTCTTCCTCATAAGAAAACATGGTGGCTAATTACTGAACCGGTTTTCTATCGAAATATAAGATAAGATATTTTATCTCTCCCTCTTTGATAAGGTGGTTGATGTCAACAAACACTCATTACAGATTTGGAAAAGAAGTACCTTAAGGTAGGGTATCGAAATAAGTGTGCATGAAATCAACCTATGGAACCACTAAAGGGGGCAATGATTGGACCTTACATAAAAGGAAGAGAACACGTGTTACCTCAAAAAATTAAAGAGGAGCATTGAGCCTAACGAGTCAACACAAAAATAATCTATAGGACAATCAAGCCGAAGAAAAGGGTGTATCATGGCAGACGAACGATTCACCTCGAGATTTTCAAAATATGATCAGTAAATGTGTGAAAAAAAAATGATATAGACAAACCTAAAGGCCATTTGAGTATTGGAGATGTTTTATACCCATGACGTCCAATGCAATCACATTTATGGTGGGAGTCACCTGGATGATATTGGCATTAAGTGGAATGAATCCCATTATATGCTTTATGATTCTTTTGCTTTTAATTACCGATCTATTGCTGCACATGCTCTAAAGAGTAGAATTTGATATGAAGTAGCACCATATTTAGAAGGCATAATAATCATGGTATGAATTAGGAAACCCATCAATGAAAGAAAGAGGAAATCTCCAGCGCAACATGTTTAGGATGATCCTTGGGCACATGAAAGATTAAGGTTAATATCATAGAGAGATGTTGCAATAGCATAGCGGTATCAGATCAGATCAAAGATATTACCAAGAAATAATTGGAGAGCAATGGCAATGGCATCCATGCTCACAGAAAACACCTAATTATGTCAACTAAAAGAGGAATTTAATGCTGCATTTCTAGAATCTTGTTTGGTTGCATTGTTAAATCACGTTATGCTTCTTCCACCTCAACCAACTGCTGGTACTCAACATGGGGAAAGGGGAGGCAGTGATCAAGCAATGTTTGGAGTAGTAGCTCCACCACCATATCCAGTCATAAGTACCAACATAGTATAAGGAGGAAAACAGAACTAGGAGGATCAACCTTAAGGCCCATTAGACACCTACTATGTAGACCATCATTTTGTAGTAGTCTATTAATGCCAAGGATGAGGCATAAACATTAGCAAATTTTGAATTTTATATTTTTGTTTGAATACTATATGAATATTATTGTTTATGATAAATTTAATTAATTATCATGTAATACAGAAGAAGGCATGAATATTGAATTTTTTTTGATTAAATGAATATGAGGAATGGATTGGTGTCCATTCTTGGAGAAGGTATGGGACTTCTCCATGTTGATATATAAACCAGAAGGCATTTGGATGGATGCTCTGGCATAAAAATACATATTAGGATATATGTGAATATCCTGAATCTAGGTTCTGAAATTATGTTGTATCTTTGTTAGCACTTGATTTTATCAAGTTAATTTGTGCCAAAGGTTAACAAAATTATACTGTGAAACTCCTTGGTGGGAGTTTTTATAAAACTAACAAGACTCTTTATGTCTAGTAAGGTAAAAATGCATAATTTCATGATATCCTTGTAACATCATTTTGCAAATTTTAATACTGTAGTTCTATAAATCAGTTGTTTATGCAATTTGAAATGAATTGAAACTGTAGTTTTGTCTTAACATTGTGTATTGATGATGCTTTCAATACTTTTTGATATGTAAAATAGATGTTATATTGTTTATAAGGACATGGTACTGCTATTATTTTACATTTTTACAGGTCCATGAACTCTCATGGATGGAAGATGAAGCTTGCCATCAATATTGAAGTGTTGTATGATAGAATAATCTGATTATAAAATAGTAAGATAAAGGCTAGTGTTTGCTAGAAAAATGTATTTTTGTAAGGTAGATGCTCAAACACAGAGGACTGTGTTTAATCTAAGGGGGGGTGTATGTCATGACCCGTCACCCTCCTATCTTATTTAAGGGATATTAATTGGTTTTTGGGACCAATTAATGCTTAATATAAGGGGCCTAGACCCTAAAGAATCCTATATAAACTCTAATACACTAATTTTATAAGGGATAAGAAATATTAATTAATTAAGGGCTATTTATGGGGTCTGGTAAAAGATAAATTTGAGGAATTATATTTTACAAAATTATAACCATATAGTAAATTATGTGTAGATTTAGTGGACCCAATGAGGATGGGACCTAAAAAGGACTAAGAAATTTTTAAATAACTTAAGGATCATCCTATATTATGGGAAGTACTCATGTGGCTACCCTATATTGGTAGGAAATTATGAGAGGGATCTCCTAGCTTATCAAAAATAGTTCAAACTTTGTAACTATTCTATGCCTTAATAGTGGTAGTTTTGTTTTGTTCCCATGAAAAAGGGGTACAAAAAAAAAATAAGGGTACTCACCTTATCTCTAGTGGACCCTTTAGGGACATGATAAGTCATAATGGGTCTAAGGCATATTTTTAATATTATTATAATGTGACCACTATTTGGCCCATGAGTGGAGAATTGCCTATAAATAAAGGACATTTTATGAAGAAAGGATCATCTAGGAAAAACAAATTGTGATGGTCTAGGGAGAATGCTCTCCACCCCTAGGGTGGATTAGAAACTAGAAGACCTAAAAGGGTTTCTTGTTATAGTAAGGATATAGCTTGGAGAATTAGAAGGAATGAGCAAATGAGGAAATCTTAATGGCCTAGGGAGTATGCTCTCCAGCCTTGGATGGGAAATTATAAATCCTATAAGAGATTTCTAAAGTCTATCAACAAGGGATCATTTAAGAGGTCTTGAGAGGATCTTGAAGAAAGGAATGCTTTCAAGCTTGAAAGATACCATTTGATAGAAGATTTCCGAAAGTGAATTAGGTTAAATCATTTCTTGATACTTTATGCTTATATTGCATTATAAATTAAAAAGGGATGTTACTATTATTGAATGATGTCTTCATAAAATTATGTCCATAATGATTTGTTTTAAGAGCTATTCACTTTTCAAACTTTTGAGGCTTGTGACATATTTAATTAAAGAATAATTTTATATTTAGCCATACATTTGAATTCTAAATGTTCTAGATGACTTTGTTTATAGAATAATGGGATTAGGAATAAGTCTTTCTATTCAAATAATAGTCGTGCTTAAATGGAAATATTAAGTTTGAGCTCAAGCATCGAAAATCCATAGTATTGGACCTTTCTACAATAAGAAGACATTTTATTTTATAAATCCCATCATGTTTAAGCCACAAGGGAAACCATTATCATCGGTGGCAATGGAGAGCGGATGTTGCCAATAGGACTTCACAATAAAGACCTCGGGCTCAGATACATTACGGTAAAACCTCTTTGTATGGAATTATGGTACGGTCTAACATTACTATGGATCTTTATGACTGACATTGTGATGAATGGTGTA
Source organism: Wollemia nobilis (assembly GCA_028583015.1). NCBI lineage: Eukaryota > Viridiplantae > Streptophyta > Pinopsida > Araucariales > Araucariaceae > Wollemia > Wollemia nobilis. The sequence goes on from JAQPPZ010017106.1 coordinate 2,857,835, forward strand.
CATATAAGAAGACTATGTAGACCCCCGTGGGCTGCTCTACATAATGACTAAGCCATTAATGTAATGGATATACAGTGTTGTACCTCAGGTTTCAAAAGAATACCACCAGGGTAAAATTGTTGGAGAACCTGAATGAAGTTTAGAAATTGACATTGACTATGGGATAATAATTTCACCCTCAGGCCTCAGAATAAATTGGCTTAACATAGAAACAAACCTATAGGGATTAGGGGGAAATCATAATGGATCAAATTTTGAATCGATGAAATCATCACCACTATGACTAAAACTGGATCCACAATAGTCAATGTTGAGAACCCTTATGCACTGGATTGATTGCTTAAGGGTATCGGGCAAAGCCCTACTTCTATCACCTTTGCAGGGCATTGATAGATGCCTCTGTGATAGAATCTTCTATTCCCCCTATGACGACAACCCATAATGGATGTTTCCCCTGCAACATATTAAGACAAAAATTAGTTAAGAGTTACTCTTGGATGATGTTCGAACAACAAATACCAAATCTTATACTTGTAAGAATGTTTATTGACCTCAAATAATCTGTTGATTGTCGACTGAATATTGTTAGATTATATGAATTTTTCGAATGCCATGCCACCACTGCAGTAGTCGGTTATAAGTATGCAGGCTACGAATACTTCAGGTGCTAATGTGAGATACAGGAGCCCTGAGCTGTGATGATTATTCTCCAAATTCAAACCTAAAAACTCCCCTACCATGGCTAGATGCCAAAGGTAACGTATTCCACCAGACCCAAACCTCTGCATACTAGTTTGGTGTGATCAAGAGTAGACGGTTGCAAGTATGGACGGATGGGTGAGGAGTGGGAGACTAGTCCTTATTTAGGTAAACCATGGTAGTGATATTTTGATGGATAGCATAGTATCGGTTGGAGACACGCATGGAGAATGTTGGTGGATCATCATACTATATTTTTATGCGATGTTACAATCCGGAGATTTATCGTATTAGATTTTGATGCAGAGCCATAATTCCCTACACAGTGGGGAAAAAATTAAAAAATTTTGAGACACATGGAAACAAGGACCCGAGTCTAATCACGAGGGAGTTGTAGCCTTGGCCTAGTATCAATAACGACAAGTGGCATAAGGATAGATGGCTACTTTAACTAAGGAGACCTTTGATCATTGGGATGATCCTATACGAAAGAACCTTTGGTCATATCATTAATCACTTTATTTCGAATAATCATCGGTACCTTCCTTCGGGTAACCACAATAGTTGGGTGAAAGAACCTAATTGAGGGTTGAGTGTATCAAAACCCTTGCTAAGAATGTATTAAAATGCTTTATTAACACTTTACAGGCAGTCCATAAGAGGACTTTGTAGTTATCAATAGGTGTAGAGGATTATAACCCAATGATAGGAATATTGGACCTAGTCTTTTTGATATATTGGAGTTACATAAGGTTATACAGATAAATATAAGAATAGATGCTCCATAATATATAATCATGGAATGTGGTTACAAATATACTAGCTTATATTGTAAGGGAAGTTGATTATAATTAGCTAGTGTGCCTCCTTTATAATTGACCAGCCTTTAAGAGAATTTTTGTAGAGACTAAAATAATAAGTAATAAGGAATAAGTATACTAGTTGAATTTGGAAATGAATAGTTATATTTTTGAGGTAAAAATTAATGGTAGGAAATTGCCATGAGATGTTTTAATGGAAAAACAAACTTATTTAATAAATGAATGGTTATCATGAATTAAAGGTATGGGACTTTAATTCATTGACTTTGTGTCAAATATGGAATTCATTCTTGAAGGGGTTTATAGGATTCCCTCGAAATATGATATATCCAAAATATAATTCCAATGACTTTCATAAACAATGTAAGATATTAAATGAATTAGAAAAAGGAACCTAAAGGAACTAGAAAATCCTTAATGGTATTGTGAATTTTATATTGATGCCTTAGAAAAAAGAATTGTGTGATTCTTTAGTTACATCAAGATATAAAAAGGGATTGTTGTATTCCTTGATCTGTATTTGAGAAAAAGGGGCTTGTAGATACCCTGCTATTATTGTAAATTTACCATTTAAGTTTATGAAAATGAGGAAGTATATATTTTGGAGGCTGTGTTTTTCCCATCAGGGTTTCCTAGGATAAATATTTTTGTCACTCTATTTTTTTGGTTTGCTTTATTATTTCTTGTGCATGTTACATTTGATTTCAAAATGGAAATGATATATGATAGATGTAATACTTATTTTTATGCATTGTAATGTATGCTCAATTTCTAATATGTTGATTATTTAATATAATTTAATTGTATCATTTAGTTTTGAATGTAATGGGTAATGTTGAATGATACTCGTAGGCAGAATTATTTAAATAATAATCTCATATGATGGACGTATGCTCACTTAAGTATGTTAGGTAATCAATGAAATTTGTTATCTTTTAATAATATTGAGGGATAACTATATATGAATGATGCACATTTCCATATACAACACTGATTATATTCATGTTGGTTAATCTATGTCGGAACCCAAGAATTTTTATATTATAGAAGCTAAATCTTAAGGGGATAATTGGATTTATGTTAATCTAAGCATTAAGCACTCATTCTTGAATGGAACATAAACCTTGAATTAGAAGAATTCTCATGTAGTGCTTCAGACTTAAGTAAGAAATGTATAGAATGTTGCCATATAAGGGCCTCATGAAGTTGAATTCACCTCATAACTCACATGATGGTTCAATAGAAATTGTATTGTGGAATAAAATTATCATCAAGGCAAAATGACCCTGAACCACAAACCAAGATTTAAGAATAATCATTGGTGTGCTTATTTCATCTATGATGGTTTACCATGGGTGTGGTTCTCCATATTCAAGGTATTCACCTAGTTTGGGTGGACCATTTGGTGATTTCCTTATTTTATGAGGATGAAACCTAACGCTTGGCCAACATGCTCATACCAATTGGGCTATGAGGTTTTCGTAGAAGCTGATCACTTTTACTAAAGAGACTCTAATCAAGTATCTATAGCTCTTGAAGCTATTTTTCTTGAAAGTTACAATCCAAATGGGATTTGTCTTTACTAGGACATGATTGGTTCTTTTGCCATATGAATATGAGCATTTATATATCTTAAAAAAAAATTGAGTATAATAAAGGGTAACAAATAGGTTCATTACAAAAACCTACATACAATAATCAACACCATTCCTTCATCCTACATATATTGATCCCAACATACTAGAATCCCTAGGATTCACAATAATTGGCTATGATCTCTTGGAAATTTTCTCATTGGATGCACAACACATTTAAAATCCTATAAGAATATATTTTTTAAGATATTTCAAGCACACATCCATATTGGAAATATAGGGTATCAAAAATCATATTTTTGGCAAGATAGAGGTATCACATATTTTACAAATAAATAAAAATATTTCAAAAAATATTGTAGAAAGAGAATATTAAATAATAATTTATACATAATATTAATGTTTATCAAGTGATAAGAGGTGCCTATATTGCACTACTCCCTTTTCATGCTACCAACCCCCCACTATAGCTTTGCATATCCAATATCCTCTACTTCCTCCTTTATCCTCTCTTCTTCCTTTCCAACCATACTTCACAAAAATAATAATATTTTCCCTTTAACATATTTCCTTCCTCTCTTTACCTTAATGCATCGCTTGATTCCTATTGTCATCTCTAGATGCACTGGTCTATCAATATGAAAGCTCAGTGTGCCTAGGAGACCCACATCTTGCATAGAGTGAAACAACAAGAAGCACCATGAATGAAGGGATCACCTATGGAAAAACCTATTTTATATTTAGTTAAGGACAACTCCTCATTGGATTGATCTTGATGCGCTTTATGGCCTTTGTGAGCTTAGGTATGCTTTTATTAGGGGTGTAGGGAAATAAATTGCAATTAAAGTAAAATGTAAAAAAATGTAAAGGAACAAGAAAGTAAACTATGGGAAAAATAAAATCTAAAAAATGAGGATAATGCACTAATATTAAGGTTCCCCTTCCTCCTACATGAATAGGATAGAAATGTACATATTCACCATAGTTTAATAGCTAGAATTTGAACACACTATAGTACACACAACTCATAATTGAAATGAAATTAAGAGAGTAGGAAAGAGTGAAATTAGTCATATATTTCATTCATGTGTTGGGGTAATTATGAGGCATGAATCCTAAAGAGGCTCGATGCTCCTTATTCAATGGATCAAATTTCAAGCCCTGCTCATACAAATAAGTAGTGAAAGGAAGGGCTCATAAGGCTAGATATGAGGTATAAGAAAGCATATTCCAATGCTTTTACAATAAAATTTTAGGCCTATTTATAGGCCATAATGAAGGTTATTTACCTTCAAAACTCTATGGAGAAGGCCTATGTATTCTCATATGTTGTACAACTAGAATCCTTCTATAGCTATATTCAACAACTTCGAGGTATTTGGATCGGTGGACATAAATTTTGGAAGCTTTTGGGCCTTTGGATGGTGGGATGCTATGATCATATCCCATTTCTACTATGATTGGGTGGTTACACCATTAAGATATTGTTAGGTTTCCTCTCACTTATTGCGCTTGCTAACATAGTGGGCATGGCCACCTTGACTAGTGTAGGTAAGTAGGGTAGGCTTACTTGTATGACAGGTGGTCATCATAATTACCACATGAATGGTTTTGATAGATAAAACTATGAAAATCAACTTTGAAAGCCAATGGTAGATGTCCCCTTAAATTTTCCTTTGGATTATATTTGTTTGCATGCAATTGATCACCAACTAAGATGACATATCCTTTGACTAACGACAGGCCTACTTTGACTATGCCCCAACACTCACCTCCTCCTACTTTTGAATAGCCACCACATGTATGGACCACACTATGATGGGTCTCTTTTTGTTATTTTATTCTTGTTTGTCAAAAGATCAACATGAGGCATTAGACAAAAATCTATGGCCTATGGTCCTTGGCACCCTTAAGCTACAAGTTTTAGATGGAAGATGAGTGTAGACCATTGATAAAAAATCCAATGACCAATTTCCAATTTAGCTTTGGGATCATTTGCCTTTATTTTTATCACCTATCTAATGACTACCCTTTTAACTAGATGCAAGCTAAGCCTTTTACTGACTTTCAATCATCCTAATTCTAACTAAGGATTTTTCTTGCGTGAAGTGGGACTATAAGGAAAAATTCCATATAGTCTTGGTAGATCCTAGGGCTATTCAACATGCTAAAGGGATTGAATACCAAATTGTTTACATTTTCCTTGGGTACAAAATAAAAATATGAAATATGGGGATATCAAAATACACAATAACATAAGGGAAATAAAGAGTGAGAATGAAAATGAGAAGGATTACTACCTTAGGCTTGAGACTCCTAGATGGAGAATTTCCTTTGGATTTTATGCATAGAAAAATCTATCCCAAAGGTTTTTAATGATTAAATCCTAGAATTATTTGCTTTCAACCTTTGATCTAGTTTTTTAGTTTACCTTCTTGAATATTTTATAACCTAGTGAGTGTAGCTTTTGTCATTCTACTTCCAAGATCATGCAAAGTGGATCTATCATTGGACTTATTGGATTTTATTTATCTCTTTGTCTAGTTTCAATCACTTTGCCACGTATTTTAGGAGGTGACTCTCATAATGATGAACAAGCCTAGATGGTCTTACCAATTCCTTTCCTGAATTAGCTCTCTTCCTTCTTTATATTAATCTTATGGCTCTTGGGTTTTCTTTCATTAGCATATTATTGGTGTCATTTTTAGTTACACTAAAATTACAATTGTAAATCCAATTATAAAAAATAAGATGACTCATTTTTCAAACTCACCCCTCTTGTCGAGAAGTGCATTTATAGTCATTCAAATAGAAACTTATCCAATGGAAAAACCCTTGTATCTGTTAGAATATATTTTATATCCTAAGTTGTTACTAGGATAAATTGTGTGGATAAGATTAACTCAGTTCGTTATGATCGAATGGATCAAATTGTACATATTTTTTATTTAAGTAAAGCCACTTTCTTTGAATAATATCAAGTATTTCACTTTTCTAACATGTTATCAGAGTAGGATTTCCCTATCCTATGAGCTTGATGAGATTTTCCTCATGGGGGATATCCCTCATGGAAATCCCCTCCTTTTTTTTCCCCTCATTTTTTTCTTCAATTTTTTAATACCGAGGGAGTATGCTCTTCACATTTTTGATGTATCAGAAACCATATGGTTAAAAATATGAAGTTTGGGAGGTTATTTTTAGTTTTTTATTTTGTTTTGGGTTTCTTGTTTTTCCAGTGAAAGATCGATCGAGGAATCTGGATGATTTGGAGTAGTTTGTGCAGTAATTTGGCATGGCGACAGTGTCTAAGCTTTGTAACAGTGGAGAGATCCACCGAATCACATCTCTGTCGACTAGCACCCAGATCCATAGACTCTACACCCAGATCTATCACTTTATCAGATTTTATCGATGAGTGGAGGCCTCTCTTGAATCTAGTGAAGGACACACTTTTCTCTGCCCTACGATTCATATTTATTTCTACCCTATGATGCACTATGAAACTTCCTATGAGTGCTATTCGAGTAGTTCATGGAAGTACGTAAATGTAGTGGTGATATGTAGTTTAACCTGCATTTACTGATGGTGAATCCCAAGTGGTAATGTAGATCTAGCTTCCATTGTAGATCCAAATTCCACTCATAGAACCCGATGATAAATATACCCTTCCTCAGCCTGCATAGAGGATGATTTTTTCTTCTGAGTTGCAGATGAATTTTTTTATAATTGTGGATATTTTTTTTTGTGTGGAGAGGCAGGAATGTTTTGCTTTTGGAGGTGTGCCAGTTTCATTTATAGTCACAATCCTGTGCACTGCCTGATAACAAAAAGCTATACCTAGTTGCAATGAGGAGGGATAACTGGGATATGAAAGCTCCTTCAGGTGGCCGAATTTCCTTTGCAGACCCTTTGTGTGCTATTTTTTTGGTTTTCGATGGGCTACTTCTAGTGTCCTCTTCTCCTCATTGAAAACATCCCATTCCCTTTGGAGAATCTATGACTAGTTTGTAATATATAGTTGAAAATCATCATGGGACTAGTGTAGATATTTCTACATTTTTTTTGGGTAAAGCAGAGCTGAGAGTCTGTGTATAATGGGTGGTCAAATATGTTTGTGAGGGTGGTGGTCAACTGATATTTGAAGGTGGTTTTTTCCAATGGTCTCTAAGAATTCCTATTTCTATGCGAGAGTGGTGTTTTTATGTCGTCAACTGTTGTTCTAGACCCACATAATAGAAGAAAAAAATCAAACTACACAAGACCCATTTTTTGTGGATGTGAAAGTTGCATTTTGAATGATAGAGAGCTTTGAATTTGGAGGTGTCACTCTTTTTTGCTGTGATTTATCTGACCCATCAATAGGTTGGTATTTTCTGATTAGAGATTATTTTTTGGTAGTGACAATCACCATTGACAATGATGTGAAATTGTGAGAGCTCCTCGATGCAGTGGCAACATCTGGATTGGCCCTAGTGGCTGTGATAGTGAGTCAATATGCTGATAAATCTTTTGAAATTTTGTTGTTGTATTGCATGATGTGTAGTGATTCAAAACATGATGAGCATGACCCTTGATGATGTTATCGATGTATTATTGCACTAGTGTCGATGCCCTATTCCTATAACTCTACATGATGATGTCTATAATCGTTCTAAAGTGCATGCCATGTAACATGTGGTGAAAAATTTATTATATTTTTGCATGGAAAATTTTATTATGTTTTCATCACTCCGGTGAAAGAAACCCTCGCGAATAAATGGTCCAGCCAAAAGCTTCTTCAACACTTGTGAATGGGTCAATGATGCATCTGTGAAGTTTCCTTTCAAAAAGCGGTTGTGGCATATGATGGCACTCTTGCAAAGGATGATAAGATGCTTGTTTCGCTTATTGAGAGACACCAAGATAATTTTTGATAGAGGATGACCTGGTGATGTTGTGCTCGAAATTGACAAACGTCGACACTGCCAAGACGACCATGACCCTGGAGTGGCTCTAGTGATACAGTGTGCAGTCATGGAGTTTTCTCAGATTATGGATCCTTGCTAAGTGATCCAAGGAATACGATAAGTTCTACTAGGGTGGGTCCCATAGGCTTTCACAACATAGGGATCCTTACATATTTGGGAACGTTAAGGCCCTTGGAACATTTTTTAAAGAAGAATAAAATTGTTTCTATTTCTTTAATACATATAGCCATGCTATATATAATCATTAAAAAAAGTTGTTAGATATTCACGTTGGGACAAAGACAAAGGGTGGTGCATGTTAAATCACGTTGGGATTATAGTCGGTGCACTCACTTTTATGGTCATGTAATGTTTAAATAATAATAAAAAAAAATATGGGCCCACGTAAATGTTTCCATAAAATAAAATAAAAAGGGGACAACTTCACCCACTAAAAAGGCTACTAAAGCCTTTATTTCATTTATTGTAAAGGGTGAAATGGGGATATTACCATTCTCCACATTTTTTTTTTCAAAAATTTTCGAGTGAAAATGTTTTTTTTAAACCATTTTATATTCCAATTTTTTGGAATATTTCCTTGTGAGGAAAAGAAGAAGACTGGTTTTTTTGTAAATGAAGGACATTTGACACCTGATAATTAGGGGGTGTTTATAGTCATAAAAAAGGTTTTTTTGAGCTGGACAAGATGGTGCAATCCATTTTTAGTTTTGAAACCATTTTCCACATTTTTTTGTGGCTCAAAAATTGTTGTATCATGGAGTGCATTCTCAGTTGAACCAGACACTCACAAATATTTATTAGAGTGATCCTAGTATCTAGTTATCTCATATATATCACCTAGTAGATGCAGTGACTAGTTACCTGTGCATTCTGATAGGATGAGGAGGTCACCATAAGGACACGTTCACAACTACCTTGGTGCTTCATTTTTATTCTCTTGTTTTAAGTTGTTTTTCCACACAATTTGGACCTTGTTATCAGCCCATTGTGTTCATATAGGTGGAAACCACATACTTATGCTTGTGGAGTCATTTTGGACTACCCTTGTGATTTTTGTGGTTATTTTTCCACACTATCTTCACACTCTCTTTTTGTGAGACACTTTGGTTTCAAGGGGTTTTTTCTTTAGTGACCTTTTTTTCATGGTTCACAACCTTGATCTTTGTCACAAGCACCAGTCTGGGAGTATGATTTCATTCAGTTTAGCAACAAGGCTTCTCTACTTTTAGAGGCATCTCATGGATCCTTTGTAGGCTTCTTTGTGGAAGTTGTCCTAAGGGGGTTTAATAGGACATCTTCCTATCCATTCCCCTTGCACATCTTCTTCTTTGTCCTCCTTCTTCTTCTATTCTGGAACATGGTTTTATCCATTGTGGTTTTTCATCCTTTTTTAATAGAGATTTATTATGGATATATTGTACATGAGTACCTTATCAAGCTTTGTTTATGGGACTCATACTTGTGTATATGCCACTTATTTTTATTGTTTTTTTCACTACCTCCTAGTATCACTTAAATGGAGTGTTAGTATATCCTAGTACCACTTAAGGGAGGTGTTAGAATATATTTTATATCCTATGTTGTTACTAGGATAATTTGTATGGCTGAGATTAACTCATTTGGTTATGATCCAATGGATCAACTTGTACATATTTGATATTTAACCAAATCCACTTTCATTGAATAATATCAAGTATCTCACTTTTCTAACAGTATCTACCCTCAAAAAGCCTTTGGGGTTCCTACCTATGGTGAGGATTGTCTTAGCCACCAATAAAAATGTTATAAATCATTATCTTCCTATTCTAGTAGGTCAACATAGCCTCATGGCATAAGGAGTTTTAAATTTTATAATAGCTTCCTTCAGAGACCTCCCTATCAATGTCTTTGACACCTTTATCGAATTAGCTACATGATAAATTGAAGGAGCTTCAAGCCCTCTCATATTGTTTAGTATTTGAACCACATTTTGACTCCAATCACATTGCTCATGGTAAACTTATTTAGTGTAAATAAATCTCAAGGAGGTATATTTCTCACTTTGAGAGCAACCTAGCTTGGAAGCACATGAGGCAAAGTGGAGGAAGCTCTTCCTTTTATAGATATTTTCCATATTTTGAAGTCATTTATTCCCATTGATGAAAATATATCTCCCTTACATAGTCAAATCAATAAAGGAATGTTTCTCTAGTTATATTTTCCTAGTATTTTATCATGGTAGTTTTATGTTCATCAACCTACAAGGGTCTTGGGCAGTGTGTGATAATTCTTATACAAAGATAGGTTTTAATGGTATCATTGACCACCAACAACATCTGACTTGTGTGAATGTTCTAACTTTTACTCATCCACATTTGATAACATCCTTAATTAAGCTATAAAAACTAACAAGGATGCTTGTCCTAAGAGATGTGGCACTCATACCCAGGCACAAAATTTATGCCCATTGTTTTGAGAGGCAAATGTAAATTACTCTTGGTTCAAGCTTACCTCATGTCAAATTGATACCTCATGATGTTAGTGTGGCCTTAAAACATAGAACCCTCTAGTTATTTGTGTCTCTCTTGCATATAATTAGGGATTTTGCATGACTCCTTGGTTCCTACAAAAAATATGATCTATTATATCCACATACATGCAACAAATATTTTTGAATCATGAATTTTAGGTGTTATCCATTTTGGTCTATGAGCAACCATATTGTGGTACATGTTAGGGAATACCTCCCTATGAGTGAATCATATGTCTATCTTCTGATAGTATCATGGTAGTTGCATCCTTCATAGTATCATGATAGTTACATCCTTGGCCATAAATGGACTTTGATTGAATGTGGGCAGTGTTTGGTCCTTAGTGTAGTTTACTCTTGGTTATAGATTGATGTGGATATTCCATGTGCTTGGTCCAAGTATGATTCTCATATTGTGATGTCAAAATTTATTTAGCACCCTCACCCTCTATTGATTTTGAATCTGATGATCAAATTTTCTTTGGAGAAAGTCTTCTATTCATCCATAGTTTATTTCTAATATAGATCTAAGTGTCTTTTTGGAGATATGCCTCATATTGATCGAATGAATAAATGGGGTCTCTTTAATATTTTCTTCATAGATTATTCAATCCAGTTTGTGTTTTAAAATACCTTATAATTCATAAAGGATTACCCTCTTTCTCTCTTTATTCTATTTACATTATACCTAAGGTAATGGGTCATCCCATTATAGATGGTTCAAATTCTTCATGGGATCCTAACCCCCATATCTTAGATGTCCATTTCTATAGGTGGTCATAAAGAATACATGGATGCATCTCATCCATAAATAAGTCTAATTTTTATGTCTCCTCTCTAGCTATGTAGGCTTTATTCTCCTCACTTCACATAGAGGAAACTTGCTCTATGTGGTGCATGTGAAGGGGTTCCAATAGGACCTAAAATTTGGTCTCATATATAGTTTGGACTAGCATGTGATTCTTGTACAATGACAAGTATCCTCTAATTTTTGTGGTGAAGTCTCTTCAAATGCTTTGTCCAAATATGACTGGTAGATTGATCACCACTATGTCTTGGCATACCATTATGTCAAGGTATGATTGGAGTTCTAGAGGAAGTTCCCACACCAATCCAAATATTGGTATTAGAGTATCATCTAGCTAAAATACCATGTTGTTGGAAGGCTTACATATTAAGTTGAGTGCATATACTACCCTTTTGGGAATTGTTGATGTGCTTGACCCTAAGTCCACTAGGTAGTTATGTATTAGCTTGTCTCTATAGATCAAGGTAAGGTAGAATGGTCTAGGCTTGGGTTGGCTATATTTTAATCTAGAAACTTATATCACAATGTGTGTCCCTTGTCTATCCATATCTTTCTACTTATATAGTACCTCTTCCAAATTCTTCATTGTTCTAGAATTGAGAGGATGCTCTACTACATTGAAGGGTTTAACTAAAGGGACCTTTCATATGGTGTTCAATACTATCAAAGGCTTGGATCTTTTTTTTACAGGAGGAGCTCTTGGTGGCTCTATGGTGAGCTACTTTAGAGGCTGCAAGATTATTCCTATGATTGTCAAAACTTCTCAAGCCTAATATTTTGGTGGAGCTTGTATCAAGGTACTCTTCCAAATATATACTTCTATTCTTTGGGGTTTAGTTTTTGTTGGAATAGAATCCCCCTACTCTCTGATGGGCCTTCTCTTGGCCCTAGTGATATATTCTAACTAGACTTGTGGCCTCCTAGAAATCTAGGGATTTGCTTCATTATAGGTGGAAAAGGCCTACTCTAGGACTAAAGAATCAACAGTTGATGAAACAATTAGAGGCTAAGAGATAGGTTCTAGAATTAGGATCTGGTCTTCTAACTATAAAATTAGGGAATTTTAAGGTTAGACAAATTTGATCTAATTGCCTAGTAATTTCCAATAAGAAATTCAAAAGGGTAACAATTGAGGGTAGGATAGTACCATCCACTAGGATATTCAACATAATTATTTTGTGTTGACTATGTCCTTGATTAGGCTTGTAGATATTTATTGGTGTAATGACCCATATTGAAAAGACCTTCCCTTGTTGTTTAATTTATATATTGATGTGATGATAATTAATGCATGATCCTATTTTATATAAATATGAGTTGATAGTTGTACTATATGCTTACTAAAATTGGATTATGCTATTTTTAAAATATGGTATTGGTGATGAATTTTGTGGTTGTAGGACTAGGCACTCTCAAACGAGGATTGGTATGGGAAAACCACTATAATTGGAAGAAATGTGAAATGGAAAATGATGGATTTTTAGTTGAAAGCCAATATGTGTAAAATAGTCATGTAGAAGCATCTACATGTGTGTGTGTGTTTAAATGCATCATTGGACAAGGAGGTTGCTATAAAAGCAAAAGAGCCCTTACCTTTGTGCTTAGGGGTCCTTTGTAGATGGTTGATAACCTTGTAGTTATCATAATGCCTCCTAATTAGGGAATGGTAATGTGTGTACATCTATGCTTAATATTGATTACATCTTATTTTGGGATAGGATAACTTTAAGCATGATCCCTTGTATTGCTTAGGCTCTTACATTATCATTAGATGCATTATTGCTTGTGTTTCAAAGTATAGAACTTAACTAGTTGATGAAATAAGGTATTAATAATAATTTTAGTATAATTAATACTTAAAATATTAAATATTAATGCTAATAGATAATATAAACATTAGACAAGAAAAATTAATGATAGTATTAATTAATACTATGAAGGGTTTACTAATACCCTTGCTAAAATGATATTAGCAAACTGAATATAAATCTTATTAAGTTATTATAAATAAATAAATAAATAAGGTATATTTAATAAATAAATGTTATTATAAGAATGAGAGTATCATTTATAAATATTGTGAACATTGAAAAGTAATGAAAGTTTTTAATGCATGAGAATTGAAGAAGCCACTCGACCTTTGAGCTCTTCCAATCCATTCCTTTGATCTCCTCTTCCTCAGGAATGCTATTTGGGTGGGTGACTGCCAAGTTTTGCGGGATAAATAAGGAGGTATAGATGGAATTAGGCAAAGGGTTAATTGCTGGTGGAAGAGAAGAAAGACCATAATTATTTCATTGCAACAACGGTTTGACTTTCCCATGTTGCAATAGCGGTAAATTCCTTCTAGTTTATTTATTATTTTAAAAATGAATATATGGGGGGTATCCATGGTTATTTGGATATATCTAATATATTTGTACTGTTTGTGTGCCTTTGTTTTTTATCTATGTGAAATTTGGATGTTTAAGTGCTCGTGAAGTTACACAGTAACTATTTTAGCTAGTTTAGATGGAAGACTTGTGAAGTATTTCTTAAATTTATTTTTATTTTTCCCTATTGGTAAGTTGTCCTTAACCATAGGAAATCTATGTTTTTTTTGTGGCTTGGAATGTTGTCTCATTCATAATGAAAGAGAATTAAATATTGCTTTATACATTAATTCTAGAACATTAGGTTGACCTATTTTATTTTCAATTGATTTGAGGGAATGATCATGCTAAGCATAAGTTTTATAAGTTTTTATTATCAGTGCAAAATAACTATGTTTCCAGATAGTAGATCAAAGGGGTTCATCTTATTGTTCACCCTGGTGAATGGTAACCATTTTGAAGAAGCCTGATTGTTTTTCCTTCTCTTCATTGATTACATCAATTGCTAATTTTTCACCATAAGTTATCTAGTATGTTGTTCTACGTCTGTACAATGAGATTAATTCAGATCCTTGCTTATACTATATTTTTTCTATAACACAATATTAGATTCCCAAATGAGTAGTTATTAGGTGGAATCATCTTTTGAATGTAAAGGCCTAGATTTTAATTAATTTAAAAATAAAGTCTTTACAACCAAAAAAATAGGTGGATAGGCACACCCCAATATGTAGTCACACTAACTCAGGTGGATTTAGGTAGCATTACTCAAAACAATAAAAATAGGGTTAAACCCATCATCAACCATAGCACCAAAAAGTATGCATTAAATCATGTCAATCATGGAGGTATGCTCATGAGGTGAATGTCCATTACTTTCCAGATGCTAACAACTAATATTAGAATGAATGGAAATGAGCCACCCATCCTCCCCAAGCATGCCAAGATTATCACTTGCACGAAAAACATCAATACCATTAGAGACAAGACCGATAAGGCCGTATAGAAGGCACTTGGATGACCGTACATGGGGCATTAGCAATGGTTTTTTAGAAGACTATTACCCTACACTCATTTTGTGGTTTTCTATTAGGATCCTATCCTAACCCTAATTATTAATGATAATATAATAATATATTTTATCCTATGGTTAGAATAATAAATAATATAATAATTAATTATAAATTAATTATTATATTATAATATATAATATTAGGGTTAGGTAAGCATTGCGACTTTTCACTCATAAACCTAGAATGGGTATAAGACATTATACAATTCTATCATTTGAGGTATGCATGAAATATAAAAACATATATTATTTAGACCCATTGGAGGGATTTTCCAAACCAATGCAAAATGTGATTTGTATCTAAAAGTGATTCTATTTATTTTAATGTTATTTATTTTTTATTTATTAAATTATTGTGCTATGAACCCTTGGTTCTTAATCAGAGCATTATAGATCTAGCCATGTAAGACCAAAAATATTAGGAATAAGTTCAGAATTTGAAGGTAAAATTTTGGGAATTGGGGAAACCACACTTCAACGTTTAGAAAATATTTTTAGTGTGCAACATTTAGAAAAAATTATAGAAAATACTATTAGTAAGTGCATTGAAGATTTTATGGAAGCACAAGAAAAAGAAGAAGTTGCAAAGAAGGAAATCCCTACAGTAGTAGAAGAATCTGCAGTAGTTACAACTAAGTCTTCAAAGCAGCAACTGGCTTCTATTTTTGTAAAACCTTTAATGGTTGGAAATACTACCAATTCAAGAATGACATTATTTCCCAGGACTGGTTCAATTGGTATGATTTTTTAGAAAAAAATCTTAGAAACATAGGAGTTGATTAAAAAAATGCAGCAATTACCATAAAACTCCTCCAATGGAAAGGAGATGTGTGAGAGCTTTTCCTTAAAAATGTTGGAATGGGCGCTGGTATGCCTGCTAAACCAACCAAATACATACAGAAATACACAGAAAAAACTGGAGGATATTATGGGTAGAGAGCGTGTGATGAAAGAAAATACCTTCTAAACATTGCTAGTCTGTCTTATGTGAGGCCACCTCCTCTTTCTATCACTCGTGTGAACTACCCCAATTGATAAATTTATTGATGTTAAAACATGACCAGGCCAGCGCATTTCAAGTAGAGAGTGACGAAACAATGCTGAACTGCTAAACTCTCTACTTGAATTGATAAATTTATTGATGTTATAACATACGTTGCCAGCAAGACGAGAAACCCCAGTGAATGCCCTGTTGAATTCAACACCATATTGCCGAAAAAAATAATATCTTATTCTTCACTATGAAGAACTTTGAATTGTGTGGCGAGATGATTGCATGAAACTAAGAATTTATTGGAAATTATAAGGACTGCCTTCTTCAGAACTCCAATTAAACTACTTTGAATGTTTAAGCGAATCATAGGAGCTTCTTATATAAGTTGAAGGATTAATATGTGAGAGGTATTTGTTACCAAATTAAAATGTAACTCAGAATTTGATGTTTTTTTAATACTAATAATGTGGACCGAATCAGAGAGAGACAACAATACTGAAACATGAAATTATTTTCTCTTCTACCAAGTGCAATCAACGAGTGAACAGTACACAAAGGAATTTCCTGGGTGCTATGAGAATACGATGCACTAAAGTAGAACCATATTGAAGGATACAACATCCAACTTAAATGTGACAACCCCGTGGGATAGATCCACAATATTTGACCAAATTTCATGGTGACCTTGAGATTACAGTCCAGAACTGTAGTGCAACAATTTTTGGTGATGACCTCTGCAATTCAGCAGGTAAACCTAAAGTGGTTCCAATTTCCTTGAGATTATATTTGTAAACCTTTGCTCCATCCACCAGTTGAGACATGCGAGGCATTCAGAGGAACTAGTCTCAAAAATTTTCATCCAAAAGAATGTTGGAAGATTTTACATCCATGTGAAATATTGGGGATTCGACATTGTAAATGAATGCCAGGACCTTTGAAGGATGCTCATCCGTGGCTACAAGGAAATAGAGCCACTTGTCATGCTATCTCACTCTTCGGTATGTTGGAGTTCTGAGGTTCTTTCCAGTAGCATTACTAGCATCAGGGCAAAATTCAACCATCACTGGAACATATGCAGCATAATATGTGATACAGGTAAGAATAATTTAGTAGAATAACATATAAAATATTACTCCTCCATATATACAATGAGCTTTCTATGAAATACCATTACATAAATTTATTCAATTAACCTTGCACAAGTTTCTAAATTTAAAAATTAAGCCATGGAGACACAATCTTATAACTCGTGGTATTACAATTGTCCCAAGTTTGGTGGTGGCTACCGGCTATCCTCAAAGGAATTTTTGGTATGGGAGAACTAATTATATACTTAAAGAGACCAGAGATATATTTATCCTATGTCATTTTTCAGGGTGATTTGTTATCTCTTTTGAAGATAAAAAGTGTCGCCACACACTTGTTTTAGGATGGCAGTGTGTTTGCAAATTACCTGTTTCATGTGAAAATATTGCTCACTTAATTAGACCTAGAAAATATTTTGGAATCCATAGGAATTTTGCATTAGTATCTCAAGTTGTTGTGGGAAATGGAGCCACAAAAATGGGTGTTTGAGGAACTTCAAGCCATAAAAAGGTAGAATTTATTAATGTGGAAGAGGCTCAGTATGAGTACGCAAACCGACTCTCAAAAAAATTATTTGTATATCTGGAGAAGCACCTTATCTATGGATATTAGACAACTGAAGAGTGGGATCCAGATCTGATAGCCCACATATTAAGTTTGTTAAATCCCTAGAACATGAGAATTGATATTCTTGAAAAGACATTTTACTGTGAATCTGAATCTTCAGATGTCGAGTATGAAAGGTGGTATGGAATTTAGTACCCCATCCAAAACATTCTGCCTGAAGTATTAGATGATTGGAAAAACCCCACTTATGTAGATCCCTATTTGTATTCGCTAGTTAAAAATGACTATACTCCAACAAATATTTCAATTACAAATTATAATTTTAAGCAGGAAATTCTAGAGTTTATAACCGAGGAAGAGATCTATGATTTTTAGGAGTCGTCAAAAATTCCAAAGTGTATAATAAAAGAAGAGATGATTAATATATGGTACAAGGACCTGGATGTTACCCATTCAAATATAAGGTTTCTAATAAGGACTAAGGAGTTCAACAGTATACTTATCGAAGTTTATGTGGAACTCTTGAAGGATGCTCTGACTGATATTATATCTCAGGCAAAATATTGTGCACTCATAACCCACATTGAGATGGGAGGGGATTCCTCAATCAAATTACAAATACAGGGGTACAACGAAAAGCTCCCGACTCTGGTCACAGATGTTTTGAGAATGATAAAAATGTTTGAACCAGAGAAGGATCATTCGAAGATGACAAAAGATCTTCTGATAAGGGAGTACAAATACCTTAATATGGATTCCTTATCCACCAAATAAGTTTTAAGCGAAGGTAAACCTGACCTAAATGAAAATGTGAAGTGCATTCTCTTTGTGTCTCTAATAGACATGACGAATTTTGTTTCACAACTATTTGAAAAGGTTCACATCGAGGGACTTTGTTGCAGTAAAATTTTAGAGGTAGAGGTATTCTATATTGTGGAGGTATTCAAAGAGTTTACTAATTTAAAAGTTTTGAAGCCTAACCAATCTATTTTTTGGTCCACCCTTGAATTAGACAAGGGTGTCGATGAAACTAAGGATACCCTTGTTGAGAGTAAATCAGAATTCATCTCCAAATTTGAGATTTATTTACAAATTGGCCGGAAGAAGGCTAGAAACTTTTCTCTAGTGGATTTCTTTGAGTATCTCTTCTTTGATTCATTCTTTGCTGAGCTTAGAGGAAAAAAGCATCTGGGCTATAGTTTAAGCACCATAAAAAGGTTCACAGCCAATGTTGTGGGGTTTTATTTTACCATAGAATATTGCAGACATAGTCCACCATACTTGGAAAAGAAAATATGGGAATTTATTGATAAAAGACTCCTCGAGGTTCTTGTAAAAATGAATGACAGCAACTTTTAGGCTTGCAAGAACGTAATACTCACAAAGCATTTAGAGAAGTGCTCCTATTTACAGTACCTATTTGATTTATGGTGTGCATAAATAATAAATAAGACCACTAGCTTTCAAAGACATATGATTGAAGTAGCCCAACTTATGTATTTTAGTAAGTCAGATATTATATATTCGTATGATAAATTACTGCACTCGGCTTCTCTAAAATCGACAACTTTAATTGTTATAATATTGGGTTCAAGTACGAATGCCTTTCTACAACATGAAAGTGGGATCAACAATTTTTTAGAATTTCAGGGAGAAGGTGATGAAAATCAATGTGTAATTAACATACAATTTGACGAATGTCATGACAATGAGCGTGTGCTTAGAGTATGGGGTTCAAATAGAAGGCCCTTTCAAGAAAATGAATGTGGGCTTAACGAAATTGAAGAATTTGATAGAGATGATTGAGAAAATGAATGTGGACTTCCCAAGGTTGAAGAATTTCATGGAGATAAACAAGCAGATCAAAGTATATGGATGAGCTATGAAAATGAATATTATAACAAAATTCAAGAATTATCACATGAAGAAACCCTATGCATACAAGAACTAATTTGCATTCGAGAAGACTCAAAATTTAGCAGAAAGCTACAATTCAAATATGAACCACTAGAAACTATTTTGAGATGACTTTTACGACAATATTTCCATCACTTTGAGTATAAATCTATTTTTAGGAGGGGTGGCATGTTAGGATCTTATAATAACCCTAATTATTAATCGTAATATAATAATATATTTTATCCTATGGTTAGAATAATAATTAATTATAAATTAATTATTATATTATAATATATAATATTAGGGTTAGGTAAGCATTGTGACTTTTCACTCATAACCCTAGAGTGGGTATAAGACATTATACAATTCTATCATTCGGGGCATCATTAAAATATAAAAACATATATTATTTAGACCCATTGGAGGGATTTCCCAAACCAATGCAAAAGGTGATTCGTATCTAAAAGTGATTCTATTTATTTTAATGTTATTTATTTCTCATTTATTAAATTATTGTGCTAGGAACCCTTGGTTCCTACAATTTTCATATTGCAAATTTATGCCTTATTTGCGTTGTAGTTCATTTTCACCTTATCATTTAGGAACAATATCCTATTTATATTGTTTTAATAAACGGTTAATTTATTAATAAATACCAATTTTATATAAGAGAATATCCTAGAACACATGCTATCAAGTTTTTAGGGGGAAGTGATAGGTCTTTTGCTCTAGGTAGGAGGACCCCATTTCAAATTTCTTACTTTACCCTCTTATCCTACAGATTCCTAGCTAGGTAGACCTATCTAAGATCTCCCTACTGTACTTAAAGGACCTCTATCGGATCCTCCTAGGACATTCTAGGATGTGCTTTTCTATATTGATATGATTGCAAGTGTTTGGTTGGATCAACCGAGAGTTACTTTCCTTGGTGGCCCTTAGTGGTGGCTGGCTTTCAGATGGCTCAAATTGGAGGTAGATCTATGGAGACTATTCCAATAGACCTTTCTAGTCTTCAAGGGGACCTTGTGCATTACTATTATCTTCTAGAAGGTTTCCTCTACTCCTCTCTAGAGTTTAGCTTTTGGAAGGGGGTTCTTGGTTCTCTGTTTGCCCATGATGTTGTAGACAAGGGTTTTCTCTCTATGGTTTTCTTGATCTCGAGAGAGGGCCATAGTTTTATCATCTATAATTGAGGGACTATTGTGGCTATTACTGGAATGGGCCTTCTAAAGTAGGTTTAGGATATTCTGTCCTTCAAGAATGGGTTCAAATTATCATCTGCAGTTGAGTGGCTTGTGACTATTTTTGGGTTAGGTTTTTGAAGATCTATTTTTTTATCTATCTTGGGTTTTCTATGGTACCATTATCTACTACTTCCTTTTGAACTTCTAGATAGACCCTGTGCTTCTCGTGTAGCTACGGGTGAAGGTGTCTATGGTCTCTTCTTGGATGGACAGTTGGTGGGGTTAGATGCTGATCTAGCATGGGTGAATTTATATTGGATTTA
The DNA here is from genome assembly GCA_028583015.1 of Wollemia nobilis. Classification (NCBI taxonomy): domain Eukaryota; kingdom Viridiplantae; phylum Streptophyta; class Pinopsida; order Araucariales; family Araucariaceae; genus Wollemia; species Wollemia nobilis. The sequence goes on from JAQPPZ010017106.1 coordinate 2,878,731, forward strand.
TTATTCTACAAGTTATTTTGGACTTTGAGGGGGACCCTAAGCATGTGTGCATAATGTAGAAGATGGTTTCTTGGTGACAGTCCCTATGTGTGATGGTCCCTTTCAGCCATGAGGTGCTACAATGAGTTGTTTCTTCTTAGGGTTTTCTTGTTTTCTAGTTATGATCTTTATTTCCATTGCAACAAAATATCATGGCCTATAGATATATCCCTTAGTTGTTTTTCCATCTTCTAATCTATTTTTATAGGGAGTTATCATGGCATATGGAGACCTCCATTTCCTGTTGCCCTATTTTCTAAGCTATTAAAAGGACTTTCTCAACAATTTCTCTGTTTGAGAAGTTTCTCCATTTTGCTTGTGTTCTCCTGGGTGAAAAATAGTTTTTTAGATTTCTCCTTCTAGACATATCACTGCATTTAAATTTCATTTTTCCTGGGCTCCTCTAGGGTAGGATTTTTATTTTGATTTCATTTTCCTGGGCCCTTATTAGGTGGGATTCTTCTTTCAATTTTGTGTTTCTTAGGCTCCTACTAGATAATTTCATTCATTTATTTTCTTTCCTAGGACCCTCCCACCGGGGATCCATGCTTCCTTTCATGTGGGTAATGCTCCATTTTGTTCCTAGCTGAGGTGCAATTTCAATCGGGATGCTCCTTTGTTCAAATTTGATTGTCTTGTAGCCAATCCTTTTGAGATTGTCTCCCTATGGAGATCGTCTCCCTGTTCCATTTTGTAAGAATATTTTGTAAAAGGTTTAGGGATCATTTCAAAACCCCCTTTTTAAACCAATAAAAAATATATAACATTAATTAATAGTTTAACTAAGTCATTTTAATTAATAAGGTTAAACCTATTAATTAATATTAATAGATGATTTAAGACTTTTATTAATATTGATTAATTAATTTATAATCAATATTTATTATTTATTAGGATTATTGTGAGGTTTATTAAGAGAGAAATAAACTCATACTAAATGGATATTGAAGGATTTATTAATAGAGACCATATATTAAAAAATTCTTTGTTTAAGAAAAGAGGTGATTGTTTTTACTCTTGAAGGGATAAATATTAAAATTATCCTAGGCATGGTTATGCATAGTCGCGAATATTCACAAATTGGGAAAATATTAGGATTTTCAAAATTGAAAATTGGTGAATGTGAGGACCCTTGACATTGGCCCATTCACCTAAATATATATCCAAACATTGGAATATTTGTACTCATTGGAAATATCTTTTTGAGCCTGATATAATGGTGGTATTTTTATGAAGTTATAAGGTGGTGATGACCTTACTTTTTAGGGCTTCAAATGCCCCAAATTTTGGTGTGAAGATGATTGATTTAATTTGCTTAGGATTCACCTTGATTCGCCTTGATTTCAATTAAGATTCACCAATTTTTTACAAGTACATTTTGAGTCCAACCCCTTATGCATATCCCTAATCCTAGGATATAGATGTGGCTTGTGTAACAAGAAAGTTAAACTTGAGTAATAGAAGTATGGTTTTCTCTCGTTTATGACTTAAGCATTGAAAGAATATTACAAATTTATCATTCGAACCTTGCATTGTATTGCATGATTTTATTTGAATGATGCATATTAGACCTACATATTCATTTTAAAGTGTTGTATTGATCTCTATGCTCATGCTCATAAGCACGATGGAGAAAAATATATATCAAGTAGAAGACATTGAAAAGAGGATGAAACTTGTGACCTTGAGTATTGATGTTTGAAATGTAATGTTGTATTTGGAAAAGAGAAATACTTAAGAGATATCATGTGTAGAAGTTATGTTATGATTATTGATGAAGGATGGGATATATTGTAAATATATTTGATGTATTATCATAATTTTTTCTTAAGTGATGAAAGTTGAATTATTGCTTTCTTTCTAAGTAGAGTTACTTTGGAAATATTTGTAGTTGGAAAGATAGATAAATTGTATTTATTGAAGAAGATGATAGAATAATAGGAGAAAGTAATTAATGAAAATTTGATTGTGATTTTTAAATGTTGCTTTAATTCCTCTCTATATTTGAAAAATAATTTGAAAAAATTATATTAAAACACGGTCATTTACAAGTTGGGATGAGACTTATCCCAATCTTAGCCAAAGGGAACACATGTTTACAATAGTAAAAGAAGATTTGCATTGGAGCCAAATATCCTAAACCATATTTCTACAATGGTTGTTCACCTATATACAATTGTAAAAGAAGATATATCCAAATTAGCTACAATGGATTTGCTCACCAAACTACCTAATTATCTCATCCTCAATAGTCATGTCACTATGCCACTGAATCCCTACCTCCTTATCAGAACCCATATTAGCGAGGAAGTCTACTACTTTATTTAGATCTCTACTCACATAAAATGGAATCACATCATCTAATTCCTTCCATAATTTCTTAATTTGAGTGACAAGAATCCTCAACCTTCATGTCTTCAAAGCAAAGATCCTCATGCAATCCAGAGTTCCTACCATTATTTGAGAATATAATTCTAGGATTATCCTCCTGTAACCTTGTTTTACTACCCAAATAGAAGTAGGTTTGAAAGCTAATGCTTCTACTTCATTATTTGTGGCCCTTCCTAGACCTTGTAGTTCCCAATAGAGCACTGTCCCTACATGATTCTTACAAACCACTCTAATTCCAGCTCTATCCAAATTACCTTTTTTAGCTCCTTCATTATTAATTTCAATCCAACCTTTTGGGGGTGGTTTCCAACTAGATTTGTCCTACCCCTCTTGCACTCCAAATTCCTTCTCCATTGTCCCTATAATATATTGAGTTTCCTATTTGGCATAAACTACCACAATTTATGTGACTTTACTTCAAATGATTTACCAAAATCCATCTAAAGATGAAAAGGCTTCTCTAAAACTTCTTCCATTTCTCTCCAACCACACTTACCACAAAATGAAGTTTAATCCAAGCTTTCAACTGATATAAAGAGCTTTAGATTTAAATCATCCCCTCTTCCATATTTTCCAAATATTAATCCAATTCAAATAACCAGTAACTCAAATTTTATAAGATAAAAACCATGTCTCCTGGTGTGTGAATGGGCACTCAAAAATCACGTGGTTAGATGTTTCCTCACTCTTGTAGCATAAAATATATTGATATGGACCAATGATTTCCCTATGTCTAAGATTACCAAAAGTAATAATTCCATTATGCATGAACTACCAGGTACAAAAATTTACTTTCGACCAACCCTTATGTTGCCAAATATTTCTCCAATCCTCAACCTGATATGCATGAGGAGGAGGCTCTTGACGGATCTTATCATATCCATCCTTTAATGTATAGACACTGAGGCTCCTATAGCACCAAGATAATTGAACCTCCTCATCTCTACTTGTGAGAAATGTTTTTGCCAATTAGCCATGATGGATGTCAATTTTGGAGGGATTGAAATTGGCCACTCATTCTACTTCTTAAACTGCTTAAACTTATAATCCCACAACTGACTAGTGTTGAAATTACTTTCAATTTGGACCCAATACCTGGTTTCAATGTCTATTTGTATTGGTTTCAGTTCTATGAATTCAACAATGATAGGTGGGAATTGATCCCATCCATCTGTCCAAAATCATGCCTTTTCCCATCTTCCCACTTTCCAAAATAATCCATATTTCACTACCTAAGAAACTAACTTTAGATCCTGCCATACTAATGAACCATTACCATCCAATTAGAAATGACATATCTCATTTGGGTTTACCTATCCCAATTATTTATTAGTTAAAACTCTACTGAATAAAGAAGTTAGTTAGTAAATCCACCTCCAGTGCTTTCCAACCAAAGCTTTATTATTTAAAATTGATCTCCTTAGTCCCAAATATCCTTTTACCTTGGGTTGGCTATAGTAAGTGTGAACAAGACTTAGCTTGAAACAGGCTTAGAAAAATCTAGTTTTTCTAAGCACAGTGTGAAAACACTTACCTTTTGTCGGCTAATTTTGCCAGATGGTCGGCATGATTTTTCTTTCTCCCTTTTCTTTATTTTCTCATTATCCCTCCATTCTTCTCCCTCATTTCCTGCTGTCCATTTTCCCTTATCACTCCACTCCCTTCCTCTCCCCAAGCTCGCTGCCACCTCCCACTCCACTTCCTACTCCTTCGTTCTCTCTAAACTCCCCGATCTTCCTCCACCTTCCCTTCCCTACTATTGCGCATGTTCTAAGCGCCTATATAAGGTTTATGTTAATGTATTTTTCTCTGGTTAGTTTAATATAATTTTGGCTTTGTTTATTTTGTGTCAATTATTATTACCTTGGCCTAACTTTAATCTAAGGTTAACTGAATCTTAGAATCACACTAGTATCAGAGTTGAGGGGGCACGGATCTCGAGGGCCGAGGTAAGGCACGAAAGCCGAAGCACACGAATCTTGAGGAGCGACGGAGAGGCTGTCACATGAATCCTGAGCTACGCATGGATCCCGAGGAGCGGTGGAGTGGTTGTCGCATGGATCCTGAGGAGCGGTAGAGAGGCTATCATACGAATCCTGAGCTGTGCATGGATATTGAGGAGCGGTGAAGTGGCTATTGCATGAATATCGAGGAGCACATGGATCCCGAGGAGTGGGAAAGAGGTGGTTGCACAGATCTCAAGGAGCGCACAAATCTTGAGGATCTGAATGGATGCTGATAGTAGGCTAACATGGCGGCGAAGCTGGCAACACATGGATTGAGGCTAACCCAGAGCTGACTGGACGCTGATGTGGCAGAGCTGATGTGGACAACCTGGTAGAACTGACAATGGACGAGTGCTGACGTGGCTGGCTGACGTGGATGAGTGCTCTGGGTGTGTACCACATGGTGAAAGCTGGTTGGTTGATAGACGGGCAAAAGGTTGACGAGATCGATTGCCCGAAGGCAATCAACCTCTAAAGTGTTCGCAGGCTTTGATAAATCCTGGACACACTCTTTGCCCAGTGCATGTGGGATTAATTTTTTTTTTTCAAACTGTTTTACGCCACCATATGAAATAGAACCCCCTTCCTCTCTTATCCCATCCATCTAGCATGGCCTAGCGGTGAAGTTCCCTGCCTTGCAGAGAAGAGACCCGGGGTCAAATCCCACCGGGGTAAAAACATTTTATTTTATTTTTCTTCGTGATTAATGGAGATTTAATATTTTTTTTTGGTTCCTTGCTACCATCCGAAGCTGTGTGGTGCAGCGGCTAAGATTTCCGAGTAGCCAGCAAAGGTCTTCAGCTCGATTCTCGTCGGGGGTTTAAAAAAGGTTAATTTTTTATTATTATTTTTTATTATTATTTGTTTTTTTTAAAAGGGGTTTAAATTTTTTTTTAATAATTGCTATATATATTTTTTATTATGTTTTTTTAAATATCCAGTTTATTTAAAAATAATAATTAAAAATATATAAAGGAAATTGTTAAAAAAAAATTTAAAGGGTCTTTATTAAAACAAATTTAAAAAAAAAAAATTTAAAAAAAGGGTGCAAAGATATTTTGATATATAAAGTTGTTTTTTTGGCATCATACTAAGTTGTAATCCAGTTCATACGGTGTGATTCTGGGTAGATGATCCGGTCAGCTAGATGCTATAATGCATTACTCTCTCTTTTGAGAAGAGAGAGATTCCTTTTACGGGAAAGTCTAGTGGTATGGACTTCATATAGTGTTTTTCCAATTAGAGAATCAAGTGATTGCTCATCTGAGGAAACCAGATTTTGGCTACGAGGCAGATTCTGAAGATAATATCTTCGAGCAAAGGATAGTTGAATCCGAGATGGTTGAAATAGTACCTGAAGGAAAATCAAGTGACAGTTATTCACCTGCAATGCCTGAAGTAGAAACAAGTGAGAGCTATACACCACACTCTCTTGATTTAGAACTAGAAGAAGAAGAAGAAGAAGAAGAAGAAGAAGAAGAAGAAGAAGAAGAGGAAGAAGAACCAGTGGAGGTGAAACCTACAACTAAAGAACGAAATGTTCTCAAATGAAGTTATGAACCAGCAACAACACCAGAAGTCATTATAATTAGTGACTACGAAGCTGACAATTTCACTTTTCCAGTTTTGGGTGATCCTCGAGAAGAAGAATGCCAAATCAGTGAGCATATTAAGAAAGCTAGATTTGATTTAAATCAGTAAATCAATGATCTATTTTGTACTTATTTGTACTACTTATTTGAAGTTGCAATAAAGTTTGTTTTCTAAAATGGCTTCCAATACTAGTCTACCAATCCCTGAGTTCAATGGTGGTGATTACAAGTATTGGTCAATTAAAATGAAAACTCTTTTGATAGGCAAAGGTCTTTGGGATGTGATTGAAGAGGGATATACTGAACCTACTGTTGTTGAATGGGCAGCTTTGAATGTAGTTGATAAAATGGCTAGAAAGGAATCACAGAAGAATAATTCTTCCGCCCTTTATCATATCCAAGTCGCCCTTGCAAAAGTATTTTCCCTAGAATAGCTTCTTTTATAACTGCTGAATCTACTTGGAATGCTTTAAAAGAAAGTTATAGGGGAAGTGACCAAGTTAAACAAGTTAAACTACAAACCTTGAAACGAGAGTTTGAGACTCTTAAAATGCAAGAGAGTGAAAAGGTTGGTGATTATTGCGTGCGCGTGAAATTCGTAGTAGATAAGATGGTCACTTTAGGAGAAGATATAAAGCCTGAAGTTATAGTGAAGAAAGTGTTGAGGACACTTCTTCCTAAGTGGAATTCAGTTGCCATAATTATAGTAGAATCCAAAGACCTAACTTCTCTGTCTTTTGAATCCCTAATTGGATCACTTCTCTCACATGAAGAGAGATTATAGCAAAATCCTTCCACAAGTTACGGAGGAGATGATAAAACCTTTGCTTCACAAGAAGATAGAGGTAGAGGCCATGGCAGAGGACAAAATAGAGGTAGAGACAAAAATAATCAGAGAGGTGGAACTCCTAACAGAGGAGGAAATCAGAACAAAGGAGGATTTTCAAACAGAGGTGAACAACAGAATAGAGGAGGACAAAAAAATAGAGGAAAACAATCAGGCAGAGGCAAATGAGGAGATAAGTCAAAAAAATCTTGCTACAATTGTGGCAAACTTGGCCATTATGCTCGTGACTATTGGACAAAGACTTCACAAGGAACTAGTAGCAGCCAGAGCAGTCAGTTTGGAAATTTTGGAGAAGAGGAAGAGGCCACAAATATTTTTCTCTCTTATGGTCAGGTAGATCAAAACATGAATGATACATGGATCTTGGACACTGGGTGTTAAAACCATATGAGTGGCAAAGAAGGGCTCTTTGCTACTCTAAACTCCTCATACAAATCCAGCATCAAATTGGGATATGATAAATCATTGGCAGTTGAAGGCATTGGAGCAATGGTCGTTCCAACTAAAGAAGGCATCAAACATGTAAGTGATATCTATTACACACCCCATATTCAACACAATATTTTAAGTGTTGGTCAAATGTTAGAAAAGAACTACAAGTTGCTTTTTGATGAGAGTAAATGCACTATTTTTTATAAAAATAATAGTAATAGAATCATTACACAAGTGTCAATGTCAAAGAATAGATTGTTTCCTTTAAAGTTTGGCCACCGAGGGGAGATAAGTTAGCAAATGTTGCTATTTCCAATCCAAGTGTCCTATGGCACTTGAGATATGGTCATTTGAATTTAGCTAGTTTGAAAATGCTAACTTCACAAGCGATGGTAACCAGACTTCCTAAATTTCAGGATAGTAAGGAAGTCTGTGAAGGGTGTGCTCTTGGGAAGCATGCCAAATCAAAATTTCCTCATGGACAAGCATGGCGGGCCAGCTATCTACTCCAGATAGTGCATACTGACATCTGTGGTCTGATGCAGACCAAGAGTCTTGGTAACAACTCTTACTTCCTACTCTTCATTGATGATTTTACTAGAATGTGTTGGATATATTTTTTGAAATATAAGGATGAAGAATTTGAATTCTTTGTCGATTTCAAAACAAGAGTTGAAAGTGAGAGTAGATATTTTGTAAAATGTCTTAGATCAGATAGGGGAGGAGAATACTCCTCTAATGAGTTTTTGAATTTTTGTAAGCAACATGGCATTAAGAGGCAGTTCACAACTGCCTACACTCCACAGCAAAATGGTTTCATAGAGAGGAAGAATTGCACCATTGTGGAGATGACAAGGTCTATGCTTCAGATGAAGAATTTGACTAATTCATATTGGGCAGATGCAGCCAGGACCAACATACATATCTTGAATAGAAGTCCTACTGCAAGTTTGGAAGGACAGACACCTTACCAAGCTTGGTATGGTAAAAATCCAAATGTTAAGTATTTTAGTGTTTGGCACGTTGGCATATTCTCACATTCCTGATGAGCTAAGAAAGAAGCTCAATCCAAAGAGTCAGGCATACATCTTTGTAGGATATTGTGAGAATACAAAAGCTTACAGACTCTACAATCCCAAGACTAGAAAGTTTGTGCTTTCTAGGGATGTGATTTTTTATGAAGGGGGAGAATGGGGTAAGCCCCAGATTTTTAGTGATGATGAATCTAGTGATGTAAGTTCTAAGCAGGTGCAAAAATAGTCACCACAGAAAAGTTAGCAGTCTCCTCCTAGAGATCCAGGTTCATCTTCTGATTCAACTTCTTCACCAAGTCCTTCTCCGTAGAGATCAGTAAGTTCCTCACCAATGGACATAGATTCTCCTTCCAGAGGTAAGATAACTCTACAAAATCATCCATCATATCAGATGTTGGATAAAATTTTTTCAAAATGATACACTAGGAGTCAAGCTAGTGAAATGAATTTTGTTCTACAAATATTAGAAAATATGCACTTGTATGGTGATGATGTTTCCCAGCAGGAACCTAGGGGATATTTAGTTAACTATGCTTTTTTAACTAATACACATCTTGAACCTTCTAGTTATGAGAAGGCTTGTACTCAAAAGATTTGGAAAGATGCCATGAAAGAGGAGATCACCTCTATAAAAAATGACGACACTTGGGAGCTGGTGAAGCTTCCTAAAGGAAAGAAATGTGTTGGATGTAAGTGGGTCTACAAGACCAAGTTTAATGCTGATGGTAGCATTGAGAGGCACAAGGCGAGATTAGTTGCAAAGGGATTTACTCAAAAATATGGAATTGATTATGAAGAGACTTTTGCTCCTATAGCCAAATAGGAGACTATCTAAATAGTTCTTGCCTTAGCTGCACACAAGGGATGGATTGTCCAACACATGGATGTAAAGAGTGCATTTCTAAATGGTTACTTGATAGAAGAAGTGTATGTTGAGCAACCATAGGGATTTGAAGAGAAATACAAGGAACATATTGTTTACAAACTAAAGAAGGCTCTTTATGGTCTCAAGCAGGCACTGAGAGCTTGGTACTCACACATTGATGGGTACTTTAAAGATTATGGGTTCATCAGAAGCAAAAATGAACCCACGCTCTACTAACTGAATCAAGGAAATGAAATCCTCATAGTTTGTTTGTATGTGGATGATCTCATTTTTATGGGTAGTAATGAAAAAGTTAATATGGAGTTTAAGCACTCCATGATGAAGGAATTTGAGATGAAGGATCTTGGCTTGATGAAATACTTTCTTGGAATGGAAGTACATCAGATAGATTCATGGATCTTCATATGTCAACTTAAGTATGCTCAAGATATGATTCAGAAGTTTGCTATGGAGCAATGCAAATCAGTTGCAACTCCAATTGGACATGGGATCCAATTAAGCAAGGATGATGGAGCACCAAAAGTTGATGTGACCACTTTCAGAAGCATTGTTGGGAGTTTGAAGTTTCCTGCCAACACCAGACTAGACATTCAGTATGTTGTATGTCTTGTTTCTATATTTATGTCTAATCCATCTGAGCTACATTTGCAGGAAGCTAAAAGGATTTTGAGATATGTGAAGGGTACATTGGATTTTGGAATCCAGTACTACAAAAATGATACTATCAAGATTGAAGGCTTTAGTGATAGTGATTGGGGCAGCAATATTTATGATAGAAAATCCACATCGGGTAACTTTTTTAGTCTTGGTTCGGGCCTAATAACTTGGAGTTCCAAGAAGCAGACAGTAGTAGCACTATCTTCAACATAAGCTGAGTATATAGCGGTTACTCATGCTAGTACTCAAGCTCTATGGCTCCGAAAGGTATTAGAAGAGATTGGAGAGCAACAAAGTGGTCCAACTCGAATATTCTATGACAACATCAGTGCCATTCAATTGGCATACAATCCCGTCCACCATAGTATATCAAAGCATTTTGATATGAAGTACCACTTCATTCGAGATATGGTGGAAACTGATATTGTTGAGATTCACTATTGCCACACTTTGGAGAACGTCACTGACATATTCACCAAGGCACTGGCTAAAGCTCAATTTGTAAAGCTGAGAGACTGTATAGTCAGTTCTCTCAACTTTAAGGGGGAGAATGTAGCAAGTGTGAACAAGACTTAGCTTGAAACAGGCTTAGAAAAATCTAGTTTTTCTAAGCACAGTGTGAACACACTTACCTTTTGTTGGCTAATTTTGTCGGATGGTCGGCATGATTTTTCTTTCTCCCTTTCCTTTATTTTCTCCTTATCCCTCCATTCTCCTCCCTCCTTTCCTACCGTCCATTTTCCCTTATCACTCCACTCCCTTCCTCTCCCCATGCTCGCTGCCACCTCCCACTCCACTTCCTACTCCTTCGTTCTCTCTAAACTCCCCGATATTCCTCCACCTTCCCTTCCCTACTATTGTGCATGTTCTAAGCACCTATATAAGGTTTATGTTAATGTATTTTTCTCTGGTTAGTTTAATATAATTTTGGCTTTGTTTATTTTGTGTCAATTATTATTACCTTGGCCTAACTTTAATCTAAGGTTAACTGAATCTTAGAATCACATTGGCTTACTTTATTCCAACCTACTAAGGCCCATTTCATCTCTACTTTTACTCCTCCCTATAATTTTTTTATGGCCATCTTGTCGAAATCTTTCCATATGGTATGTGGGGTAGCAAGGATAGAAAATTTATAAATTGGCATGGCCTGAATGACTAACTATAAAAAAGTTAATATACCCTTATATATTAACCATTTGTGAGATAAATTATGAATTATTCCCTTTATACAATCCAAAATATTCCTCCAGATATCTATATTTAGTTTTTTTTAAAAGGGACCCCCAAGTATACCATTGGGAGAGAAGTCCTCATTTATCCCAAGATCTCTAAAATTTTATCCTAAAGCCTTTGATCATGATTTAAAAATACCACTTTATATTTTTTAATCATTTATGACTTGGTTTGTGGCCCTAAGGTAGAGATTAATTTTATCTCTAATCATTATTGCTTCCCTGAAGTTGGCCACTCCTACCAATCCTGTGTCATCCACAAACTATAGGTGAGTCAAAACTTCCTCACACACCTTAATACCTATTAGCAAATCTTGTTGTCTTCCCATCAAGATGATTCTACCTAAATAGTCAACCAATATGATAAAAATATAGGAGGATCAAGGATTTTCTTGATCTAGGCCTCGAGTAGCTCCAAATGGTTGCAAGGGAAGGATCTTGATTAAAATTGAGTATGTCAGAGTAGAAACATAGCTCATGACCCATTCTATCTAATCCTGAGAGAAACCATAGGTTGTCATCATCTTTGACAAAAATATCCACTCAACCCTATTATAATACTTTGACATATCCAATTTTATGAATATTCCTCTATTACCAGATTTTTGCATTGAATGGATTGCCACCTGAGCTAGAACCACATAATATAATATCTACCTACCCTCTATAAAACCCCCTTTATCGAATGAGATAAGGCTATGTAGAAGAGTTTTTACATGCTCAACCATTACCTTTGTGATTATTTTATATATGACATTGCATAAGGCAATAGGTCTATAATTTGAAATATGCACCCCCTCCTCCCCTTTTGGAATTAAGGAAGTGAAATTATGATTTAATTATTTGAGAATTATTTTACTACCTTTGGACTCCTCTATAACAACCATTACATCCTTCCCAAATTCATCCCAGAAGGCCTAAAAAAAAGTTGGAAAGCCATCTAGACCTAGTGTTTTTCCAATGCTCATTGCAAAGTCTACATTATTTACTTCCTCTCTATGAATAGGTTTAAGGAGGTTATAATTTTCTTCTTCAGAGATAACAAAGGTTATGATAGCAAAAACTTCTTTTTGAGCCTCTTCATATTGCACCATAATTTCCTTAAATAATTTAAAAAATAATCCATTGAATCGAGATTCATACCTGGAATTGTATCAAATGTGTGTCTGTTCTCATCTTGAAGAGCTTCCATGTTGTTTTTACTTATCCTAGCATAGGCAGTCCAATGGAAAATTTTGGTATTTTTAGCACCTTCTAATAACCAAGTGGTTCTTGCTCTCTATTTCTAGTAGATCTCCTCTTAGTTGTCAATGTCCTCAACCGATTTATGTAATGCATCATCCTCTTCTTTGAGATGATATGTAATTATTCCTTACCTAAAGTGTTATTGAACATCATCCCATATAGCCACCAATGGAGCTCTTTGAACCTGGAAGTCTATCTTGTTAACTCATCTCCATTGTTTAAATTGATCCTTGATATAGTGAAGCTTCTTGTGGAATCTAAACATTGTTGTCCCATATTCTGGGCGAACCTCTTTCCACCATTGTAGAATTTTATTTTGAAGTTCATTTTTTTGAAACCAAAAGTTTTCAAATTTGAATGGTTTGTGATGTTGCATTGTCTTGATAACCCCTTCCAACAAAATGAGAAAGTGATCTAAAACTGGACCCTACAAAATATGAAATTTTAAATTCCATTTCACAAATGCCTCCTCTAAAACCAAAAAATGGTCTTAATTCACCTTCCTTCTATGTGGCTTCCTCCTCTTATTAGTCCAAGTATAGTTGGTTCCAAGGCATTTAATATCCATCAAGTGTAATGCATGGAATTGAGCAATCATAAGTCAATCCCCTGGGTCCAAAATATGGGTTCAAACTTCATGATCTATAGAGGATAATTTAGCATTAAAATCCCTAGAAACAATCCCATCTAAATCTTCCCTTGATACTCTCATGTTATGCACTGCTTTCCATTGATACATCTAACCATCTGGGTTTTTATCCCCATAAAAATTTATGATTAAAACTTGATCAATTGTCACATTATTTCTAATGCGATGTGAGGAAACCCCTCCAATATATATGCGTTATTGTCGTCCATTAAAGAGAGTTCTAAAAAGTAATTACCCCCCTTGAGACCCCTTGGGTAGCCACTTCCATATGACCAACCCCCTTCCAAAGTTTATTTATTTTTTTACATATAATATCCAATGAAATTTTTGTCTCCTGGATAAGCAAAAAATTTGTTTTACATTTTCTAAGAGTTTTCGAACAATAGATTAATAGGTTCTACTATTTAAACTTTTAACATTCCATGATTGTATAATAATTGGTTACCTTGAGAGTAGTAAAAATATATTGGCCTCACCAATCTTCCAGTGATTAGTTTATCTCCTTGAAATGTTATAAATTCCTTATTTGATTTTCTACCCACTCCTTGAGAGCTGATATTTTTTTATCTTTTTCATCTGATTTATCCCTAGAGTTGGCCTTTCATTGTTATTTTATACTATACCCATGATGACATCCTTAATTATTGGTTGCTATTGGTTATGCACTATCAATACCCCTATAATCTCTTATTACGGTAAATCACTGCACTCAATTACCCGCTCTAGGATGGGAGGAGGTGAAAGAGGGGCTTGAACATGGCTGTTATTATTTTTGTTATTCCTATCCACTCCTTCCATGAATTGTTCTTCTTCCTGGTCCACTAGTGTCTTGAATATATCATACCTATTGGAGGGCTTGAGTTGGGTTTTCTCTTTACAATATTTTTTATTTTGCCTTCTCCTTATTTTGGGTTGTTGAAAACCATCTCCCTGAACTTATTTACCCTAAGAAAATTTGGTTGTTTCTTTATTGATTATTGAATTAGCCTCCTTAGGAATATTTGACATTCTGAGAACAGCCTCCATTTTTATGTTCATAATGATTGGGTAATATTAGGCCAAATTCCCATATTTGTGGTAAAATTTGCACCTAGAGGGCAATGCCTTATAATCCAATTGTCGAATCCAAGTTTGAGCTCAACCTCTATCAAAAAATGTTAGCTAAGATTCATTTCCACACATAATCAGGCATAAATGGCTATGTTTCCTTCCATTGTGTCTTTGGAACACCCAAATGTATTCTAAGGGAATTATAAATAATTTACAATACCTGCTCACTCCAAAACTCCATTGGAAGTGCATTCAAGTGGATCCAAAATGGAATAGCAATGGGTTTAACTTGAGGATAAAATCCCACTCTCTAGGGCTAAACAAATAATCCTATTAGACCATGATTCCTCTTTTCTAATTTGAAATCCCTATTTATATTGGTAAGTGAATAATAACTAATAATAAAATATCCATTTCTAATAAACCACAAAGAATACTCACCAAGAGGCTCCTAGTTTTGCCAAAACCAAGAATACAAAAAAATTAGGGTAGGACAAATACCTATGAATTTATAGATAAAATCATGATTGGATTTTTATAAAACAGTGTCTTCTACCATCCTTTGCTCAATGATAATATTTGGTATTGATTCTTACTATGGCAAGAATCTATTAACTCATTGATATGTTGATCTATTTCTAGCAGCTATAGAGAGCATTTTTAATAAAAAAATCTGTGCTTTTTCAATCTTTGTTAGAGATTAATTCTTTAAAAAATCTACAAAATAACTATATCTCTTTAAAATAGGATTCAAAGGTATCCCCATTGGGCTATCTTGGGGTAACAATATTATCTTCAATTCCATAGTAACTAGAAATATCTTCGGCTACCCAATTGATGCCCTAGTTTTCTCTTCTAGAGCTCCCCCTTCTCTTCAGTTGTCTCTTACTTCCTATTTTTTAAATAAATAAAATATATAGTTTTCTAGTGTTATACTAGAATGAAGTACCTATATTATTTAGTCTTTAACAATTATGTTATGCTGAATTTTGGTATGATTTACTATGGCACTTTATTTTTTTGAGTTAGACAAAATATTGTTTAGGACCCTTGGGTTAAGATGAGGGATTTATTTAGGTATGTTGTTAAAAAATATATTAATTAAACCTAGAGTTGAGTTCCACCCAATCCTAGTGAGTTTTGGATAGACAATTCAACTAGGTACTTTTGGTAAATGATAAACCCTAGGATGAGGCTTTGGTAGTCCTAGTTTTGAGGTTTGGATGATTCCTGGAGGCTTGGGTAATATTAATCATGGATTGGTATATGACAACCACCATATTATTAGGTAGTATAGTGGTGGTACCTTATGGGTAGGCAAGTGTGACCATAATCATTATCATATGAGTGGTAATGGTATTAGTTAGTTCCATGGGTATATGGAACTAACTAATCACTAAGGAATTATGCCATAGTAATCCTACATAGATGATAGTATATAAGGTTAGGGAATAAGCCTCACCTTTAAGTAATATGGACCTTAAAGGGAAATTTATATATCGTGGTCAAGTTGTACCATACAAGGTAGTGTAGGGAAATGGAGGGACGAATTATGTCATCTTTTCTAATGGTGATGTTAGAAGAAGTGAATCCTAGGAATTATAAAAATTTTACCACTCCTATCCACTTTAGTGTTGACTACAATGAAAATGAACTCAAGATGGTTATGCCTTAATACTGATGAAATTATTGGGTCTTCTTAGTGAGTTAATTAATTATTGTAGAAAAAGAAAAAAACTTTTAAATCTCTTCCTTGGGTCGAGAAATTGGGCCATTATAGTTGGTGTTAGAGCCTAGGTAGTAGGACTCATTGCTTATTAAATAATAAATAGGTTGGTATTTCCTTTAGGTTCTAATGTTAAGAAGGCTAAATGTTTTTATGGATATTAAATTAATACAGGACAAGTGAGTACTGCATGCCATCTTGACCAGTTATACCGAGTAAAAATTATAGAAAGTACAACTTCTTATTGAAAATCATTACCCTCCATTACCTAGCTCCTATTTGTGACCAGGAAATGACACCCATTTTGATATGGGGATCTTCCAAGGAGTCGAGGTCATCTAAGCAAGAAGAATTTGTAGCTCATCTCGAGAAGAAATATAGAAGTTCAAGGGATTCCAACAAATGGATGGCAACTATTACATCAATAGTTAGCTTGCTATAAGAGAAGATCGAGAAACAATAGAAAATATTGGAAACACTTCTTAACCGAGAATCCAATAACTAAAATTTAGAGGGTAGACAAGAAGAAAACACTGCTAAAGAATTCTAAGAGGGTAAAGCCTGAATTGAGACTAAGATTTCCAAGGACTTGAAGAATGTTAAGGTACCTAAATTTAGCAGAAAAGAAGGGGGTGATGTAGCTAAATAATGGTTAAATGAATTATAGACCTACTTTTCCATGATGAACTACTCATCTAAAACACAAATTGTTTGGGCTACCCTTCATCTACAAGATGTTGCCCTAGAATAGTGGAATGCCTTCAATGTAGGGAGAGGAATTGAAGAAGTGGATTTGAAATGAAATGGATTTTTAAGGGTATTTAAGAAAAGTTTCCTAACAAAAAAATTCTAAGTAACAAAATTTGAGGAATTTTCTACACTTCAACAAGGTACCTTGACTATAGAATCTTATTAGAAAAAAATGATCAAACTTTTGAACATGGTTCCTATATATGAGACCAAGGAATATTTGAAGGTACACAAATTCATCTTATGATTAGATCATAATATCCGAATAGTAATCAACTTACCTAACCCCAAAAATATATAGAAGGTATATGATTTGGTTTGATAGGATGAGATAAATAAACACACTAAAAAGACCATAAATTATAGAGTTGAAAGAAGAAGAGTGACAGAAACATAGAAAGAGGAAAAACATTGGATTTCCAAGATGGACTAATGAAAAAATAAGAAAAGAAAAGGAAACCCAAGAGAGGGATCAAAGTTTAGAAATAGGAACAATGAAAAGAAGGAAAATAACAAGAACAACTTTTAGAGAAGGGATAACCCAAAATATTGTCTTTAGAAATAGAAAAATTCAAGACAAAAGGAGGATACAAGGGACAAAAGGAAAGAGAAGTCTCATGCACCCAAGTTAGGTTATTTTATTTGTGGAGGTCCTCATTTTGAAAACATGTGTCCTCAACATGTCGATCAAAGTGGTAAAGTAAAAGAGAAAATACATTGAATATATGCAGCAATAGGAAATTAGAACTTGGATGGCTAGGAAAATTCTATGCTATTAAATGACAAATTGTTTATAAGAAATGTATATGTTTTAATTGATTGTGGAGCCACAAATAGTTTTATTTCTACTAGTACTATTAAGGATATGATGGAAAAACATATATTTTTGGCACAAGGGTGGAAATTTGAGTATGGGTCTAGGCAAACATATTTAGTAAGTCAAAGCTTAACTAATGCTAAAATTTCCTTATCCAATGGATCAAATGTTTAGAATTTATATGTAGCACCACTACATGCCTTTGATATAATTTTAGGGATGGATTGGATGAGGGTTCATGATGCCCTAATAAATTTCCAAGAAAAATGGATGGACTATATTGATAAATATAAGCAAAGATTAGAGGATAATCTATGTGAATAAAATGGGGAGGGCGAGTGGGAGACTTATTGCTTTGCATTGGATGGTCCCATTCCATTTTCCTGATCCCCCTATCATTCCTTAGTTATACTCCATATTCCCAACATGCACTATGACCTTATATCTATGGGTCATGGTTGATCGAGAAGATTATCTCTCATCTAGGTAAGAGGTCCTTGATCCATTTATCTACTCATTTCCCTACCTATTTTAAGATTTTTATCTTGTGTTGGTTGTTCCTCTACCTGGTTTGAGAGTTTTAGCTTATTTTTGTGGCCTAGTGCATCTCTAGGATCACCCTAGGTCACCTAATGAGTTTTTGATATCATATTTGTGTGAAACATGGCTAGCTAAGTAGGCAATCTCCTTGATCGAAGGGGATCCCCAACACCTTTTATTTCTCCCCCTTGTTCTATATTTTGATGTCTTGGATGCTCTTGGGTCCTTCCTTGGGCCTCTTTGGTTGTTCTTTTTGGATGATTTCAATGGTGGGTCCTTCAGATTTGGTTTGGAGTATTGAGGCTTCTTCTAATTAGATGTTCATCTTTGATCCTCTATTGTGCATCCTAAGATTTTTTCACTATACTCCTTTTGGTCTTTGGGGTACCATGTGTGTTTTATCTATATTAGAGACTTTCTCGTGGATGCCCTCAGATCATTGGTGGTCTTGTTTAATTTATTCAACTCATGGGTGGGTCTACTCGAGTTCCTAGCTTTGAGGGCTTCTCGTGTGCCTTATTTGGTCATTATTGCTTGGGAAATTTTTGTTGTATATTTCACGATATTGGGAGGGGGCCTATGCCTATTTATTATAGCTAATATGATCTCGTGGTTGCTTTAGGTCTAAGTTTTTGAATAAATTTGTGCACCTAGTTGGTGGTTTCCTATTTGCTTGATCTAATTATTACTACTTGGGGGATTTGTTGTGACTCCTTCACAACGACCCCAAAATTTGGGGACCCACTTGAAATTTGAAAGCTTGTTTCAAATTGTTGCTTGCGCTTATTGTTCACCATTGTCATCATTGAAATATCAAGAATGCTTATCTTCCTCCGAATGGTCTTATAGCAGGGTCCATTGTCAAAATTCACCTCATGATCTGAAGATCCTGAAGTTATGCTTGTATGGTCATTTTGATTATGGTCTTTGAGTTGTATTATTGTTGTTATGTTATGTTTATGTCAAGGGTGTTTTGTTTTGTTTGTTATTAATATTGATAGGTTAGGTTTTGTAAAGATGTTTTGTGTTATGTTAAATTTTTAAGTCTCATGTATACCTAGTATTTTTTGGTTTGTTTTATATGTTTTGTTATGTTATGTTGTTTTAGTTTTATGTTGTCTTTAAATTTTATGTTTGTTATTTAGTATATATTTTTGGTGTTATTTTAATATATTTTCATTTATTATAGTGGTGGTCATATAGGTTGCATGTTCATATGTTATGTTTAGTTATGTCTTGTTTTAAATTAATTAAATTATAAAGTTTTATAACTTTATAATTTAATATATTTAAAATTGTTATTTTATAAACTTGTTTTAAATTAATTAAATTATAAATTTTTATAACTTTGTAATTTAATTATATTTAAAAAGGTTATTTTATAAATGTTTTATATTCTAATTAATATTTGTTTTGTTGGCAGGATTATTAAAATATGTTGAATAGAGGATGTGTTCATAGGTTTCATGGGCATGTCTTAACTTTAAATTTTGAATGCCAATGAGGAGAAATATTAATCCTTTGAAAAGGCTTTATTGATATTAGGGTTTCAAGAATTCATTTTTAAAACTGACGTAATCGAGCAAACTAATCAAGAGGAACGAATTTCTTAAGTTATAAATGGAGAATTAGAAACCAAAGAGAAGGGTCGGACAGGTTGGAGAAAAAGAGGAAAGATTGAAAGGAGCCAAATAGAAGACCAAGTTGTAGAGGAAGCTACATTTGCACATGAATACAAAGACTTTGTTGGATTCATTGTAAGATCTAATATTTTGTATCAAATTCAATTTTTATTAAAAGCAAGCACTATTGTGGTGTTTTTAATTTATAAGTTGATTGATATAATTTTTTAATTAAAATTTCCGTAGAAGATAGCACCAAATTTGTGGTAGGATTGTGTAAAATATGGTCTGCTTGAGTTTGGTTTTCAAAGTTGTGTTTTTCTGTGTTGTAGCAAGTTTGTCCGAACGTTTTATTCAAATTTGTTTCTTTACCCTAAGACCTTTTTAATTTATTTGAGGCATTAAGATTTAAGATAAAACCTAGTTTATTTTATAAAAGATTTAAATTTTACAACTAGGTTAAAGTTTGAATTTATCACTCAAATATTTAATTCTATAAATATTTTGGGTGAATAAATTTCACAGAGGAGGGAATCAATGAGCTTTTGATTTTAAATTTCATAAAGTTTATAAAGTTCATTGAATTTGTTTTATTAAAACCCTAAGTTGAATTTCAAAGATTCAGATTTATAGAAAGGGTTGTAAAATTTATTTAGGTCAAATATTTAAGTTAATAAATATTTGACAAATAAATTTCAGAGACAGAGAAGGATTATATGGATTATTGATTTTAATATCATAAAATTTTAAAATCCATAATTTGAGATTTATTTATGTTTATGAAAGTTTGATTTATTAAAATTTTCAATCTCAAATCATAAAGTCCAAAGTATACTATTGAAAGGATTAAATTTATTTACTTCAAATATTTAGTTTAATAAATATTTGAAAATAAATAAACATCACATTAAGGAAGATTACGTGAATTCTAATTTTCATATTATAAAGTACAAAACTTTATAATTAGAATTCATACATATTAATTATTTATATTTATTTATTTCAAATATTTGAATTAATAAATATTTGAATAAATAAATATTTGGTTTAAAAGGTTATATGAATTCTAATTTTTATATTATAAAGTACAAAACTTTATAATTAGAATTCATACACATTAATTATTCATATTCTATGAAAAGAAGCAAGGATTATAAAGCTTAGAATATTCTAAAAGCCCAAACATAGGGATTATAAAGTGTTTCACATTTTATAATTAGGGTTTTTATTTTATTCATCATTTATTAGATCTGATTTTAAGCTTCATTCATGAAATAAATGTAAGTTTTGAATTAAAATGCTTTAAAACATTCATGCAAGTTTAATATAAGGTTAAAAGTATTTTTAATCAAAGTTCATCTTTTAAAATAGATTTGCATTCTCAAATATTAGCTTTAAAAGGTAAGTTTATTCATTTTGAGGAAGTAAATTATACTGATGAAAATGCAAGTAATGATTTCAAGATCAAAATATTTGTTATACTAGGCCCCTTGTTAACAGTTGATTGTTAATCCCTGAGATGTTTTGTGCACTTAATTGACATAAATTCATAACGTGTTACGTAAAAGAACCTTGGAGAAACATATTTTCTTTGCAAGAGAGGATTACAATCCTAATTGTCGGGTGATATTTGTAATCGGATAAAATCACACCTCAACAAATTGGCGCTAGAAGGAGGGCATGAAAGGTAAATATTTGATTTTCATTTGAAATCATTCAAATCTCAGTTTAAAAAAATTACAAATTGAAGGGTGTTATTTAATGTCAAGGTTTAATTGATGCATATCTTTTATCAATTGATTAGTCATTTCATGCTTAGTTGCAAGATATATTTCTTTGACTAATAAGATTGGCATTAAATTTTGTGTTCTTTGAAGTTCACTAATGGCATCGCTTACTTCAGTAAAGAAAATAATGGCATCTTGGATAGGTGATTATTATAGCAGTTTAAACATGCCTATTCATCAAATTCTTGAAGGTGTAGAAGTTTGTTTACCCAGATTTAGGCATGATGTGGATCAAGCCAAGGAACATATTCAGAGATACAAGAGTGTGTTAAGTCATTTGCAGCTTATGCAGGGAGATGTTCCTTGCAGATTATTTTCATACCCATTGGATGAGGTTGCGCTTAAGTGGTACATACAATTACCTGTAAGGTCTACTACTTCTTGGGCTAAACTAGAAAAAGCATTTCTCAAACATTTTGGAAAGTTGGATGACCCAGTTATGATGTTAAATCAATTTGTCTCCATCCATAAAAAATTTAACGAACCCATGAGATCATTTAATGATAAATTCCATAGGTTGTATACTGAGGTGGGGATACATTATATCATTTCAGAAGAAAGAGCTACTCAAATATACATGGGAGCCTTAGATCACGTTACTTCTATGTTTTTTGGGAAAGGTCTTAAAATTACATCATTGTCTAGAGCTTACAATGAGGCAGTAACATTTGAACAACAATTGATATCTCAAGGTGTTAATATGGAACAACTATACAGACTTAGACCTAAAACTCATAATCAAAGATCACAAATGAGTCAGGTTGAGATTGATAGTTTAGATGTCACAACTACCTTAGATGTTGAGAATGAGGTGCAGGTTTCAGAGTCAATACCCATCAATGAACATTGTGATGATCAAGTTGATCAAAATGTAGAAACTGACTTAGAGCCATTATTCACAAAAGAGGATTGGGATGATCTTATAAAACAAAATACAGAAATTGATCCCACTGAAGAAACCCTTGTCTTACCAAAATATGAATTTGAGGAAGATGAATTCTTTAAAATTGAGGAGGATGAATCTGATAAAGATGAATTTTTTGAAATTAAAGAAAATGAATTTGAAAATGAATCTAAAGAATATATAGAAGAAATGATAGATTTTCATCATTTGTTTCAGGAGGATAATGAGTGTGATGTTCAAATAGGTAAAGTTAAAGAATTGAATGATCATAGATGTGATTTCATTGAAGATTGCAAGGGATTACAAAAAAATAATACCTCGACGATGATGGTTCAAATGACTGATCCTAAAATCTTATTGCTTGAGAAAGATGAATTGTTTGAAATTGAAGATGAATTCTTTATTGAAGAAGGTGAATCTGAAAATGAATCCAAATATGGTATGAAAGAAAATATGGAATGTCACCAAGTGCTTCAGAAAGATAATGATTTTGTTATTTCAGATCATGAAGAAGAATTATTCACTTTATTCACAATTTCCAAAGAAGTTCTTATCTCAGATGATGTGCAGGAAATTGAAAGCCTTGTGTCACTTAAGGATTCTACAATGCTCATACAACAAGAAATCAGTAGGTCTTCATCTCAGGTGATTGATAAAGGTGAATTTGAAAAGGAAATTATAGACCTATCCGAAGTTTGCACAAAATATATGGTTGAATCTCACCCTTTAACTATAGAAGATAATTTTTATAATGGTTGGGGTATGTATGGTGAATCATTGTTTTCTCATACTTCTACTGATAAAATTTTTGTTTCACTTGATATGCAGGATGTTGAAACTTCTATTTCAAAAGAAGATTTCACAATTCCTACACAATCAGAAAATGACATGCCAATTGCAAAAATAGAGAAGGTTCCAAAATTGAATCACTTTGAAGATGAATTTATTGAACACCTTGCTGAAATTGAAAATGAAGAAATGGTAAATGTTTCTTATGACTCATTTGTTAATAATGAGGAAGAGGTAAAGTCATCTCTTTTACCTATGACTAATAAAAATTTGAGTACAAATTCACATGAATGGTTTGGATTTAATGTTGGTGATGACCTAAAGGAAAATGTTGATCTATCTAAAGTAACTCAGGTGGTTGATCAAGAAAATTTATTATTTAACACATCTTGTGATCAGTCAGATTTGTGGTTTGAAAAGGATGGGCATACATTTAATTGGGTGCCTAATTTTGGTGTCTTTAACAAACAGGTATTTGATGAAGATGAAGAACTACAAGGTGATCATGATGGAGACCATGAAGAAAAGGAAAAAGTGACAAATGCTCATCAAATATTGGTAAATGCTAATAATGATGTGTTGAGTATAGATGATGAGGTAAAATCTTCACCTTTCTCATTGGTTACAAAATTTTTAGGTAATGGGTTGCATGATAAGTTTTTGGATGCTAATGCTATCAATGATGAAATATCAAATGTTGTTAACAAGAAGTTGGAGACAACTTCTAAAATTTTTGCCATAAATGAAATGAAGGAAAACATGTTTGAAATGCTTAATCAAATTCATGAGCAATCAACTAGTGAATCTAGGGTGCAAATTTTTAATGATCTTCTTATACCAAATGTCCTAGATGCTTGTCAATTCTTGAATGATTGTGATTGCTTTAAAAACTTTGAAAGTGATTTGAATTTGAAATTTTTAGAAATAGGTTCTTATTTGCAAGATCTCCTATTTGAAAAGGGGAGCCTAGTTCTAAATTATGAATCAAATTGTGAAATTTACACCTTTTTGAATAAGCAAAGGATAATTGAAAATCATGTTTTCAATTTTAAGTTTAATGAATCAAATTTTAAACATGGAATTGCTTATCAACTTGAATCAAATCAGTGGGATGAGATAGGCATAATAAGAATTTCTATTTTTGGCCTAATCTTATTTTTATTGGATTCTTATAAAACTTGGCAGGCATATAATCATATATGTTTTCTAAAGTGTGCTAATCGTATTTGGGATCCAGGGAAATGATGGCAGAAATTTTGTAGTGTCTTGTACATAATGTATATTTTTGTAAATAGTCTTTTGGATTTTGTTTTCTTGTTTTTGTGTTTGTACATAAGTTGTGGTTTTGTAATGTTTTGTTATTGGTTCTGTTGTCAATGTTGTCAAGTCTAGGAAGTGGATTCACTCGCTTTATCAACTTTGCAATTTTGGTTTTGCAAATTTATGTTTTGTATAGCTTGTTGTTTTGTGAGCTTGTTAGTTAGTTATTTTGCTGATTTTATTAGTTGGTGATGTTGTTGATGTTTATTTTTGTTTGTTTAGTGTTTATCAGATTTTTGGTTGTGTTTTTAGTATAGCAATAAAATGGCTTTGCCAGATTTTGGAGTTTCATTATTTTGATGTGTGTTGTTGAATTTGACAAAGTTTCAGTGAGGTTTTCTTGATTGAGGTAGTTGTTATCGAGACACTAATCATTTGATGATTTTGTCTAGTATTTGGGCCTGGGTCATATAGGATAAAATTACCTATTTTGAAAACTTGTAAAACCTAGAGAAAAGGAAAAGTGAGATGTTAGTCTATATCTTCATGAATGTGAACTAAGATAAGGAAATTTGAAATATTAGAATCATATTGCAAAAGCTTCACGAGTACCACAAACACATTAAGGAATATTTTTTGAAATTTTGGATGTATGAAGTTGTCAATTTTACATATTAAGGTGAAAAATTTTATATACTCTTTCAACCTTACCTGATCTCTAACCCAAGTGGCAGGTGGATTTGTTGCAAAGTACCATATTACCGAATAAAAGAAAAAAATGAAAGAAAAAAAAATGAGGGATAAAAAATGAGAGATGAAATGATGAATACAATTGAAAATAAAGTCAAATCTATCACCATGAACTAGATAATCTTCACCGGAGCTATAGACGCTCGACTGGCAGTGAAGCTATGTCTAAAATAAAGGAAATGCAACATCCAAAATTCACCTAATATTTGGGAGTTTCAGATAATATCTACCGGAGCTATAGACGCTCGGTAGGCAGTAGAGCAATGTCTGAAGGGAATTAGGTGGAGGTATTTCTTCAAAGAGGAAATGTTCATAGCCTGAAATGCAAAATTGACAATGGAATGTTGAATGGTTTCAAAATATATAGAATGAATCACTTTGCACACACCGAGCTGATGTTGATGATTCTGATGGTTCATGTCGAATTGGTCTATTCTCATTCTCTAGATATCATTGATGCTTATAATTCTAATATTTGGGTTTTTGTTGTTTTCAGAGTTTGGTTTTTAAGTTCGAAATGTCCAGGGACATTTACCAGCAGAGTCGCCATTTGTTGTGACTCCTTCACAATGACCCCAAAATTTGGGGACCCACTTGAAATTTGAAAGCTTGTTTCAAATTGTTGCTTGCGCTTATTGTTCACCGTTGTCATCATTGAAATATCAAGAATGCTTATCTTCCTTCGAATGGTCTTATAGCAGGGTCCATTGTCAAAATTCACCTCATGATCTGAAGATCCTGAAGTTATGCTTGTATGGTCATTTTGATTATGGTCTTTGAGTTGTATTATTGTTGTTATGTTATGTTTATGTCAAGGGTGTTTTATTTTGTTTGTTATTAATATTGATAGGTTAGGTTTTGTAAAGATGTTTTGTGTTATGTTAAATTTTTAAGTCTCATGTATACCTAGTATTTTTTGGTTTGTTTTATATGTTTTGTTATGTTATGTTGTTTTAGTTTTATGTTGTCTTTAAATTTTATGTTTGTTATTTAGTATATATTTTTGGTGTTATTTTAATATATTTTTGTTTATTATAGTGGTGGTCATATAGGTTGCATGTTCGTATGTTATGTTTAGTTATGTCTTGTTTTAAATTAATTAAATTATAAAGTTTTATAACTTTATAATTTAATATATTTAAAATTGTTATTTTATAAACTTGTTTTAAATTAATTAAATTATAAAGTTTTATAACTTTGTAATTTAATTATATTTAAAAAGGTTATTTTATAAATGTTTTATATTCTAATTAATATTTGTTTTGTTGGTAGGATTATTAAAATATGTTGAATAGAGGATGTGTTCGTGGGTTTCATGGGCATGTCTTAACTTTAAATTTTGAATGCCAATGAGGAGAAATATTAATCCTTTGAAAAGGCTTTATTGATATTAGGGTTTCAAGAATTCATTTTTAAAACTGATGGAACGGAGCAAACTAATCAAGAGGAACGAATTTCTTAAGTTATAAATGGAGAATTAGAAACCAAAGAGAAGGGTCGGACAGGTTGGAGAAAAAGAGGAAAGATTGAAAGGAGCCAAATAGAAGACCAAGTTGTAGAGGAAGCTACATTTGCACATGAATACAGAGACTTTGTTGGATTCATTGTAAGATCTAATATTTTGTATCAAATTCAATTTTTATTAAAAGCAAGCACTATTGTGGTGTTTTTAATTTATAAGTTGATTGATATAATTTTTTAATTAAAATTTCCATAGAAGATAGCACCAAATTTGTGGTAGGATTGTGTAAAATATGGTATGCCTGAGTTTGGTTTTCAAAGTTGTGTTTTTCTATGTTGTAGCAAGTTTATCCAACGTTTTATTCAAATTTGTTTCTTTACCCTAAGACCTTTTTAATTTATTTGAGGCATTAAGATTTAAGATAAAACCTAGTTTATTTTATAAAAGATTTAAATTTTACAACTAGGTTAAAGTTTGAATTTATCACTCAAATATTTAATTCTATAAATATTTTGGGTGAATAAATTTCACAGAGGAGGGAATCAATGAGCTTTTGATTTTAAATTTCATAAAGTTTATAAAGTTCATTGAATTTGTTTTATTAAAACCCTAAGTTGAATTTCAAAGATTCAGATTTATAGAAAGGGTTGTAAAATTTATTTAGGTCAAATATTTAAGTTAATAAATATTTGACAAATAAATTTCTAGAGAAGAGAAGGATTATATGGATTATTGATTTTAATATCATAAAATTTTAAAATCCATAATTTGAGATTTATTTATGTTTCTGGAAGTTTGATTTATTAAAATTTTCAATCTCAAATCATAAAGTCCAAAGTATACTATTGAAAGGATTAAATTTATTTACTTCAAATATTTAGTTTAATAAATATTTGAAAATAAATAAACATCACATTAAGGAAGATTACGTGAATTCTAATTTTCATATTATAAAGTACAAAACTTTATAATTAGAATTCATACATATTAATTATTTATATTTATTTATTTCAAATATTTGAATTAATAAATATTTGAATAAATAAATATTTGGTTTAAAAGGTTATATGAATTCTAATTTTTATATTATAAAGTACAAAACTTTATAATTAGAATTCATACACATTAATTATTCATATTCTATGAAAAGAAGCAAGGATTATAAAGCTTAGAATATTCTAAAAGCCCAAACATAGGGATTATAAAGTGTTTCACATTTTATAATTAGGGTTTTTATTTTATTCATCATTTATTAGATCTGATTTTAAGCTTCATTCATGAAATAAATGTAAGTTTTGAATTAAAATGCTTTAAAACATTCATGCAAGTTTAATATAAGGTTAAAAGCATTTTTAATCAAAGTTCATCTCGTAACATACCCAAAATTTATCTCTTCTTATCAACGAATATATATATATATATATATATATATATATATATATATATATATATATATATATATATATATGTTCATATTCATGTGGCAAAGATCTAATCCATAACCTAAGATAGGCATATTCCATTTGAATTGTATCTTTCAAGGCATATAGCTTCAAGAGCTATAGAGACTTGATCAGAGTCTCTTTAAGTAGAAGTGATCAGCTTCTATGAAACCCTCATACCTCACTTGGTATGAGTATGTTGGCCAAGCATACTGGTTTCATCCTCATAAAAGGAGGATATCACCAAGTGGTCCACCCAGACCAAGTGAATGCCTTGAAGATGGTGAACCACACCAATGGTAAACCATCATAGATGGAATAACCACACCTATGGTTATCCATAAATCTTAGCTCTGATCCAATCCATCTAGAAATGAGTTCTAAGACTACTATATCACTATTGTGATAAGAATCCATGGAACATATATATTTAATCCTCCTTACACATTATTACACCCTTTATTAGGCAATCCCTCTATTGAATTCCTTTTAAATGGAAAATACTAGTCCCATGTAAATTTAATTCTTTAGTGTAGAGTGGAGGATCTATCTTGGTTTGTAAATCAAGGTCAAAGTGCCCTCTTGAGAGTTTCATTCCACAATATAATTTCAACTAAACCATATTGAGTGCATTTAATCCATGAAGCAATATTCATTACATCTTATCCTTAGGTTTGAAGAATTATGTGAGACTCCTGTTTAACAAAATTTGTGTTGCATAAATTTAATTTTTCTCTCTTAATATTTGGTCTCTATTGCATAACAATTATTGGAATCCAACAACATGAACATAATTAGTGTTGTATATGAAAAGGTGTATCATTCATAAATAATCATCCCACAATGATATAATAAGTTGGACAAATTCCTTGAATCATTAACACATTTAAACAAACCTCCATTCTTCACATGAATTTATTATTTTAACAATACTACTTACTAAAATCATTCATCATTACCCATTATAATCCAAAAATAAATGATACAATATCAAAAAATTAAGTGTACTTTTCCAGCATCCATACATGTTTAAACTATTGAAATTTTAGCATACATTCAATGCATAAAAATAAGCATTACATATATCATTTTTCTTTTGAAAGCAAATGTAACATTCACAAGAATTAATAAGACAACCACAAATTATTGACACAAATATTTCTCTTGGGAAACCCTGACGGGAAAAACCCAGCCTCCAAAATATATATATCTTCCTTTTACTCATAAACTCATGGTGTCTAGGTTACAATAATAAAAGGGCATCTACATACCCCTTCTAGTCAAATCTAAATAGGTATACAAATATCCCATCTCAAATTTATGATACCATCAAGGAATTTTCCAATTTCATTTCTCTAAATCATTAGAGGAAACTCTTGCCACAAAGGAACTCATCCGTTCCCTTAATAATCACAAGATCATTAAGGACCTCTTTAGAAGCCATGGTGTAAATAGGGAATCTATAGTGATACCTTACATTGTTTATGAAAGTCATTGGAAGTATATTTTGGAGATGCCTTTTTGAAATTAGAGGCAATCCTATCAATTCCCTCTTAAATGAATTCTAAATTCATTTCCTCAAGTTGATAAATGATCAAATTTTACTTCATAAATTAAATTCCCATACCCTTAATTTAAAAAGTATTCATCATTTCCATTTAATACGCTAGATCAATCACTTTTGTGAAATAATATAAGTTATTACTATTTCCTAAACTAGCTTAATATACTAATTTAAATACCATCTAATCTTTGTTCAACAATCTATCCTATGCTTACATAATGCAAGGGTAATAATTTATCCCTTTTTCTAGAAGAAGTTTTCAAGAATGAATATTTACTTTAATCCTTCACTCATTCAAAATAACCCTCTAACAACTTTTCAACTTACATTACATATTAGAATCTATAAATCCATATTGGTGTAACAGATTGGGTCTTATAACTCTATATTGGTTTTCAGTTCCTATTCCCCAATAATCATTAAACCTCCTTAATTTGAAGGTCCGAAGAAATCTCCAATTGGTCACCCCAACAGATGTGACCACATGGCAAGAGGATGGTCCTAAACTAAGGATTATCATCCTAACACGAGTTTGCTAATGTGAAGTGCCTTCAACTAGCATGCATATGACCCTACTCGGTACAGTATCCAACAACCCTATGGTGAATGTAAAGGATTGTAGTTTCCATTCTAACATGCTTTTTACCTACCACACAAGGTGTGTGGAACAAGGAAAGTAGGTTTTTCTTGCAATTATTTCCAAGCATAGGCATCGACGACATTCTCATAGTGGTCTGATTCCTAAGACCTAGGACATGAATAGGCATGGTTTAACTTGGTTTCCACCGCTAACCTAGCATCCACAGTTGGAATCGACTATAATGGTTACTACCATGTGATATTTTGGATACAGATGGTCCTCTCAATAGTGTACATCTTAATATGCTTTTATAGGGAGCACGTGGCCCATGAATTTGGTTTCTCTAATTCATAGGTGGCACATTACAAAATCTACAATCCATAAAAATATTCAATTGTTTACACTGAATATTTCCCTCAATTTTATGTGTTACAAGAATATTTCCCCCATATCAGGAATGCAAAAGAGGATTTATGTTATAAAATCTTTTACATACCCTTAATTAAATATCCACTAAGAAGTGGTTGTGAGAACTATGTGGCAAGCAACCACAAGTGGTTACCTTGAGTTATAAGGGTACTCAAATTTTGTTTGATCAAATATAACTTAATACATTTCGCATCGTATATTAAAGGCTTACATCGAAATCAAATATTAAAGAAATCTAATATTACATTAGATCAAAATAAAATCTAATCAATCCTTTGATATTCGAAAAGAAATCTAATTTTTAAATTAGATTGAAAAGAATACAATTTCTAATTAAAACCATATAAAGACAACATTACTGCATTATCCTTCTTTCTACTTGAGTTCTTTCTTAAATAAAGAGGAAAGATATAACCTGTGTCTTAAGTTTTCTATCCCCAATTGGTCTTTGTCACATTTTCTAAGACCTCCTTCTTTCAATGATCTTTCCAATTTTGTTCTCTATCATAACTAGAAAATCAATCATGCCTTCTAGTTTCTGATCCACCCCAAGGTGGAGAGCACACTCCCTAGGGCCATTAGGATTTCCTAGATCCTAGATAGCCATTTCTTCCCAAAATACCTTCTATTTATAGGGAAATTCTCCCCTCATGGGCCAAATAGTGGCCTTATTATAATAATATTAGAAATATGCTTTGGCCCCATTATGACTTCATCATGTCCTTCAAGGGTTCTCTAGGGATGAGGTGAGTGACAAAACCCATACTATTGAGGCATAATATAGTTACAAGGTTAGAACTATTTTTTATAAGCTATGATATCCTCTCATAATCCCACCAATATAGGGCAGCCACATGAGTACTTCCAAAAATATAGGATGACCCATGAGTTATTTAAAAATTCCTTTGTCCTTTTTTGGTCCCATCCACATAGGGTCCACTAAATTTTCACATAATTTATTGTATGGTTATAATTTTGTAAAATATGATTTCTCAATTTTATTTCTCACAAAATCTCATAATTAATTATCTTCTCTAAAAGATAATTAATATTTTTCTATCCTCCCTAAAATTCCTTTATTGGAATTTTTGTAGGATTCTTTAGGGTCATGCCCCTTCTATTAGGCATTAATTGATCCCCCAAGATCAATTAATATTCTTTAAATAAGGTAGGAGGGTAACGGGTCATGACATACACCCCCTAGATTAAACATAATCCTCTGTGTTTGCACATCTACCTTCCAAAGATACATTTGCCTAGCAATCACTAGCTTTTACCCTGCTATTTTACAATCAAATTCTTCTATTATCTAGCACTTCAATCTCGATGGAAAGCTCTATCTTCCATCCAAGCGAGTACTTGGACCTGTAAAAATGTAAAATATCAGCAGTACCATATCCTTGTAAACAATATAACATCCATATTGCATATCAACAAGTATTGAAAGCATCATCAATACACAATATTAATACAAAACTACAATTTAACTCATTTCAAATTGCACCAACAATTGATCTAGAGAACTGTAGTGTTAAAATTTTCCAAAATGATGTTACAAGGATATCATGAAATTATGCATTTGTACCTTAATAGACATAAAAAGTCTTGTTAGTTTTATCAAAAATCCCACCAAGGAGTATCAC
This sequence comes from Wollemia nobilis, assembly GCA_028583015.1. NCBI lineage: Eukaryota > Viridiplantae > Streptophyta > Pinopsida > Araucariales > Araucariaceae > Wollemia > Wollemia nobilis. Next base: position 2,910,859 of record JAQPPZ010017106.1, read on the forward strand.
AGTATAATTTGGTTATCCTTTGCAATGAATTAGGTCTCAATTCAAGATATTTGCATATATCCTAATATTCCTTTTAATTCCAGAGCATCCACCCAAATGTCTCCTGGTTTATATCATCATGGAGAATTCCCATACCTTCTCCAAGAATGGACACCAATCCATTCTTCAAATCATTTAATCAAGATTCAATATACATGCATTCTTTTGTATCACAAATTAACTAATTCAATTTACCATAAACAATAATATTCAAATAACCTTCAAATACAAAGTTGCTAATGTTTATACCTCATCCTTAGCATTAATAGACTACTACAAAATTATGGTCTACAGAGTGGGTCTCCTATGGACCTTAAGGTTGATGCTCATGGGTATGTTTTTCTCCTTGTACTATGCTGGTACTAATGGATGGAGATGGTGGTGGAGCTATCACTCTAGCAACTGGTTGTGGTGGAAGAAGCATACCATTATTTAAAAATGCTACCAAACAAGATTCTAGAAATACAACATTAAATTCTTCTCTTAGCTGTCAAAATTGGGAATTTTCTGTGAGCATGGTTGCCATCGTTGTTGCTCTCCAGTTATTTCTTTGTAACATTTTTTATTTGAGCCGATCCCACTCTGCTATGGTAGCATCTCTCTCTGATATTAACCTCAATATTTCCTACGCCCAAGCATCCTCCTAAGCTTGTTGCACCAAAGATTTCCTCTTTGTTGCATTGATGTTTTTCCTAATTCTTACCATAATTATTATACCTGCTAAATAAGGTGTTACTTTAGATCAACTTCTACTAGGGTATGTGCAGCAACAGATAAGTAATCAGAAGTAAAAGAATCATAAAGCATAGAATGAGATTCATTCCACTTAACACCAATATCATCCAGGTGAATCCTACCATAAATATGATCACATTGGATGTCATGGGCGTAAAATTTTTTCAATACTCAAATGATCGTTAGGTCCATCTACATCTATTTTTGTACACACATTTAACAATCGTATCCTAAAAATCCTATGGTAAATCATTCATCCCCTTTTCTTTGGCTTGATTTTCCTATAGATGATTTTGTGTTGACTAACCAAGGCACATCATGCCTTTTTCAATTTTTGAGATGGCACGTGTCCTCTTGCTTTCACATGAAGTCCTATCATTGTCCTCTTCCATAATTCCATTAGATTTTATCATGCACACTTATTTTTAGTGCTTTATCCTCTAGTATGCTTTTCAAAATCTAAACAAAATCAAGCATTCTTGAAGAGAAATTTATTCCCTTACCTCCCTTTGGTTGGAAACCAATTTAGCCATAATGTTTATCTATGAGGAAGCTCAACATGAATTCTATGAGTCTCTACTTTGGAATCCTCGATCCTTGCTTCAAGAGGGGGAAGAATTGCATAATTTATTACAATATTAAGCTATCGAAGCTCGATAAGCCCTCCTATCCATGGATCATATTTATTACAATACTTCAATCCAATATTCTCACTGTGACATTTGGTTAAGGAATAATTCCCATAATTACTTAGCATTTGAGAGTCCTTTAAGTCATTTTGAGTGGTTTGACCAATTTTTTAGTTTTCCTAACTAGACATTCCATGTCTCATTTGGAAATTCCTGGTTGCATCCCATAAGTGATCCTCTAAATATCCCCTTTCTGTTCCTACCATCATGTTATTTGGAGGTAGTGAATAAATATGTTCCCACTGGAGAAGGAGCTCTCTGTAGTGGTCTTTACCAGAGCCTTCTTTATGAGAGGTATGTACAGACATGCCTATTTTTGGAGATTGAAAATAGATTCACTCTGACTCGGTGTCTGACAAAAATAAATTTCTATTACCTCGATCTCATAGCACTCCCTAGCCATATTATGCATTTGATAGATCCTTAATAATTTGTTATAATGTTCCTCCTCCAGTTATTTACTCTGAGCATGACTGGTCACCAAACTAGGATGTTGATAGCTTAGATTCGGATTGATAACCAGATGTTTTTTTTATCTATCATTGTTAATACATCCAGCTCTTAATTTTGGCATAATTGTATTTCAAGTACTTCTTAATAAAGTTTTCTATATTTTGGTCCATTATTTGATGTTCCATTTTCCTTTGATAAATAATACCACATGTATGACATGGCAGATAATTTTTGGTTTAAATAACTTATCACCCCATATTACTTTCAACCACCACTAGGGTGGTCGGGTGCATATTTACGAAATAATATGGCTAAATTGCATGTGGAAATGACACATGGGATTCTAGGGCTTACTTGATGAAGTTCCGTAATTCTCATATTTGGGGGGACTTATGTGAAGTTTCACCCTCCTTGCTTTCTTCCACCATATCGGAGTTTCGATTTCTATTATTGTTATCGGGTGACTTCTTCTACCATTTCCTACACCTTAGCCTCTGATTGGGAGAATCCCAAAGTGTATTGTAACATTGATCAAAATTAAAATAAAGAAAACTTTTTTGTTTGAACTAACTTAAATTTATGTTTGTATCTCCTAAGGTTTCACTTTTAGTTATGACTATAGTCGTTTAAGTTGTCCAAATTGGTTGGAAAATTATAATTCAAGTGAATCCTTAGTACATCAGAATATTTACTCTTACACAGTATGCCTTAAAGATATAGATGTCGAGTAATTTCCCAAAAGAGTCTAAGGTACACCGCTTAAAATCTATGCAAGAGGGTTCACTTAGCTCTTCCACTTTCGAATGACTAGGGATCTACTCATGGGAAATAGGAACTCAGACATCATCATCCCAAGAACTTACCAAGTGTCTATTTTAGAGTTGTGGAATTTTCTCTCAAGTATAGTTTCATGCCCCATGTATTTTCTAACCTAGACTTTCACTGGAACCTATCAGTTAGCCTAGGCTCTGATACCAACTGTAATGTACCCAAAAGTTACATATTTTTATCCATAATATATATATATATATATATATTTTTTTTCATCTTCATGTAGCAAATATTTAATCCATAATCTAAGGTAGGCATATTCCATTTGAATTGTATCCTTCAAGGCATATATCTTCAAGAGTTATAGAGACTTGATCAAAGTATCTTTAAGTAGAAGTGATTAGCTTCTATGAAACCCTCATACCTCACTTGGTATGAGTATGTTGACCAAGAACACTAGTTTCATCCTTATAAAAGGAGTATATCACCAAGTGGTCCACCCAAACCAGGTGAATGCCTTGAAGATGGTGAACCACACCAATGGTAAACCATCATAGATGGAATAACCACACCTATGGTTATCCATAAATCTTAGCTCCGATCCAATCCATCTAGAAAGGAGTTCTAAGACTACTATATCACTATTGTGATAAGAATCCATGGAACATCTATCTTTAATCCTCCTTACATTATTACAACCTTGATTAGGCAATCCCTCTATTGAATTCCTTTTAAATGGACAATACTAGTCCCATGTAAATTTAATTCTTTAGTGTAGAGTGGAGGATCTATCTTGGTTTGTAAATCAAGGTCAAAGTGCCCTCTTGAGAGTTTCATTCCATAATATGATTTCAACTAAACCATCTTGAGTGCATTTAATCCATGAAGCAAGATTCATTACATCTTATCCTTAGGTTTGAAGAATTATGTGAGACTCCTACTTAACAAGATTTGTGTTGCATAAATCCAATTTTTCCCTCTTAATATTTGGTCTCTATTGCATAATAGTTCTTGGAATCCAACAACATGAACATAATCAGTGTTGTATATGAAAAGGTGTATCATTCATAAATAATCATCCCACAATGCTATAATAAATTAGACAAATTCCTTGAATCATTAACGCATTTAAACAAACCTCCATTCTTCACATGAATTTATTATTTGAACAATACTACTTACTAAAATCATTCATCATTACCCATTATAATCCAAAAATAAATGATACAATTAAATTACTTTAAATTATCAACATATCAAAAAATTGAGCGTACTTTTCCAGCATCCATACATGTTTAAACTACTAAAATTTTAGCATACATTCAATGCATAAAAATAAACATTACATATATCATTTTCCTTTTGAAAGCAAATGTAACATTCACAAGAACTAATAAGACAACCACAAATTATTGACACAAATATTTATCCTAGGAAACCCTAACTGAAAAACCCAGCCTCCAAAATATATATCTTCCTCTTATTCATAAACTCATGGTGTCTAGGTTACAATAATAAAAAGGCATATACAGATCCCTTCCAGTCAAATCTAAATAGGAATACAAATGTCCCATGTCAAATTTATGATACCATTAAGGAATTTTCCAATTTCCTTTCTCTAAATCATTAGAGTACACTCTTGCCACAAAGGAACTCATCCGTTCCCTTAATAATCATAAGGTCGTTAAGGACCTCTTTAGAAGCCATGGTGTAAATAGGGAATCTATAGTGATACCTTACACTATTTATGAAAGTCATTGGAAGTATATTTTGGAGATGCATTTTTGACATTAGAGGTAATCCTATCAATTCCCTCCGAAATGAATTCCAAATTCATTCCCTCAAGTTGATAAATGATCAACTTTTACTTCATAAATTAAAGTCTCATACCCTTAATTTAAAAAGTATTCATCATTTCCATTTAATACGCTAGATCAATCACTTTTGTGAAATAATCTAAGTTATTACCATTTCCTAAACTAGCTTAATATACTAATTTAAATACCATCTAATATTTGTTCAACAATCTATCCTATGCTTACATAATGCAAGGGTAATAATTTCCCCTTTTTCTAGAAGAAGTTTTCAAGACTTAATATTTACTTTAATCCTTCACTCATTCAAAATAACCCTCTAATAACTTTTCAACTTACATTACATATTAGAATCTATAACTCCATATTGGTGTAACGGATTGGGTCTTATAACTCTATCTTGGTTTTTAGTTCCTATTCCCCAATAATCATCGAACCTCCTTGATTTGAAGGTCCGAAGGAATCTCCAATTGGTCTCCAATTGATCACCCCAATAGATGTGACCACATGGTGAGAGGATGGTCCTAAACTAAGGATTATCATCCTAACACAAGTTTACTAACGTGTAGTGCCCTCAACTAGCATGCATATGATCCTACATGGTACAATATCCAACCACCCAGTGGTGAATGTAAAGGATCGTAGTTTCCATTCTAACATGCTTTTTACCTACCACACAAGGTGTGTGGAACAAGGAAGGTAGGTTTTTATTGTAATTCTTTTCGAGCGTAGGCATCGACGATGTGCTCATAGTGGTCCGATTCCTAAGACCTAGGACATGAACAGGCATGGTTTAACTTGGTTTCCACCCCTGACCTAGCATCCATGGTTGGACTCGACTACAATGGTTACTACCATGTGATCTTCTAGCTATAGATGGTCCTCTCAATAGGGCACATAATTGTATGCTTTGATAGGGAGCACATGGCCCATGAATTTGGTTGCTCTAATTCACAGGTGGCACACTACAGAATCCACAATCCACAAGAAGATTCAATCATTTACATCGAAGACTAAAAGTTCTCTGATATTGCCTAGAATAAAGTCCTGTGTTATCAAATATCTCAGGGGTACTATCGAAACCCTCAAGCCTACTGGATAGCCTAGAACCACTTATAATCATATTGCGTGTTCTCTAATTGGAGTCTAGTCGAATGTTTGGTTGGTAATGCTGAAACAAAGGAGTGCTAGGGTTCGATTTTCTTCCAACTATATTCCTGGACAGGGGTAATGAATCGTCAAGGAGCTTTCGATTGTCAAATGACATGATCCCCATATAGGAGTTTTGATTTCCGTATTTGATTTTCCCATCAACTCCAAGGCTCAACAAGTGTCCTATTCCAAAAGTAATCATTTTAAACTAACATTGATAGCTAAAATCATTCATTTGGGGCTCAATGTTGTGATTGTCCATGATGAGAGTCACAGAGCATAACTTTGAAACCAGGTGAAGAGGGGTTCACATATTTTCTCGACCTTCATTGAACATCATGAGAATCAGTAAGGTCTTAGCTTTATCGAAGTATGACCCTTCTTTCATGGTACTGAAGGTCCATAGATTGTGCCCCTCCAATCAATCTGATAGATGATGGTGATAGAGCTCTTATGGAGTCGATATCTTTAGTGATTTGTCATTAGGTGCAACGAATTCCAATGTCTAAATAATTTTTAGTTGTCACTCAGACACTATTTTGAGGTAGATTCCTTTCAATTGTGTTTAAGAGATTTATCTACGAACAAAACATATCATTTGAAATCCTCTATAAAATTTTGGAATAGGTCATATCTTGACTGGCTATATTACGAAGATGGATGGGTCATTGGCAGCATCCAGAGGAAACATTCTCACTTCATTCTCGACGAGACTATGACAAAAGCAAACCCATTGTGCTAAACAACTTCGGCCTTCGTTGGAACAAAAGAATATAACATTCCTAGATTCATACCAAAATTTCCAATTGCTCCCGCATGGTTACAGACAGGGACATCAATCGAGTAAATACATAGTCAAGAACTAGGGTTTATATATGGGAACAGGGTCGATCTATGGTATTCCTTGTGTGGAATTCTGGCCCCATTAGGATCGATCCTGGATTTTCCCTACGAATATGCTTGATGAAATTCACGACCCAAAAAGTTTAATTCCTTAGTTTTATGTGTTACAAGAATATTGCCCCCATATCAGGAATGCAAAAGAGGATTTAGGTTATAAAAGCTTCTACATACCCTTAATGAAATATCCATCGAGGAGTGGTTGTGAGAACTATGTGGTAGGCAACCACAAGTGGTTACCTTGAGTGATAAGGGTACTCATATTTTCTTTGATCAAAGATAACTTAATACATGCCACATCGTATATTAAAGGCTTACATCAAAATCAAATATTAAAGAAATCTAATATTACATTAGATCGAAATAAAATCTGATCAAGCCTTTGATATTCGAAAAGAAATCTAATTTTTAAATTAGATTGAAATGAATACAATTTCTAATTAAAACCATATAAAGACAACATTATTGCATTCTCCTTCTTTCTACTTGAATTCTTTCTTAAAGAAAGAGGAAAGATATAACCTAGGTCTTGAGTTTTCTATCCCCAATTGGTCTTTGTCACATTTTCCAAGACCTCCTTCTTTCAATGATCCTTCCAAGTTGGCTCTCTATCATAACTAGGAAATCCATCATGCCTTCTAGTTTCTGATCCACCCCAAGGTGGAGAGCATACTCCCTAGGGCCATTAGGATTTCCTAGATCCTAGATAGCCATTTCTTCCCAAAATGCCTTCTATTTATAGGAAAATTCTCCCCTCATGGGCCAAATAGTGGCTTTTTTTATTATTATTATATATATATATATATATATATATATATATATATATATATATATATATATATATATATCCCCCCCCCCCCTCCCCCCCCCCCCCCCCCCCCCCCCCCCCCCCCCTTATTATAATAATATTAGAAACATGCTTTGGCCCCATTATGACTTCATCATGTCCTTCAAGGGTTCTCTAGGGATGAGGTGAGTGATAAAAGCCATACTATTGAGGCATAAGATAGTTACAAGGTTAGAAATATTTTTTATAAGCTATGAGATCCTCTCATAATCCCACCAATATAGGGTAGCCACATGAGTACTTCCCAAAATATAGGATGACCCATAAGTTATTTAAAAATTCCTTAGTCCTTTTTAGGTCCCATCCACATAGGGTCCACTAAATCTTCACATAATTTATTGTATGGTTATAATTTTGTAAAATATAATTTCTCAATTTTATTTTTCACAAAATCTCATAATTAATTATCTTCTCTAAAATATAATTAATATTTTTTTATCCTCCCCAAAATTCCTTTATTGGAATTTTTGTAGGATTCTTTAGGGTCATGCCCCTTCTATTAGGCATTAGTTGATTCCCCAAGATCAATTAATATTATTTAAATAAGGTAGGAGGGTAGCGTGTCATGACATAATCTTTTAAAATAGATTTGCATTCTCAAATATTAGCTTTAAAATATAAGTTTATTCATTTTGAGGAAGTAAATTATACTGATGAAAATGCAAGTAATGATTTCAAGATCAAAATATTTGTTATACTAGGCCCCTTGTTAACAGTTGATTGTTAATCCCTGAGATTTCTGTGCACTTAATTGACATAAATTCATAGCGTGCTACGTAAAATAACCTTAAAGAGATATATTTTCTTTGCAAGAGAGGATTACGATCCTAATTGACAGGTTATATTTGTAATAAGACAAAATCACACCTCAACAGGTTTCTCATTGTATCTTTCATAGTCTTGGGAGAAGAATTATACCTATTTCTTGCAGCTAAGATGATCCTGCAATTGTTTTAGGTTTGGTTTTTTATATGGATTCTTCCTACTCCAAGTGTGTTTGTTGCACTTCGGGTTTTATGGATTTTGAAAACTCTACTAATTTTCAACATTCAAGTAGCACAACCCCATATATAGTGGGGTCTCGTAACTTGTGGAGATCCCTCATTTTTTATATCCTATTTTCTAGGATGTAGATTGTTCTTTCTAGGGATTTCCTTCTTGGGCCCTTTTGGGTGGGACTATACATTTAAAATTTAAATTTTGAATTTCTTGCTTATTGTCACCACTTGTTCTTTTGTCCTCTTGGATGGGATTCATTGATTTATTTTTTCATTTGTATTTTTTATCTTGAGCATTGCGTGGGCTAGATTCATTAATTTTAAAATTTCCTTATTTGTACTTCCTATCCCGAGCCCCTTCTGGATGGGACTCCTCATTGAAGAATTTTACCTCTTATTTTTTTATCACGTGGGATGATCTCATGTTTTATTGTTGAAGGTTTTGGAGATAGTTCCTCCAAGAATGTCTTATGGTGCAGATATTCTCTTTGTAGAGACCATATCCCTATGAATATTACCTCCATGGTCCAATTTGTAACCATTTTTTGTAAAATATTTTGGGGCCCTTTCAAAACCCACTCCATCAATAAAAAAAAAGATAAGCAAAGATTAACTATTCAAAGCAAGCAAGGCTCTTTCTGACCCCATTTATTTTTAGCCTTACAACTTAAAAAGGTAATTAGAATATATGGAATGTTGTATGTGATTAAATTAATGGAAAGGAAGGGATATTCAAAATTATTTGAGAAACATCCAATTTTACATGAATTTAGGGATGTGTTTTTGAAAGATCTTCTAGGCCTTCGACCTCAACATGAATTTGATTTCACTATTAAATTAATATATAGAGTTAAATCTATTGCTAGTGCATCCTATAAAATGACCACTATTACATTGTAGGATTTAAAGGTGCAACTCCAAGACTTGTTGTAAAAAGGTTTGATTAAACCTAGTGTGTTGCCCTGGGGTACTTCAATATTATTTGTAAAGAAGTATGGGTCCTTAAGAATACGTATAGATTAAAGGATGTTGAATAAGGTTACCATCAAGAAAAAGTATCCCTTATAGTTAATTGATATTTTTGATCAATTAAAATATGTCACCATTTTCTCAAAGATTGACTTAATATCAGAATATCATCTATTGAGAATTCATGAGGAAGACACACAAAAAATGACTTTCAAGACAAGATATGGATATTATGAATGTATGGCTCTACTATTTGGATTGAAAAATGCACCAACGACCTTTATGAGCCTAATGAAAAACGTGTTTAGTAAATAACTATATGATTTTGTGTTGATATTTTCGGATGGAATCTTGATTTACTCCTACACTAAAGAAGAAGATGACCAACATTTAAGATAGGTTTTAAAGGTGTCGAGGAAGAATCAACTATATGGAAATTTATCAAAGTGTGACTTCTATGTTTCAAAAGTATAATATTTAGGTCATATTATATCTAGAGAAGGAATTGATGTTGACCCAAAGAAAACTAAAGCCATACTATGTTGGCCTGCACCTACTAATATGTCTAAAATTTGAAGCTTCATGGGAATGACTAGTTACTATAGGCAGTTTGTGGGAAAACTTCTCATGGATTGCATAATCTATTACTAAACCTTCAAAGAGAAGAAAAAGAGTTCAAATGGATGGAAAAGTGTGACGCTACCTTTGCAACCCTTAATAATAAGCTTACTACAACACCAATTCTCAAAATACCTAATCCTTTTAGGAATTTTATAGTATGCATAAATACTTTTTTAGAAGGGTTGGGAGGATTTTAATCCCAAAATTGAGCTACATATAAATATAAAAAACTTAAGAAGCATTGAGTTGAACTATGTTACACATGACTTGGAGCTAGTAGTGGTTTTCCATGCTCTTAAGGTATAAAGGCATTACTTGTTAAGGACACATCACCAATGACTATGACACATCTTTACCCAACCAATATTGAATGCAAGGTAAAGAAGGTGGATAGAGTTCTTAGCTGAGTATGAATTTGGTATATAATATATCAAGAAGGAAAATAAGGTGGATGATGTCTTGAGTAGGAAGAGGAATATAATAGGTTTAACCTAGAGTCATGTTGACTTTATTGAAAAAGTAAAAAAATTGCAATTGCAAGACTCGTATTGCATTGAAATTTAAACAGAACTTGAGGCAAATCCTAAGGAAAGTGGGGATTTTAATATAAAATATAAGCTTGTATGCTTCAAATATAGGATTGTTATAACAAAAGTTAGATATTTAAGGAGCATGATTGTTCAAGAGGCACATTGTTCTCCATACTTTTGTCATCTCAAAGGTGCCAATATGAGAGAATATATGAAAATATATTTTATTGGCCTATAATGAAATAGGACATAAATGGTTTCATTGCTAGGTGTCTAGAATACCAAAAATTAAAGGTAGAAAATCAACATCCAATAGAAAACCTACATCAACATGATATACCTACTCAAAAGTGGGAGTTCATATCAATGGATTTTATTGTGGGTTTACCTAAAACTAGTTACCAACATGATGCAATCCTTGTGGTGGTGGATAATTTGATAAAGTTTGCACACTTCATAATGGAAAATATTAAGGATGATGCATTGATAGTGGAAAATAAGTTTTCCAAGGAATTTATTCTTTCTAATAGAGATTCTAGATTTATGTCAAAATTTTGGCAAACTTTTCACCATGCCCTGGGCACCAAGTTGAATATCAGTTCTTCTTACCATCTAAAAATATATGGAAAAATAGAAAGGGTAAACCAAGTCCTCAAAAACATGATCCACATGTATTGCATGGATCAAAAGTCTAAGTGGAAATAGTATCTTTATTTGGTAGAATTTACATCTAACAATAGACACCATCCATCCTTGAAAATGGCCCCATTCGAGGCATTATATGGAAGGATATGCAAACACATCTCTCTTGGGATAATTTGGAAGATTGGGTAGTGATCATACTAGAAACTATTAAGGATATGGAGGAAAAACTCAAGGTGATTTAGCAAAGGCTCAAGGAAGTAGTTGATCACCAAAAGAGTTATGCAAATTTAAGGAGGTCACCAAGGGAATTCTCTATGGGAGACAAAGTGTTCTTAAGGGTGTGATATAAGAAAAGTTTCATCAAGTAAACTAAGTTGGATCCTCAATTTTTTGATACATTTGAAATAATTGATAAGATTAGTATAGTAGCCTATCGACTCACCTTACCACCCAACTTGTCAAAAATCCATGACACCTTATAAATATCCCTACTTAGGAAATATGTTGATGGCCCCTCTCATGTTTGGAATGCATCAAATTATAGATGGTAGATCTATAAAATATTGAGGGGTAACCTATCAATATTTTAGGGTTTCATTATACAAATATAATAAACCATACCTTAGATCAATATAAGGTCCAATGGGACAAATTTTATAATAATTGTGCTACTTGAGAAGATGTCGATGTGATGAGAAAGAAATTCCTATTTTTGTTTGAATAAAATATTTTTTTTTAGAAAAAAACACAAGGGAATATTTTTAGTCTTGGGAGGAGTATGTAATGGCCCATATTTGTAGGACCTTCCCTTTTTATTTGATTGATCTATTAATATGATGATAATTAATGCATGATCATAGTTTGTTCTATAAATATGAACTTATAGTTGTATTGTATGCTTACTAAAGTTAGATTACGCTATTTTTATAATATGGTACTACTGATAAATTTTATGGTTGTAGGACCAAGTACTCTCACGGGTGGATTGGTATGGGACAACCACCAAAATTAAGAGAAATGTAAAATGGGAAATGATGGATTTTTAGTTGATAACCCATAAGGGTTAAACAATCATGTAGAAGCATCTACATGTGTGTGTATGTTATTAAATACATAATTAATAAAGGAGGTTACTATAAAGGAAAAATATCCCTTACATCTATGCTTAGGTGTCCTTTGTAGGTGGTTGATAACCTTGTAGTTATCATAATACATCTTGCTTAGGGAATGAAATTTATACATATCTGCTTAATATTGATTGTATCTTAATTTAGGAGAGGAACACTTTTAGCAAGAGCCCCTATGTTTCTAAGGCTCTTAAATTAACATCATATGCATTATTACTTGCCTTTCAAAGTATAAAACTTAACTACTTGATGAAGTATTAAAACTTAACTAGGTATTAATAATAATGTTAGTATTATTAATACTAAAAATATTAAATATTAATGTTAATAGATAATATTAACATTAGACAAGATAAATTAATAATAGTATTTTAAAATGAGGTATATTTAATTAATTAACTATTATGGTAAGAATGAGATTCTCATTTCTAAATATGATGAACATTGGAATTTAATGGAAGTTTTTAATGCATGAGAATTCAAGAAGACACCTAACCTTTGAGCTCTTCCAATCCATTCCTTTGATCTCCTCTTCCTCAAGAATTCTATTTAGGTGGCTATCTACCAAGCTTTATGGGAGAAAGAAGGAGGGCTAGAAGGAATTGGATGAAGTATTGATTACTAGTGGAAAAGAAAAGAGTCCATAGTTCTTTCATTGTAGAAACAATAAAAATTTCTTCCACTACTATAGTGGTAAGTTCCATCCTTTTCGTTTATTTTTTAAAAAATAATGGATATATGAAGGGTATCCATGGTTATTTAGATTTATCCAATATTTTTGTACTATTAGTGTGCCTTTGTTTAATTTTTATTTATGTGTGAAAGTCAAATATTTATGTGCTTATGAAGTTTTATAGTAACATTTTTGGATAGTTTAGATGGAATAATTGTTAAGTATTTCTTAAATTTATCTTCCTTTTTCCTTGTTGGTCAAATGTCCTTAACCATAAGAAATCCATATTTTTTTTGTGGCTTGGAATTTTGTTCGAACATCCATAATGAAAGGGAATTAAATGTTGCTTTATATGTTAATTTTAGAGTATTAGGTTGACCTGTTTTAGTTTTAATTGATTTGATGTAATGACTGTCCTAAACATAGGTTTTATAAGTTTTTCTTATTAGTGCAAAATGACTAAATTTCTAGTTAGTATATTGAAGGGGTTCATCTTATTGTTTTCTCTAGTGAATGGTAACTGTTTGGAGGAAGCCTAGTTTTTTTCTTTCTCTTCATTGACTACTTCAACTACTACTTTCATCATAAGTCATATATTATATTGTTCTATGTTTTTAGAATGAGATTAAATCAACTCCTTTCTTATACAGGATTTTCTCTATAGTGTAGCATCAAGTTTCTAGATGAGTAGTCATTAGGTGGAATCATATTTGTGAAATGATGGTTGTTTAGAAGCCTATTATATTACAGTCATTTTGTGGCTTTCATATTGTAAATTTATTTATTCTCTATGTTGTAGTTCATTTTCACCTTGTAATTTAGTAGCAATAATTTTCTCATTTATATTTTTTTAATAAGGGGTTAATTTTATTTATTTTTATATGGTATTAATAAAGGAGTTTTTGAAAGAAACCCTACAAACCTTATTTACAAAATATGGAGCACTAGGCAGCCCAGGATAAATCTAGAGGTTCCCCATAAAACTAGTAAGCCTCACATACCAACAAAACTAACCAACAATCCAACAACCAATTTTTTAAAGTAAGCTTTCCTCAAAGGAATACCTAACCACACTCTAAATGATAAAAACAACTACAAAGAACATAAGAGAAATAGGTAATCCAGGCCATGTACTCTCCCATTCCAACAATAAAACTACCACAACCAATGAAAACTAAGTTTGTTGTATCCAATCTACCTCAAATCGAAAAGGGATGCCAACCAATGATAACTTGAAATTAAAAAATACAAATACCTCTAATACTAGGAAAATTAATCTAAACAAAAAAAAAATCAAATAAGTCTAAAGGCATGATTCCCAGCCACAAGAAATGGGACCAACCAAGCCAGGGGACTCACTACAACACAAAAACTTGAAAAATATCTAGGTCACTAAAAGAGCTCCACCAACCATTGGGCATACATCCCAAGGTCACAAGAACTTTTACTACCAAAAACCACATCCTTAAAATTTGAAATAGCAACCAAAAATATGAATACTGCACTGAAACACCTTTGAATCCACCAATTCTGAGAGAAGAGCCATAGAGACCTCCCCCAAAGTTAATAACTAAGAAGGAAACTCCAACCCTCCCTAGCTCAGAATAAATAAACTCCAACATCTACAAAATATAAAAAACTTCTAGATCCACAAAATGACCCAAAATTTGAATAAAACTAGAAATACTCTAAATTTATTAAATAAGAAGTAAAATCTAACCCTCCCCAACTCAGAATAAATAAAATCCAACATCTACAAAATCTAAAAACCTTTTGGATCCAAAAAATGATCCAACATCTGAATAAAACTAGAAATACTCCAAAGTTAATAACTGGGAAGGAAAATCCAACCCTATCCGGCTTAGAATAAATAAAATCCAACATTTAAAAAATCAAAAAAACTTTTAGATCCACAAATTGACCCAACATCAGAATAAAATTGGAAATACTCCAAAGTTAATAACTAAGAAAGTAACTCCAACCCTCCCCAACCTAGAATAAATAAACTCCAATATCTACAAAATCTAAAAATCTTCTCGATCCACAAAATGATCCAACATTTAAATTTTTTTGGAAAGACTCCAACTTTAATAATTAATAAGGAAACTTCAACCCTCCCCAACTCAAAATAAATAAACACCAATATCTACAAAATCTAAAAAACTTATGGATCCACAAAATTATCCAACATTTGAATAAAACTAGAAATACTCCAAAGTTAATAACCAAGAAGGAAACTCCAAACCTTCCTAGCTCAGAATTGTTAAAAATTTTGAGTAGTTCTGTTGTCATTAATGTCAAGAGAGTATTGTTTCAATTTCATCATCATTAAGGACATCAAGTGGTTTTTCCAAAAGCTATAAGGTCTTGAAAATGAATAGGATATAATATATATTTTTTAATTATATGCCTAAAAAGGCCCAAAAGGATGAATACCCAAGGAAGGAGAAGCAAGTTTAAATTAAATAATAATATTATATTATTTAATATTATCGGACAAATTGATGAGGTGAAGTAAACCGGGTCCAAGAGATTATTAAAATAATTTATTCTTGAAAAGACCCATGAAGCAACTTGCAAAATATTTAAAATAATTTATTTAAATTAAAATATTTTAACCCATGGTTAAAATTTTAATTTAAATAAATAATGGATGGCAAAGGTTTTTAAATTTAATATTTAAATCTAAATTCGATTTTCAAAATCGAATGATGGGCCGACGAGTTATGTGCAAGTGAAAACATGTATAAAAAGGGAAAACAAATTCTCATTTTATTATCTTTGACATATGATATTAAGTGATGAGCTATGTTAATATAATTTGTGCACTTTATGTTTCGAGAGAAGAGGTTTTTGTGCTTCAAAAAAGGAAGAAAATAAGCTGGCTTTGAAAAGCGTGGAATTAAAAATAGGTACCACCAATGGCAGTAGCACAGGTGGCAGTTGAGGACAAGCGAAAGCATTGAGAAGGCAAAGACGTGGGTTCGATTCACAAACGTGTGCTTAGCAAGAGGAAAACATTTTTTTTCTCGCTAGAGGACAAAAGACATAAGGGACAAAACGTAAATTGTGTGCCTTGATTTTTGTGTAGGCTCATAGCCCAACTGGTTGCCTAGTGTTGGATAGGGTGTTGAGGAAGCAAGGTTGTATGTTCGAATTTAACTGGAAATATTTTTGGACAAAGTGAAAATAAAAGGTATGCAAATTGTGATTTGATTTTTCAAAGGTTTTTGATATCCGAAAATTCATTATAATGGTTGCATGGAAATATTTTTGGGCAAAGTGAAAATAAAAGGTATGCAAATTGTGATTTGATTTTTCAAATATTTTTGATATCCAAAAATTCATTATAAAGGTTGCATGAAATTTGAAAGGATAGCTTGTGAGTTTTGTTAAGGGAGGTATAAGGTGTAAGAAAATTAAAATATTTTATTTTAATATTGGTGGTCAGAATTTATTAAATGAGATAGGAGTTATAAGGTTTGCAAAGGAAAGTATATTCTATTTTGAGATAAAGCTATGATGTGTTAATTGTTTTGAGAGGGGAAATAAGGTGACTAAAGAAAATTATTGTGGTTGTTTTCTTTATCAAAATTGTTGACTTATATTTTGAAACTATGGAGATTATAAGGTGTATTTAAGACTTGTTATTTTTGTGTGAAAAATAATTATTGGGAAAATATTTGCAAGGAGATTTTTAGAAATATTGTTGTTACCTAGCTTTAATATTGACAAAGAAGATTTGATTGTGGTTAAGACAAGTTTTGAAGATATATCTCCATCAAAACAAAAGGTATGGGCACATATTCCTATGAGTGAAATATTATTGTATTGAATGTTGTGAAATGCAAGGTTGGAGTGAAAAGGATTGTTTGATAAGCATTGTTGGAAATATTTGAGTGAGTTTTCATATGCATGATTAGGGTTTGTGAAATATCATGAGTATCATTGTTATGTGAAGTTGAGAACTATCTTGAACTAGGGTTTGTGAAAGATCATGAGTATCATTGTTATGTGAAAATTGGAATTATCTTGAGTCAAGGTTTGTAGTGTGAATTTTTGGAAGTAGAGTGAAACACTTGGTTAGGATTTGGATGCAAGTTGTGTTTCATTGAGTGGATGGTTGAGTAAAGTTGATTGATCATTATTTATTGAGAGCATTGGTGTGATAGTTCAAGATTTGTGAAACAAATTATTCTTTATTTCTGAATTGATTTGAACGTGAGTTTGAAAGTGTTAGTGATTTGTGAGTGAGAAACATATTGAGTCTCTTACCATTCTCCATATGTTTTTATGGTTAAACAAGATTTTGAGTAAAACTTGTTTGTGTGATTAAAGAAGTTTTTTGCAAGAGATTAAGTTGAGTTTTGTGAGTGTGTTGCGAGTGTGAACCATATTGAGTCTCTCTATATGTTTCTGAGGTTAAACAAGATTCTGTGTGAAACTTATTTGTTGGATTGAAGAGGTTTTCTATGAGAGATTGTGTTGAGCATATTGGACAAGTTCTAGTGAGGACTTATTGAGAAGATTTGAGGTAAGTCTTGGTGAAGACTTGTTGAGCATATTAGACAAGTTCTAGTGAGAACTTGTTGGATATATTTGAGGTAAGTATTAGAGAAGACTTAAGAGTAGATTGGACAAGTTATAGTGAGGACTTTTGGATAGATTTGAGGTAAGTATTTGAGAAGATTTGAGAGCAGAGTTGATTGATTGATTTGTTCAAACCTTGAGTTAAGGTTTGGGGCAGATCCAGCAAATTTTATTTGTGATTAGATCAAGATTTGTGTTAAGGCTTGAGGACAGCTTTGAGGATATATTTTGGTGCATATTTGAGGGTATATTTATGCCAGATTAGAGATAAATATTGAGAAAATTTATTCTAGACCAAAGGACTATGTTTAGTGTATATTTGAGACAAAGATTGAAAAAATTTGTGCTAGATCGAAGGACTGTGTTTCGTGTAGATTTGAGATAGAGATTAAGAATATTTGTGCTATATTGTAGGACTGTGTTTAGTGTAGATTGGAGATAGAGCTGAGATTAAGATTTGGAGATGACAGAGCAAAGGATAGCAGTCTCCATTCGATAGAGATCCATTAGCTGGGGTAGTTAGGATAGAGGTATTCTGAGTGAGTACATGAGTCTTCAGTGGAGAGAGATCCACAAGCTAGTGTAGTGGAGGCAGTAGTCTTCTAAAGGATCACCAGCTAGAGTAGAGGAGAAGAAGTTCTCTTGTGGATAGAGATCAATGAACTAGTTGAGAGGATTGGTATCTACTGAAGATATGTATCCATGAACTTGATTAGGGGATTGGTGTCTCCTTTGGACAGAGGTACATAAATATTGTAATAGGGAAGGATTCCCAAGAGATTTGTTGAGAAAATTTTAGTGAAATATTTTCTCCGTGGAGTAGCCCACATTGGGCGAACCACGTTAAATTGGTGTCCCTATTGTGTGTGATGATTTGTGCATTTATTTGGTTACTTTTTTTTATATTACCATTGATTATATTGGATAATATTATTTGGGAAAGACAAGTAAAAAGTGGTCTTATACTATTCACCTCCCCTCTCAGTATAAACTTGAGTTATTCAAGAATAAATAATCTTCAATATCTACAAAACCATGATAAGAGTTTCATTTATAGGTTTTGGGCACTTTTTTCTTACATCCCGAAGCCACTAAGGATTACTGGAAAAATGATTCTATTTTTTTTGGTAGGTGTAAAAATATTATTTTCCGGGTTTTAACTAGTTTCCAAAACCATGTACAAAAGCATGAGATCTGAGACCCACTTAGGGGTTACCAGCAAAACACAAAACCCTAAACCCATATAGACTTGAGCAACCCAAAATGCCCACACATGAGCAAAATACAGTGTTGGAAATTTGAGTATATTGAGTTGTCATTGATGTCAAAGGTGCGTAATGGGCTAGCAGAAATATTATACAATGGTGGTGAAGCAAAGCATATTAAGCTTTCATTAATGGCAAAGGTTTAATGATAAAATAATTGATGTCAAAGCTAGCACAAAATTCATGAGGCAAAATTATTTCTCTATTTTTCTGAAAGAGAAAAGGGTCATGGTTTAAAAGAGGATACAAGTTTATATTTGAAAAAGGTAAAAAGTTTTAAAACAATAATATTAAAATATTTATTTTAAATATTATAATATGTAAGGGCTTATAAGGTACCGACTTCTATTTCATGGGCCAACGGTTGAAAGCCCAACAAAGTTTTTAAAAGCGTGCCAATGGTTATAGTGTAAAGTTCTTGGTGACGATATAAAATAAAGTTTTAAGAGGATAAATTGCAAATGCCATCCATGCATGAGTTTAACAATTCAAATATAAGGTATGCCGACATCATGGGTTTTAAAAAGAGACTTAAATTCAAAGTTTTTGGCACCCACAATTATGGAGGGCTTATAAGGTTCTTGAGAAAAATTACACTGATGTCATTATCATTGGAGGTAAACTTTATATAAAGGAGGTAAATATATGAGTTTTAAAGTGTACTATGCTTTGCGGTGAAGAGTGAAACATGAAGCTTGAGAGTTTAAGACCGAATCAAACAAGCATCATCGATATTATGAGAAGAGAAAGGAAAGCCCGATTAAATGTTTTTAGTGACTTGAAATCCTGTTAAATGGTTAAATGACAGTGAGCGAATGGTGGGAATCTTGGGTGTGAGCGAAGTGTTGTAAGAGACGTCATTAGAAGATATGTGTGCAATTCGAAAGCTGAATATCAAGGCTAGAGAGCAGGATATTTAGAGTGATGATGAAACATGAAGTATGTGGTGGTTATAATATTAGTGAGCGATTGAATCAGGTATAGTTGCACAACGATAGACGAAGTAGCAGATCAGATTTTCGTAGTGGAAGAAAGAAAGGCTGGACAAAATATTGTTTGAGGATGATTTGTGAAGATATGTGAGAACGCTGTTGTCGCCAGAGTCTAATAAATATGTGTTAGAATATTTATGTCACCGAAGTCTCTACATTGAGAAAGAAAACCAAGAAATGTAGTAAACAACAATCATTGACAGATTGAGTTGATGTCCTCAACAACCGGATTGGACTTGTGCATGTTTTGGGGGATATAATCCCACATCCACCTTGAAAAGGACTTCGAACAAGTCTACGCACTATAATTTAAGTGTGAGCACCACGTGGTGCCCACAAACATCCAACTAAAGGGCGTTGGCTGTGACTGATCACACACCTTGATTGAAGGTACGAATGTTAGTTGCCTAAAATAATTTGATGAGGGTTTGTTGAAATTAAAAGTTTTAGTTGGCTGAAATAATTTATGAGGGTTTTTTTGAGAAATATAAAGTTTGATGTGGCTGAAATAATTTGATAAAGGTTCATTGAGAACTATAAATTTTTGGTACATATATTGCATTAAAAACAAAGGGGAGATATAAGGAGGTAATGATAGATTTATTATTTATTTTTGATAAAGACTTTTAACATTAATATTTGATATCTTATCAAGGATATAAAAGAGTGTATTAGAGTTCATTGCACTTCGTATTTCTTGCATATCATAAGAGGAAGGTTAAAGAGTTTTACAAGTTGCATTCTTGTGAAGATAAAAGAAAATAACAAAGCATTATTTTCAGCCTTACTATGCACATCTTTTGAGGAGATTTTTCATGAGGTTGATTTGAAAAGTGTTTTTCTATCTAACCCTTGATGTGGCATAATAAATATTAGTTGTTTGTGAGACAAGTCTTGAGGGCACATATTCCTCAAAGAAAACTAAGATGTATGGTGACATCATTCTTTCTCTAGGTGGTTGTTCTTTGAGGAAATATTCTTCAGGTGGATAAATAAGGATTTAATTAGTATGCATTGTTGGAAATATTTGAGCTATGGTGTGTGCTTCATTGTGGAATGAGTGTAAAACATTTTGTGCTAGAGTTTGAGAACTACTTGTACTTCCTTGTTGAAAGAGATTGAAACATTAGTGATAGAGCTAAGTGAACAAGTTATGCTTCATTGTTGAAATAAATTTGAAAATACTTGTGCTAGGGTTGAGACCAAGTCTGTGTATCATTGTGAAACATTTTGGGCATTGATTTGAGTGACATTGAAAGTAATGGAGAAAGTGTTTGAAATCAAGTTTTGTGAAACATTTTTGCATTAGGCCTTGAGTTACTTTGGAAGAAAACATATTGAGCATATTATTCTTTATATGTTCTTGAAAGAATTCTAGCTAGAATATGTCTGAATTTCCTAGTTGAAGAGCATTTCTAAAAGAGATATAAGCATTATTTTGAACATCATTTGTATGCAAGATTTGGGATTGGTGAAGAATGTGCTATGAGTTGTTTTGATCATGTTTTATGAGCAGTATTTAAGCAAGTGTTGAGCATATATTATGAGAATTTTTAAGTATATTTATGAGCGTTATTTGAGCATATGTTATGAGAAGTTTTTGAGCATGTGTTAGAGCAGAGTTGAGCGGAGACAGTGAGCATATTAAAGCAATATTATGAGTTGTTTTGAGTAGGCCTTTTGAGAAGGCTTGTGAGCAGTTCTAAGTAGGATTTGGAACATAGGTAAGACAAAATTTTGCATGTAATATGTGCATATTTGGGACAAAGTTGAGATAGATTTGTGCATGTAATGTGTGCAAATTTGGGATAGATTTGAGATAGATTTGTGTATGTAATATGTGCATATTTCGGATAAAGTTGAGATAGAATTATGCATGTAATGTGTGCAGATTTGGGATAGAGTTGAGATAGATTTTTGCATATACTGTGTGTAAATTTGGGGCAGAGTTGAGAGTAAATTTGTGAGTAGACTTGAGCAAGTCATCTGATAAGACTTGAAGCATGTTTTAGATATATTTATGAGCATACCTTAGTAAGCCTCATGAGTAGGCTTGGAATAGAGTTAATATGAAGTGTGTACCAACTTTGGAGGTGATCAAAGAAAATAAGATGAGTCTCCTATGGATAGAGTTCCATGAACAAAACTAGAAAGAGGATAGAGGTCCACAAACCAACGCAATGGG
Source organism: Wollemia nobilis (assembly GCA_028583015.1). Lineage (NCBI taxonomy): Eukaryota > Viridiplantae > Streptophyta > Pinopsida > Araucariales > Araucariaceae > Wollemia > Wollemia nobilis. The sequence continues at coordinate 2,932,854 of JAQPPZ010017106.1, forward strand.
GACAGAGGTATCTAGTGGATAGAGGTCCATGAACCTAAGCATAGGGGATAGAGATAACCTTTGGATAGATGTCCATAAATATTGTAATAGGGATTTGGTTCCCAAGATATTTGTTGATAAAATTTAGAAGAAATATTTTCTTTGTGGACGTAACCCACATTGGGTGAACCACGTTAAATCTATGTCTCTTATGTGTGTGATAATTTGTGCATTATTTACTGCCTTGATATTATTGTTGTTATCATTTGGATTGAAAAGTGAAAAGTTTTATCTTATATTGTTCATCCCCCTCTCAGTATAAGCATGTGTTCTTCAAATAAAAATGATAAAATACTAGCATTACCCACGCAATGGCAATTGAACAGAAGACTAGGCATATAATAAACCCATGCAGGGGTTAAAATAGAAGTACAAAAAACCACAGAAGGTCCCTCACAAAGAAAAAGAGGGTCACACAGAAAAATTGACATTCCCATGCAAGGGAGAAAACCTAGAAATAACACTAGAAAATTATGTAAAGAAAATTGACCATGCTAGAACCAAAATAGAGGCTAAGTAGTAGCACTATCATGTTTCCCATAGTTTTCTTTGGTATTATTCTTTACCAGCTCTATTTTGTGGAATGAAAATTTAGTGAAAGTTGAGACTGGACCTTGAAAAATATACACCCACCATAAAATGGAAACATACTTATTGGGATTGCTCATACCGCACCAAGTCATCAACAACAATATTTAAAACATTTTGTGGGAAATTCTAGCGTATATTGGATAGGGTTTTCTATAAAACATTTATATTAGAAATAACATGAGATGACTTATTAGATTTTTTAAAAACATGATTGGTCATAGTATTACTAAAATTTTGAAGGTACTTTTTTCCTTTTTGAATGATCATTCTAACATTCCATGAGGGAACTCTGTTGTTGTTGATAGCATTAGTGATATTCAGGGAATCTCCTTCGATTTGTAAATTACCTTTATAGTCTTTTAGAATATCTAAACCTCTCCACAAGACTTGAGCTTTAGCATAGTGATTATTTTAAATGCCTAAATGTTCTACATAAGTCACAATGATCTAATATTTGTGGTTTCTAACAAAACCTCCAACTCTGGTAATTCTTGGATTCCATTAGAGGCACCATCATAATTAAGCTTAAGCCACCCCACCGAAGGAGGTGACCAATGAGCACCTATTCTGGGATGAGCGGTTGAGGGAATGTAGCTAGAGTTATGGGGAATTTTGAGAGATAGGAAAATAGAAGACTCAAGACCAGGATCGGGGGCCTTGGGACAAGGGAAAAGCTAGGAGTTTTCAACAGTAAAGATGACAATTTTATTAGCAACATAGATAGGATAAATTGAAGAGTTCGAAAAGACTCTACTATTTCTCTCATGCCAAATATGCCATAAGCGGTGGTTAAGGCATACCTTCCATAAAGAGGAAATTTTATAATTTTTGAAAGGAGTGGGCCATTGAATGAATAGAAGAGATAGGGAATTTGGTTGAACCCAAGAAATTTAGAAAGTGGTCATCAAGTGGTCCATGGCAAGCTTGGAAAAGGAACATTCCAAAAAAATGTGATAGATAGAATCCCACTCAATCAAACACAAATGACATCTATTAGGGATCACCATACCTCTTTTCATGAGATTATCACTTGTAAGGATTTTATTTTGTATGGTTAACCAAAAAAAAATTCTACTTTTGGAATAAGATTCTTGTGCTAGATGATATTGAAAGGAACTATGATAGGTGGGAAATTGTTGGTTAGATGGAAAGCAGTCTTGATAAAAAAACAACTAGAATCAGTCTCTTTCCAAATAGGGGTATCATGGAAAGTGCCATAAGGGATGACTGTCACATTCAACAAGGTGGATAATTCCACAGTGGTATTAGGAAAACAATAAGAATGGATCTCATTCCATCTACTAGGTTCAATGGATAAGTCAATGAAATATTCCATCATACTACCTATTAGAGCCTCCAAAGAAGGTTGCAAAACTAAAATCACATTGTCTTCACTGAGAAGCTAGTTCATAATTCACCTGTTAGTCCAAAAAATTAATTCTATACCCTATTCCAATTTATCATCTGGTTCCTTTTTGAATAAGAAATTTGGTTTGAAGGATAGATTTCTAAAAAGTGGATCCATTTTTGGGAATATCTTCATCCATGAAGCTCATGTTTTGGATGTACTTCTTGTTTATAATTGTAACCCATTCAAGATTTGAGTTGGTAAACACTTTCCAAGCTTGTTTGGATAATAATGCAATGTTCATGTTGTTGATTATTCAAAGACCCAAGCCCCCTTGACTCTTAGGAGAACAAAACTTTTTCCAACTTACTAAATGAAATATTTTCTTGTCTTCTGACCTTACCCACAGAAACCTTTTCTAAATCTGCTCAATTTTAGTATAGATAGAAGATGGGGCTTTCAAAATAGATATAAAGTACACTGGTATACTTTGAAGATAGGGCATTTTCAGAGTTACCTTTTTTGCTAGATATAAAAGGTTCTTTTTATAGCCAGTAAGGTTTTTGTTGATTATTTTGATGACATTGTTCCACATAGATTCTTTAGGTCAATTAGCAAAGAACGGAAGGCCCAAATAGTAAGTAGGCAACTAAAATATGATACACTAAAACTATAGGCTATCTTGACTTACCTATTTGAGGGGGTATTGAAGAAGAAAACCTTACTTTTAGCATAGTTGATATTTTGACCCACAACATCCTCATAGAGATCTAAAATAATTCTAATTTTATTTGCTTCCCAAATTGATGCATAAGTAGCTAGTATAGTTTCATCTATAAAATGTTGATGATATAGAGGCCTCATACTGGTAGAAGTCTTGATGCCCAATATTGACCCATTGGAGCAGGTAGCTTTGAGAGCTCTCCCAAGGGACTTTGTGAGGATAATTAAGATAATATGAGACAAAGAATCTCCTTGCCTAAGTCCCCTATTGCTTGGGACATAACTTCCTAAGGATCTTTTCACTAGAACTAAGAACCAGGTACTAGAAATGCAACCTTGAATTAAATCAACCCAATCTTTGTCAAAACCAAACTTGAGAAGCATAACAAGAAGAAAATCTCTATTAACCCTGTCAAAAGCTTTATTCATGTCAATCTTGAGGAAAAGGGTAAATTTTTAATTCTAAGAGATAGAGTGAAGGACATCATGAAAATTTATGATGCCATCATTTATTGATATCTCGTTGGTAGAGTTGCCTTGGCAAGGATCAATGATTTGGGGAAGAATTTCTTTGTCTTGTTGCTAGAGCTTTAGTAAGAATTTTGTAGATCACATTATACAGACTGATAGGTTTGAAATATATGATAGATTTGCATGCAAGCCATTTGGGAACAAGAGAAATGAAAGTATAATTTTAGACTTTAGGGATATATTTGGAATGCTAGATTTATCTGATGGCATTGCAGATATCTGGACCAATGACACCCCAAAAGGTCTAAAAAAACTGAGGGGAAAAATTATCAAGCCTAGGAGCTTTGTCAAGATGCATAGAGAATAAAGCTTTTTAATTTCATTAGATGAAAGGGGCTTTATGAGCATGTAATTCATAGAATTAGTGACTAGCTTGGAGATGTGGCAGAGCAAAATATTATTGGCTTAGTTGGAATTATGAGGATTGGTTCCCAAAATGTTGTCAAAGAAATAGGAAACTTCATTAAGAATTTCAAAAATATCCTTAGTAATGGAGCCATCACCTCCTATCAATTCCCTAATTTTGTTTGAACTTTTGTGTCTAATAGTGTAAGCATGAAAGAATTTCATATTTGAATCCCATTACCTAAGCCACAAGGCTCTAGATTTTTGTTTCAAAAAAATCCCTTCTTTGGCTAAAATATTGTGATAGTTAGGTAGAAGTTGTTTCTCTTCATGTCTAGTTTGATCACTCAACTGGCCATTCCAAATTTGTTGTTCAATATTTTTTAGTTTCTTTAGAATCTACTCTTTATTTTCAAAAATATTACCAAAAATTTCTTTGTTCCAAATTTTTAGATTTTCTTTAACAAACTTGAGGTTTTGTGAAACTTAGGAAGTAACTATCCTCAGAAAACCCTGTTACCACCAATTAGTGATTTGGTTCCTCAAATTAGGATGTTGAGTCAAAATATCTTCAAATATGAAGGGGTTTTTGAAAATGGGGCCCCTGTTAGATTCAAGCAAAAGAGGGAAGTGGTCTGATCCTATTCTCAATAGATATATGAGAGTGGAATCACCCATAACATGAATAGCTTCTTGGGATAGGAAAAATCCATCAATATTGACTTGAATATGCTGATCCTTAATTCTTCTATTGCTCCATGTAAATTTAGCCCCTTTTATTTGAACATCCATCAGTTCACTATCGGTTAAAAAGTTGTGAAAATCTTCTATACTTTTAGTTGGAATGATACTTCCCCATTTTTTGTCTGAAGGGAACAAAGGGGAATTAAAATCTCCCATAATAACCCGTAGGATATTTTTGAAAGCATTCATCATATGACTCAAAGTATCCCATAAGGAATTTTTGTTGTTTGGATTGTTAACCGTATAGAAATTTGAAAGGACCCATGAATATTTGCCATCCTTGCAATAAACATCATGTTAAGAACTCTGTCAGATGAAGAAATGATTTGGCGTTTCACTTTGCTAAGGTTTAACCAACAAAGTAAGCCAACGAAAGTGCCTTGAGAAGGAGTAAAAGTGAAATCACTATTTTTCCAAATAGATTTAGCAACTTTCTAAGTCTTATCTAGATCAAGATTTTTTTCTTTCATGGGCATGATAGTAGTTATGTATTATTTCCTCAAATTTCTTGCAAGTATCTGCTTAGAAAAACTATTGAGACCTCTCACATTCTGTAAGAGGATTCTCGTTTAGAAATTTTGGATATTTTTTGGCCTGCCTTTGACTATTGTGAGGGAGGTTTAGGTTTTTAAGAGTCATCCTTCTCTTGACTAAATAAGTCTAGGAATAGATTCTTATGAATGCCATTAGCAATTTCATTTTCATTTTCCTTATTCTTCTAATCATTAATGGAGGGTTGTCCTTTCTTTTTGTCTCCATAAAATTCTATACAAGCTTATTTTAAAATATTTGGTGTTAAATATGATTGAAATCAGGTTTGGCTAGATTAGGCTTACAACCTTTAGATTTAGGTTTATCTTGAGTGGGACTACAAGTTTTGATGTGGCCTTTAGGAGTAGGTTGGGATTTAAAAGGAGAGTGATAAGGTCTCGATCTAGAATGGGACTAGGGTTCCTCTTAGGTGACAAGGACAATATCATGGTCTAGGTCATCAATAGTAGTTTTAGACTTCAAAAAAAGACTCTCACATAAAACATCAAAATGGTTTTGAAAAGCAAAAGGGGATCTTCCCATGGATTGGTCATCCATTGATTTTTGGTATTGTGATTTGCTTTCCTTTGAGCACACCAGAACTATGGTTACTTTTTTGGAACTGGATAACATGAGTTTGCTTCCCTTGGAACCTGATGCCTTAGCACCCAACTTGAAACCCACTTTGAAAGGTGTTGGGATCTCTATAATTTTTCATCTCCATAGGTTTGAGAGAGGGGCATTGGGACTTGATATGACCCTAATATTTGCACTCAATGTAAAATGCAGACAATGCAGACTTGTTTTCATACTCAATATCCTAGCATTTGTGATAGGAACCATAGACCAAATTTATGCGAGTAGGAAGTTGTGAATCTAGATTTGCATTAACGTGTATTTTTGCATGGGTTATTTGATTTTTATATTTGGTAGCATGATCAATTACAACGGATTCCTCGATATATACCAATACCCTATAGAATATCTTTATGCCAAAACTAGCTAGGCAGATCTGGAAGATAAACCCATATTGGAGCATAATTTATTGCTTTGGATCTCCAAATTAAAATCTTCTACCCACTTATGGATGAAGAGGCTCTTCTGACCATAGAACCACAATCTTTCTATAAAGATCTTGGAGGTATCTTTCAAATTGTTAAGATGAATAAGAAAAAAATGTAGAAAGGGCAACGAGCTCCATGTTACCTAGGGTTATCTAGTTAGTGCAAGCCCACCACTGAATAGACTTCCACAAACAAATTTCCCAACTAGGTTGTGATATTCCATGGAAACATAATTAACCATAATATTTTTAGATATTTCCATATCATCACATGAATGGAATAAAGTAAACCCTCCAGTGGGTAAGGAGGATTTCTCTCGATCTTTAACTTTATTAGCAAAAGAAACCCATGGGACCCACTCTTGTCTAGAGGGGCTTTTCCCCAAAAAGATTCTTCAACCCTGAACTCTTATTAGGACCATCAGGGTATGAATCTAGACCTGCTGACTCATCACCACATGCTTCTCTTGAAGGGGTTCTATATGGGACAACAGCCCCCTTTTTAAAACATGTCTTCCCACCCGAAGACACTCGCTCGTCTAAAAAACACACGCTTGCCTGAAGATATTTTTCTCCTATTATTATAGAAAACCTTATGAATTTTGTGTATTAACATAGTACTATGGTGGAAATTGAGGATTCAAATTTTGCACAAGGGGTCCAAAATGATTCTATATTATTTTTATTAACTCCCACTTATTTTTCCATATGTTATTTCATGGTGGCTTGGGACCCATAAACAATATCTAATTTTGGCTCTTTCTTCCTAAGAAAATTGTTGGAAGGTCTCCCAATATTCTTCTTAACTTTAGCATAAATCAATAATTTCCTCTGGCTATGAGTTTTAGGACTCAAATATTCCTTAAATTAATATAAATAATAGGTTCATCCTCCCCCAAACAACCAAAATAATTATGGAGAAAATCATTGGACACAAAGACTTGAATGATAAGGTATGAAGGGCTTACCTCAAAAAGAAGATCCAAAGAAATTATATTTTGATGGGTTAGGGGTACCAAGTGCTCTTCAGACACCCCACCTAATACTTCCTAGACCACATCATCTTCCAAATTTCACCTAGGACTATTCCCAGGGACTTTATCTCCTACCTAGTGGGACTCCTCTCTAACCATTTAGAGCTCCAGGGGAATTTGGAAACTCCTAAGGGTAGCAAATTTTGGCACACCTATTTTATTTCTTGAGTTTGTATAAATCATAGGTTTCTTGGAGGAGTTTTAGATCCATTTGTTAGGGTTCTTCACCCCCCTTTCATTAGGTTTCAACCTTGACCCTTACTGAGAATAATGACATGGACTCATAATTTACATCCTAAATAGACACTAGGTCTATTTTCATATACAATGACATGGGTCTAAGAACCCAAAGGGGTTTCTAATTCAAAATAAGAGGGGAACTTGCATTTCGGTTCTGCCATCATACACATTTGAGCCACAACCATCCTCCTTTTTTCTTTAGTGGTTGAATCAATCAAAATCATATCTCCTATTACCTTGGCCATACCCCTAAGAATATCCTCATACCATAGGTGGAAGGGGAGACCTGGGAGATTAACCCAGAGGGTAATTGAGTTAATATTTTAGGTATTTTGATAGAAATTGATCTCCCATTTTATGAGAAATAGTCCTCTTTTTCTGAAGATCCAGAGGCCTCTGTCCAAAATTAACTTCAAATCCTCTTCACAATTTAGTTTAATAATAAATAAATATTTAGGTGTCACAACTATTTCTAGTGATCCCAATGGCTTCTATTTGGTTAATTCCCATTTCCATATGGAATCCATATTCGATCGACCCCATTGAAACTTTCCCACCAAGTTCTAGGTGTCTTCATTCAATGTAATATTCAACAAATTCATTAGAACTCTAATCTTGTTCTGGACCAATGAGAGATCAAAAAGAAACTTTGATCCACAACTCTTACTCCATTTTCCCATAAAATTAAACAAATTTTCTAGCTCAAAATGCTTAATGAGTGCTTAATACCCCAAGCTATAGGCCCCATCCTCACAAGTGACGACAATAAATTCATAATTAACTGCATGACTAACAAGCCCAACCTGACATGCCACGTCACTAACTACACCCTCACCTTCTGTAGACACCACCTGAGAGTTCATCCCCCAAAACAAGTCATTGAAGAAACTACATCCACAATCAGTAAACCACCAGAAACAAAGACCTCTTGGGGTTTGTTGAACCCATCCACTCTCCTAGCTTTCTCACCCCAAAAAATCCACCTTCACACACTTTTACAAATCAAAAGTTTCACCACCAACTTGTAGTAAGCATATAGATCCATTTCGTATAAATCCTCTAACATTGTTGTATGGGATAACATTGTAATACACCTGAGAGTAGCTCGATAAGGGGTTAATTTATTTATAAATACCAATTTTATTAATTATAAAACTAATTAATAATTTAACTAAGTCATTTTTAATTAATAAATTTAAACCTGTTAATTAATATTAATAGATGATTTGAGACTTTTATTAATATTGATTAATTAATTTATAATCAATATTTATTATTTATAAGGATTTTAGTGGGGTTTATTAGGAGATAAATAAACTCATACTAAATGAATATTAAAGGATTTATTAATAGATAACATATATTAAATAATTATTTTTTCAAGAAAAGAGGTGATTGTTTTTACTCTTGAAGAGATATATATTAAACTTATCCTAGGAGATAGATGTGGTTTGTGTAGCAAGAAAGTTAAACTTGAGTAAGAGAAGTATAGGCTTTTCTTGTTTATGACTTAAGCATTGAAAGAATGTTAAAAATTTATCATTGAAACCTTGCATAGTCTTGCATGATTTTATTTTAATGATGCAAGTTAGGCCTGCATATTAATTTTAAAGAGTTATCTTGATCCCTATGCTTATGCTCATAAGCTTTATGGAGGAAAATATATATCAATTAGAAGACATTGAAAAGAGGATGAAACTTGTGATCTTGAGTATTGATATTTACAATGTAATGTTATATTTGGAAAAGATAAATACTTAAAATATATGATGTGTAGAAGTTATGTTACAATTATTGATGAAGGATGAGATAAATTTTAAAAATATTTGATATATTATCATAAATTTGTGTAAATGATGAAAGTTAAATTATTGTTTTATTTCTAAGTGGAGTTACTTTGGAAAGATATGTAGTTGGTGAGATAGATAAATTGTATTTATTGAAGAAGATGATGGAATAATAGTAGAAAGTAATTAATGAAAATTTGATTATGATTTTTAGATGTTGCTTTACTTCCTCTCTTTTAAATAAAGGAAATATCTAATTTTCTAGTGTTATATTGGAATAAAGTACCTACATTCTTTAGTCTTTATCAATTATGTTATGTTGAATTTTGGTATTACTTATTATAGCACTTTATTTTTGTGAGTTAGATAAAAATATTGTTTAGGACCCTTGGGTTAATAGGAAAGTTTTATTTAGGCATGTTTTTAAAAAACATATTAGTTAAACCTAGAGGTAATCTCCACCCAATACTAGCGAGTATTGGGTAGATAATTCAACTAGGTACTTTTGGTGAATGATAAACCCTAGCGGTGAGGCTTGGGTGATTTCTAGAATTGAGGCTTGGGTAATCGTAAAAGTGGATTGGTATGGGATAACCACAAAATCATTCACTAGGTAGTATAGTAGTGGTAACTTGCAGGTTGGAAAATGCGACCATGATCATTATCAAGTGAGTGGTAATGGTCTTAAATAGTTTCATGGGTAGATAAAACTAACTAATCACTAAGACATTAAACATACATAGATGATATTATGTAATGTTAAGGAATTTGCATCACCTTTAAGTGATATGGGCCTTAAAGGATAATCTCTATATCTTGGTCAAGTTGTCCTAGATAGGGTAGTGTGGGAAAATTGGGGAACCACTTATGGTATCTTTTCTAATGGTGAGGTTAGAAATGAACCCCAAGAATTATGCAAATTTTGCCACTCCTATCCACTTGAGTGTTGATTATAGAAACAATGAAATCAAGATAGTTAAGCCTTAATAGTGATGAAATTATTGGGTCTTCTTAGTGAGTCAATTAATTCTTGTAGAAAAAAGATAAAAAATTAGTTCTCTCCTTTGTATCAAGAAAGTGGTTTGTTATAGTCAATATAGGATTGTCATAGGTACTTTTTATCGAGTCAAAGCCTATAACTGACCAAAATTTCTATTTTTTGGAAATGGAGGATTTTAATATCCATCTAGAGGAATTCATACACTCAAATTTCCCTATTGGAAAGGAGGTTTTGGATATTTTTGGTAGGAAAACCCTTGAACATTCCTTTTTGGAGCAATGTTATCATTAGAGAAGGTTCTCATCATATTCTACATTTCATCAATTTTAGCAACAAAATAAGCAAGAATTTAAGTTTACTTTGAGCTTGTAGTAGGGGTATTTAGACTGATGATGGGTTGTACAATCATAGAGGGTGGGTGTAAGGGTTGTATGGAAGTAAGTAATTGTGGAGGAGATCTGATTAGGAATAATAATGTATTTCTCTCTTTTTTTAGCTTAGGTTCCTAGGCTTAGGATTACTAGATAATTTAAATGTGAGAATATTTCTCCTATGTGAGTTTCTAGATATATGGGTAAATATCTAGATGTTTAGATATTTAATAAGTTTTAGCTATGCTCTATGGTATTTTTTGTTAGATTTTTGAGCTATATTCTAGAATGAAATTAAGCCATAAGCTATGGAAATAAGCAAGCAATATAACAACTATGATAATAGAAGTTAAACAAGAATGAAACTAAGACAATATACTTCAGAAATAGCTCACATAATAGATATTAATGGAGGCTCACAAAAAATGGAGAATGGATACAACATGAAGCTCTCACTCTACTAGTGGATAGTGTAGAGGATACCTCCTTCATCTACAATGAGATCTATATATAATAAAATGAGTTACATGAGTCTCACTCTTTCTAAGTGCATGAGGAACACATTCTATTTTACATCATTGTACATATACAACTTGCATATGGATACTAGTATATTTATTCCTTTGCACATTACAACACTTGTGCATAGGTTACTTCTTCCCCAAGTAACTCCTACTATGATAATCTACCTAATGTGGTATATATACATGTACCTAAATAATGTAATATACCATAATTCTAACACTTCTTGTATTCCATTTTTTAGGTACTAAAGACTTTAGTCTTAAATATGGATCTTTGTATTTGTATTCATTCTTCAAGTGGTCTTTGAATTGATTTTTTGCTTGAGCTTCACCTTTTTACTTGACTTTATATTCTTATTTTGGCACTATTACTATTTTCCTTCCAATTCTATTGTAGAATTAGTTCATACCTTTCCCGAACCTATCTATGCACCTTGAGAAGTATACTTGAGAGAATTCACTGATAAATTTTCTTATCATTGTATATACCCAATCAAAGAAATGATTTTAACTGTACCAAAAATGTCTTTGGGAATGATTGGTTCCTCCACATATTTTATAGCTATGGAGATTCTAGCATATCTCTATCATGTGCCCATATCTATTGTAATTATTTCATTTTTTTCAGTTGCCAAATCTATCTGATCATTCTTCCCTTCATAATAGTTGTTTTTTTCAACCTTTATCACTGATTTTATTCCTTGATTATTGTTTCTAGTCTAACTGTGTATTCAAGATCTTCATACTTTGATCTTATTTTTGATACTATTGGTTCTTTCAATCCCTGTTCATATTTTTGATCATGTATCCTCATATCTTATCATATTTGCAAAAAAACCATTAGTATGACCAATACAATTATTAGAATGAATTTTGTCAACATCAATATAATCTCATTCATCACTGTATCTATCAATCATCTAAATTTATGTCTTCATAAATTCTAGCACCATGAACCTTTTCTAAGCAATCATGAATTGTATCTAGATCACTTGTATGACATATAACATCAATATTTGTAACAGGTTCTTCTACCTTTGTCAAGGATTCTAGATCACTGGTGTCAATGCTTGCATTACAATATTCCCTTTTATTTTGATAAGAATTATGATTTACATATTTATCCATTTGAAGAAGATTACTAGTATCATAGCATGCATCAATCATAAATGGTTTTTTTTTCTATTGTATTGCAACATGAATCTACCATCATAGGTCTTGAGTCATTTGTATCACTAGAAGCATCTTTCATTTCTATATTGTTCTTTACCTCTTCAATATTTTCATGTTCTCTCATCTTAGAAAAATTAAGAGTGATAATTCCTTTGTAGATTATTATCCATAGATTGGTAGGTATAGTAAAAAAATATTCATAGTAATCATTAGCATTACTAAGAACACTTTGCATGTATTTATGAAGTGTGGAATAATCCCCTTTTTCTACTTCACTAGGAATAACACCAAGCATATTGTTCAAAGTATTTGCTTCATCAATATACATATTCTTTAAACCTTCTATCACGTCTTTTTGTCTTATACTCTTGTCTTTGAGAACATCATTAGAAAGCAATTCCATATACATTACTTTTCCTATATACTTAGGTAGTGTGAACACATATTTTGAGTTTGTTTGTGCTTCACCAATTTTTGAATTTAAGTAATCTCCTAGTGTTGAGAAACTTTCATTTTTGGCCTCTCTCATGATTTATTGCAAGAACTTCTTTCTCTTTACATATGTATTTTCTTGACCTTCAATTTTCTCTATCATATTTTGTGTGCATCCTTTTAGTAGTTGCAATCGTTCTTTAGTCTTTTCTAGAGGTTTATCTTGAATGTAATTTTCTTCTTCTTGAAAGTCTAAATATTCTTCAAAGACAATTAGTTCTTGTTGAAGATACAAGTTTTCTTATTCAACTAATTTTTTCAAGTTGTGAAGGTTTAGGTTTTGAGTTTCTACTTTCGGATTACTTATTTTCTTTTTTCATCTGCTTCTTCTTTGCCATGTTCCTTTGACTTTGGCTACCTTATGGCTCCCTAGATAGTTTATAATATGCTATAAAAGTGCTTAGCTAGTGTTAGTTCACCTTCTCCCTATTGAGATATGCACTTATCAATTTGAAGTTCTCTATGGTTGGATTTATGTCCCTTTAGTATGAGTATGAGACAAGCATGAATAGATAATTCCAACTCCTTTAAGCAAATGATGAACTTCCTTAATATCCAATAGTTTAATATTTCTAAATTCCAATTTTCTAAGGTTTGATGTAGTATACCTTAAAAAACCCTAATATTTGGATTATTAAAAATTAATAATAATGTTGATTTCCAATGTTGAAAACCTTATACCTCCTAAATTAATTAATTGCAAATATTTTAAGGTTTAGAAAATAATATTTTGCAAATTAATATTAATTCTCTAAGGTAGAAACCCTTATATCACCAATATTAATTATTTGCAAAATATAATAAGATTTGAATCTCAAGCAATGATATATTTCACTATATTCAATTTGTTTTCTATTTTGCTAAGATTATAATTGCTTTAATTCAAGATTTAACCTTAAAAAAAAATCACAAATCTACTATATAAATTACCTTGGATAACCTTATATCTCCCTATGATTTAATTACAAATTTGATTTCCTAAGTTTTAAAGTTGTAAACCTTTTGGCTCCCAATTAATTTGCAAAAAAATTATTGAATAATCTTCCTCAAAAGATTACTATATCCTCCTTTAATTTTTCAATGGTCTCATATCTCCCAATTGAAAGGCTAAAGAAACAAATTCAAACCTTATTTGTTCGCTGTCAATACTGTCGCGCGCAACCTTTTTTTTTTTTATAACGTCTTGGTGTGCTGTGTAACAATTTTTGATAACGCCTCCTATTGTAACGAACATGCAAGAAGGAAACCCTTCCTGAAATGTAATGGTTGGCTAGCATTTCCTCCATTACTCCTTCTCTATGACATGTCAGCGGTTTTCATGACCCCCTCCAAGAACTGGCAGTGCATGACTGTGTATTGACCGTTTCTCGAACGTCAAATGGATCACTCATACCTTCAATAATTCTTCACTGCAGACGTCGACTATATCCACAAGGGTCACAACACTCTATCTACTGCTATGATTTCATCGATGGCATGCAAGTCCTTAGACGTTGCTTGAACAGGTAGGTCAATTCTCCTTACGATGCATGCAACCACCACAGACAAGGGTTTGGACACGCGACTCGAGATGCTTAACTTCGGATGCTCTCAACAGATTTTGTGCATAGTCACCCATGAACAGATAGGCAATGCCAAGATGACAGAAATCTAGCCTGGTGTGTGGTGAATCTTCCTCCGAAATGGTAAGATAGGACCCTCAAAAACTTAGACGAGAGGTAAGAGGTGGAAATGACTAGACGACCGAGCACAAATAGAGTATGGTTGCCCTTGATGTAGGGAATAACTCTAGGGGCTGATAAAACCCTCATGAACAATGCATGCAACAGTATGGTATAAGATGCGATGAGAACCAAAATTGAACTTCGATGGAGAAACAAGCAGGTCACGCAAGCAAGGGCGGAATATTACGAAGTGGATGAGCACAGTAATGGGTGTACTCTTTTGGTCGTAATATTGCACAATGACAAATGAAATCAAGCTATCTGGCATAGGTAGTAGGTGAATGTGAGCTACAAAAGTAGAGAATCATAGCAGAGGAGTGGTTGGGTTCAAATCTGAGGTGACCGATTTTATTATCTGCTTGGGCCTGGAAACCCTCGTGACACAGCAGCTAGTCTGTGGTGGAAAGAAGGGCAGACAATGGGAAAATGGGCAGCCTGTGTTATCAGAAACCACAACAAGATCGAAAGACAATGAATTTGAAACCCTTGGTTCAGAGAAGAAAAACCTGCAAAAACAAACGAAAAAAAAAAAAAAATTCCTAAAACCCAAAGTAAGGTGAGAGACCTTTGTTTTTTTTTTAGTTCTCCGTATGCTCATAATCTAAAACACAAAGTTCACTAATGCCCTAATTTTTTCAACCCATCAAAAAAACTGCATTGTTAAGCATTTTCAGCTGGAGTAGTGCTCGGATGGGTGACCTTCTCGGGAAGTCCCAATTTTTGCACCTTTTGTGGCTTTTCCTATTTCTATGGATCTACCATGTGCTCTGATACCATGTTAGCTTTTTGAGCTATATGCTAAAAGGAAATGAAGCCACAAGTAATGGAAATAAGCAAGCAATCTAAAAACTATGATAATCAAAGCTAAAAGAGTGTGAAACTAAGACAAGATACTTCAAAAATAGCTGTAACAACCATTAATGGAGACTCACAAAAAATGGAGAATGGATACAACATGAAGCTCTCACTCTACTAGTGGATAGTGTAGAGGATACCTCCTTCATCTATAATGAGATCTATATATAAGAATATGAGTTACTTGATCCTCACTATTTTACATCATTGCACATATACAACTTGCATATGGACACTTGTCTAATTATTCCTTTGCACATTGCAACACTTGTGCATAGGTTACTTCTTCCCCAAGTAAATCCTACTCTAATAATCTACCTAAGGTGGTACATAGACATGTACCTAAATAATGTAATATACTCTAACTCTAATAGTTGTTGATTCTTCTAAGTTAAGTTATGTCAATCTTGGATGCATCATTTTTCTTAACATCTTTATCCATTGAAGAATTAGCACATGGTTAGTTTATGTAAAATTGGTATCTCCATTGCCTGTAAATTTTGTGCATATGAGTAAAACACCAGTTCCAATTGTTTCCACATCACTGGTATCAAAGTGTAAGCAATATTTGTAGAGATTGTTAGTTCTATTTTCCATCTAGTGCATGAGATCAACTTAAAAGATAGTGTTGATTTTACTCAAGATCTAGTGGTAAACTAATTAGAGTTTAGTTAATAATTCAACATGGCTAACTATACCTTAAAATGTTATGTCAAAGAAGGATTCTTTGATGTCAAACCCCTCACTCAAAATTTCTTTGATCTTTTTTAACAATGGATATGTCAACCTTGCTTGTTGTTTTGGAAAAATCCATTAGAGAATGACAACTTTAGCATGCTCTTTCTATGAGTTATGAGTTGTTTTTTAAGCCCTTGAAGAACAAGCATGGAATACTAGTTTCTTTCTAATATATAAACCCTTTTTATATTTAGATCAAACATTGAGATCAAATTTTAAGGGATTTTGGATCGATAACCAAAGGTTGAAGTATTGTTGGCTTATTTTGAGGGTAGGAGTTTATTGTTGTAGTTTGCTAAAACAAATTCATATCATTGAGTGATGTTATCCTATCGCATTTCGATGACTTCATGCCACTACCAAGCGATATTTTATAATTATCATCCAATGATTGTGACATCACTTTTAGGCACCATAAGATCATCTCCTTTAGTGACACTCATCGTCAGACTATTTTTAGGTACTGACAATGTAGATCTCAGCATCATCCGATGATGTTAGACTCATTGTTGGGTCACATTAATCCTCAACGATGTAGGGCTTGTTAGGCTCTTTGTTATCATTAGGTAATGCAAGGCTATTCATGCTCTCTGTCTTTTGGTAATAGGGTATCCCTTCTTTCGGACAAAATGGGTCACCCTTTTTTGACAATGCAGTCTCTACCATATTTTAGCAACACAAGTCATAAATTTTTGAAGCATATAAATTCAGATATGTGCCTTGTTTCCTCAATACATGTAAAATTAGATTTGATTAGGTATTATATTGCTCAAGGTGTTAGATAGTTATTCTACTATGACAACCAAAATTTAAGAAGTTAGTGGAAATATTACTTCTAAGGTAAAACCTTAAAATTTAAATATTAATTAGTGAATTATTTAAATTAATTAATTTTATTCCTTAAATTATTATTTTGACTTAATAAATTATTAATTAGTCAATTATTTGAATAATTATTTTTTCAAAGGATTAGTTACATTTATTAATTAAAATTTTAATGTAATTATTTAATTAGTTTATTTAATTAGCTAATTATTTTACAAGTACAAATTTAAACTCAACCAACTATGATCAAACTAAACAATCCAAAGGTTTTTTTGTAAGCAATTGGTGACCTTTTACTTCTTTTCATATTGTAATAAAGGTGCAAACTTAAATAGTCTCTTTGTTCTTCCTTTGTAATTAACAAGGAGGAACATAAAAGGAATAAACTTGTACTTAAGGTTTTCAATTAGCCTTGTATGGTACCACATTGGTCAAAGAACTCCCTTGCTCCTAGATTATACCTGCTTGACTATGGCCTCGGATTTAGTGACACAAATGGTCAAATTGGCCAATGTTGTGATTGCATTAGCTAATCAGGTGAATGATATTAATATCCAAATTGTTTCTCTAGATGTAAAAATTTACAATAATGACCAATTCTCCAAAATAAAATGTGTCTTGTTGTGATGGACCTAGGGATCTCAATATTCTAAATAGTTGGATTTTGGATATGGAAACATGGTTTTCATATAGTCAACTCCATGATAAGGAGAAGGTTTCTTTTGCCAAGATTAATCTTTTTGGTGTAGCTAAACTTTTAATGGAATAGAGAGAAGGTCAATATCCTCTCAACACATGGAGGACCTTATCAAAGCCTTGAAGCAAAGATTTTATCCTTCTAACTATGAGCAATAATTAATCATAATGGTTTTAATATTGAAAAGAAAATAAAATATCAATGTAGGATTACACATTTAAATTTAACAAGTTTTGAATTCTTCTAGGTGTGACTAATGATGCAATTGCTCTTGTTATCAAGTTCAAAAGTGACCTTCAAGATAAATTGTACAGAGAATTAAAGTATGTTTCTCTAAACACTTTGGATTCAGCCTTTAATCATGCTTATTAGGTGGAAGAAAAATATATTTCACAATCAAAGGGGATTTGATCTTCTTCTTATTCTTCAACAATACCATCCAAGGGCACAATTTCTAACTCACAATAAAAGGCCTTCAAACAAAAAAATTCATCTTCTTCTACTTCTCCTTATTCTCCTTCTCCTTCCTCTTTTCTTAAGACTTTTTATTCTTCTTCTAAGAATTTTTGTACTTATTATAAAATAAAAGGACATGAAAAGTCTAAATGCTTCAAATTGAAAAAGAAGAGCTTGATTGTAAAGCCTCAAGAGGAGGACAAAATGCCAAGTCCCATTGAGGCTATAGGAGAGGATCAAGAGTATGATTTGAAGAACATAAGCTTATACTAAGAGGGGGGTGAACAGTATAAGATAAAACTTTTTACTTTTCAATCCAAATGATAACAACAATAATATCAAAGCAGTAAACAATGCACACATCATCACACACATGAGAGACATGATTTAACGTGGTTCACCCAATGTGGGCTACTCCACGGAGAAAATATTCCTTATAAATTTTCTCAATGAATCTTTTGGGAATCAAATCCCTATTACAATATTTATGGACCTCTATCCAAAGGAGACACCAATCCCCTTATGCTCAAGTTTGTGGATCTCTATCCATAGGAGACCTCTCTCCCCACTACTCTAGTTTGTGGATCTCTTTCCACAGGAGAACTCTATCCCCTCTGCTCTGGTTTGTGGATCTCTCTCTATAGGAGAACTCTATCCCCTCTGCTCCACTCAACTCTGATCAGCTCTGCTCACAAATCTGATCTAATATACTCACAACACTGATCCAATATGCTCACAACATTATCTTAAACCTGCTCACAAGTCTACCTCTAACATGCTCACAAGTCTACCTCAAAACTTGCTCAAAAATCTACCTCAAACTTGCTCAAAAGTCTACCTCTAACCTGCTCACAAGTCTACCTCAAACCTGCTCAAAATTATACCTCTAACCTACTCACAATATCTACTCAATTTTTCTCTAATACATGCTCATAACTACTTATAACACATGCTCAAAAAGGTTTCACAAAGATGCAAAAACTTGTCTTCAAACCTAGCACAAGTAGTTCACAATCTCTAGCACAAATGTCTCAAACTCTTTCAACAATAGAAGCACAGATTGTTCTCAAACTCTATCCCAAATGTTTCCAAAAACATTCAACAATGAAGCATAAATCCTAACTCAAATATTTCCAACAATGCATACCAAACAACCCTTTTATCTCCACCTTATGTTCCAAAACATTCACTTCAACAAAACACTTTAAACAAGGAATGATGTGCCCATACCTCTTAATTTGCTCTTATGGAGATATGTCTTCAAAAACCTATCTCACAAACAACTGATTTTTCTAGTGCCACTTCAAGGGTTAGATTGCAAGATACTTTCTCAAAACATCCACATGAATTTTCTTCTCAAAAATATATGCTCAATGAAATCTGAAATTGATGTTCAATCACTCTTCTTTTATTCTAAAAAATAAAGCATTAATACTCAACAAAACCTTTCATATCTTCCTTTCACCATGCAAGAGTTATAATAAAATGTCAAGCAACTTATCACACCTTATTACTCCTAATCTTGCAAAATAATATTCAACCCAACAAAACCACAAATTACACACATAAATTTTCTTATACACCTTATACCTCCTACTTAAAATAAAATATTTCAATGCACCTCAATTCTTCAACAAGACCATAACATCATTTACTTAATACACCACACATAGCACTAGGCAAAACTCCTTTTTAATTCAAACAACCTTAATTACTCCACACTATCCTTTTTAATTCAAAAATCAAAACTAATAAAATAATCACCTTATGACTCCCTAAGCAAGCATACCTTAGCCTTAGCGAATAATTAATCCAAAAAAATTATTGCCCCCTTGCTGTCGCCATCGTGATTCGAACCGGCACTACTTGTTGGCCCGCACCCTAGCTTCGGCTAGGCCACCACGTGGGCTAGCCACCCACACGAAAACCAAAACCACATGCACTCTCCTTTATTCCTATCTCCGATGCAAAACATTTTCCAAAAAACCTTAACTCCTCTGCCTCCATCGCGTCTCGAACTCGAGACCTCCCTACTGCTACGACTTAGCACCAAGGGATCTATCATCTGGGCTAGCTGCCCATATGGGATTTATTTTCACTATCACCATACTTTATCCCGAAATTTGACCTCCGAAAAGGTGCTATCCCTTTTGTCCTTTCTCCCACGTGACCACGAATGAAGCGCACACAACTTTCACAAATTTTGCACATACATCACATAACTTTACATAATCCATTATCCTTTTCACCTTACTTTGAAATAAACTTTATATTATATATATGCATTTTCCTTTTGATTCTTCGACATCGATGCTTGGAGGAGTATTTAAATTTACAACTTTGGCGCCCAACTAAACCTTTTAAAATTATTATAATAATTTAAATCTAAAGTAGATTTAAATATTATAATTTATATTTTAACCTTTGGGCCCTTTTAATTTTTTTAATTATTATAATTATTTAAATCTTCATAGATTTAAATATTATAATTTATTTTTCTCCTTTGGGCATTTTCTTTGGATAAAGTCTTTGCCACCATAAAACATCTTCCTTTTTCTTTTGCAAATACCACCATGGTAAAACCATTAAACCTTTATTTTCCTTGACATAAATGACAACTAATGTCATCAACTTATGACATTAATCCTTTGACATCAATGACAACAATATACTCAAAATTTCCAACAATCTCCCCCTTTGTCATTGATGGCAACCCTTTCTAAAAATTATTTTTCCAACCATTGGATTCCAAATCTGCTCCCCTTGAGAAACTGCTCCCCTGACTGAATGCTCTCCCCCTTACTCAAATCTCTCCCCCTTTGACATCAATGGCAAAGGGACTCCTTTGGGGCTAAATATAAGACTCTTAGCTCAGCCCCCTCCCCACCTCCTCTCCTTGAGGTGATTAATTTTGGGGTGGGAGTAAAACTACTCCCAATTTCCTTCTAAGATACTCAAAAGTTTCCTTTGGAAGTGGCTTAGTGAAAATATCCGTAATATGTTCCTTTGTAGTAACATATTCCAATTTGACTTGCTTATCCATCACCTATTCTCTCAAAAAATGATATTTGATCGGAATGTGCTTGGTCCTTGAGTGCATCACTGGATTCTTTGAAATGTTTATGGCACTTGTATTATCACATAGTATGGATATGGGATGATCATGCTCTATCTTGAAGTCCTTTAAAGTTTGCTTCATCCATAACACTTGTGTACAACAAGAAACCACTGCAATGTACTCTACCTCTACTATGGATAAGGATATTGATGCTTATTTCTTGCTTAGCCAAGAGACTAAACAATCTCCAAGAAAGAATGCTCCTCCACTTGTGCTTTTTCTATCATCAATACTGCCTACCCAATCTGCATCTGTATATGCTATGAGAGTGAAATTATCACTTATGGGATACCAGAGTCCAAAATCCATAGTCCCTTTTAAATACCTGAGAATTCTCTTTACTTCTAGTACATGTGTTTCCTTTGGTGTTGCTTGAAATCTTGCCACTAGTCCCACTGCCTGCATTATATCTGGTCTTGTAGTTGTGACATATAGTAAGCTACCAATCATAGATCTATACAATGTCTGATTTGCCTTAGGAGATTCATCATCTTTACTCAACTTGCATCTTGTAACCATGGGGGTACTTACTGGTTTGCAATCTTCTAATTTGAATTTCTTCAACATTTCTTTTATATACTTGGTTTGTGAGAGAAATACACCCTTCTATGATTGTGAAATTTGTAGTCCAAGAAAGAAGGACAACTCACCAAGCATTGACATTTCAAATTCATTTTGCATACTCTTTGTAAATTTTTGACACATCTTATCATTATTGCCTCCAAAAATGATATCATCCACATAAACAACCATGATTAATAAGTCATTTCCTTCATTTTTGATGTATAAATTATTGTCAACTATTCCTTTTCTGAAACCCTATTCCTGAAGATACTTATCCAACCTTGAATACCAAGCTCTAGGAGCTTGCTTTAGTCCATAAAGAGCCTTCTTTAATCTGCATACATAATATGGCTTATCAGTTAGGTTGAACCCCTCAAGTTGCTCAATGTAGACCTCTTCTTCCAAGACGCCATTGAGAAAAGTTGATTTTACATCCATTTTATATACTTTGAAGTTTTTGAAACTTGAGAAAGCTAAAAATATCCTTATGGCCTCAATTCATGCAATAGGAGCAAATGTTTCATCAAAATCAATCCCTTCAACCTGTGCATAACCTTTGCATACCAATCTTGCTTTATTTCTGACTACCTGACCATATTCATTTAACTTATTTCTGAAAATCCATTTAGTGCCAATTACATTCTTATCTTTTGGTCATGGGACAAGTTCCCAAGTCTCACTTTTTTCTATTTGATCCAATTCCTCATCCATTGCCTTGACCCAAAATTTATCTTCTCTTACCTCATTGAAATCCTTGGGCTCAATTTTAGACAACAAAGAAATATTTGCATGTTCACTTGTTCCTATTATCTTCCTCCTTGTTTGTCTTTCATCTAGATTTCCAATAATCAGATCTCTTGGATGATTCTTTTGCACATACCTGGATGGAGTCTTAGGTGGTGTTCTTTGTGTTTCATCTTCTTCTGATTCTTCACCTATTTCTTCTTGGCAACTTTCTCCTTCTTGATATACAATTTCTTGAGTTGGTTCTTTTGACCCTATCTATATTCATCAACTATCACATTTATACTTTCCATAATTGTATGTGTCCTCTTATTATAGCATTTATAGGCTTTGCTCTTAGTGGAATACCCAAGGAAGATGCCCTCATCACACCTTGAGTCAAACTTACCCAAATTTTTCTCTTCCCATCTAATGTAGCATTTACTTCCAAAATTTTTGAAATACTTCACAGTAGTTGGTCTTCCCTTCCAAAGCTCATATGGAGTTTTATGATGATTTACTCTTACTTGAGCTCTATTGATGATATATATAGTTGTATGAACTGCCTCTCTCCAAAACCCATCTAAAATCTTAGATTCATTTAGCATAGCTCTAGCCATATTCTCAATAGTTCTATTTTTCCTTTCAACTACTCCATTTTGTTGTGGAGTTCTTATTGCTGAATATTCTCTTTTGATCCCATGTTGTTCACAAAATTCTATGAATTCACTTGAAGTAAATTCTCCTCCTCTATCTGATCTTAGACACTTTATCCTTTTACCTATTTCATTTTCTACTAACTCTTTGAATACCTTGAACTTCTCAAAGGCTTCTAACTTTTCTTTTAAGAAAGCTACCCAAGTCATTATGGAGAAATCATCTATAAATAACATGAAGTAACTTTCACCTTGTAAACTCTTTGTCCTTGTAGGACCACATAAATCAGTGTGAACTAGTTTCAATGGTTCAGATGAAGTAAATTCTTTTGACTTGAAACTTGTTCTTGTTTGCTTTCCATGTTGACATTGTGCACAAATTGTGTTTTGTGGTCTTTTTATCTTGGGTAAATCTCTGATTACCTATTTGTTGCTTATTTTCACTATGTTGTCAAAGTTTAGATGACCCATTCTTCTATGCCATAACCAACTCTCATCTTCTTGTGATAAGAAACACTTTTCTCCCTTAATTTCACTTAGCATGTAGAGATTGTTTGTAGTTCTACTGGCATCTACAATGAGCTTTCCTATTTTAGATTTTTTGATCTCACATCTATTTGGATGAAAAGTGACCATGTGCCCCTGATCACAAAGTTGACTTACACTTAGTAAATTGTGCCTCAATCCCTTAACATACAATACATTTTCTGTCTTTGATTTTCCATTATCTAAACTCAAAGTCCCTTTCCCATAGATTTTTGTTGAACCATTGTCACCAAATTTTATTGATCCTCCATTGATTTCTTTAAGTACAAGAAATTTACTCTTGTCACCTGTCATATGACTTGAACAACCACTATCAAGAAACCATTGATTTCTCTTATCTTGTACATGAAGAGTTGTTTGTACCAACATTGACTTCACCTTTTCTTGCTCTTTTCTCTCTTTCCAAATTGTTGAGGTTGTATTCTTTTGAACCTTCTGATCCTCCTTATTTTTGCTTAATTTAGGAAATACTATTTTACACCATTTGGCCTTGTGCCCAAAGTTATTGCATTTGTAACAGATGATATTGTCATTCATGAGAGGTGCAAAAGAATTGAAATTTCTATCAACATTATTTCTCACACAAACAGTGCAATGTACAACTCTATGACCATATTTGTTACATGAAAAATAATAGCCATGGAAGAAATTTTGTAACCTGTTAGATTGCCTTGAATAATATGGTCGCATGCTTCTTCCTTTGTTGTTCCTGTAATTGAATTTTGTCCATGAATCTTCTCTGCTTTCTTCCTTCTTGATGCTTTTGCCTTTCAATGCATTAGCATAAGTCATGGGCTCTTCTTCTTTTGATATCTTTGTTCCTTGGGAGCTTGAATCCTCTTTCTATTTCCCTAACTTTATATCTTGTTGTAACTTATCCTTAGTCTTTTCAACTTCCTTTCTTAGAGAGACAATTTTAGATTCCAACATTTCACATTCTAACTCTTTTGCCTTTAACTGTTCTACCATATCCTGTTCAATTTTCCTTCCCTCTTCAACTTTTACCTTGAGCTCTATGAGATTTTGTAGAAGTTCCATCTTTGCTTCCTCATCCTCTTGGATTTGAGCCTTCAAACTTGAATTCTTCCTTCTAACATTTTCCAAGTTTCTAAGAGCAGCAATAAATTCCTCTTTTATGTCGATCATGGCTTCTTCTCCATTTTTTGAAGTCATGTATGTTCTTGTGGGATCTTCCTTCAAGCTATTAGGATTTTCATGAAGGAACCCGCTTTGATACCAATTGAAGAACATAAGATTATACTGAGAGGGGGGTGAACAGTATAAGATAAAATTTTTACTTTTCAATCCAAATGATAACAACAATAATATCAAAGCAATAAACAATGCACACATCATCACACACATGAGAGACATGATTTAACATGGTTCACCCAATGTGGGCTACTCCAAGAAGAAAATATTCCTTATAAATTTTTCTCAATGAATATTTTGGGAATCAAATCCCTATTACAATGTTTATGGACCTCTATCCAAAGGAGACACCAATCCCCTTATGCTCAAGTTTGTGGATCTCTCTCCATAGGAGACCTCTATCCCCACTACTCTAGTTTGTGGATCTCTTTCCATAAGAGAACTCTATCTCCTCTACTCTAGTTTATGGATCTCTCTCCATAGGAGAACTCTATCCCCTCTACTCTACTCAACTCTGATCAACTCTACTCACAAATCTGATCTAATATGCTCACAACACTGATCCAATATACTCACAACACTATCTTAAACCTACTCACAAGTCTACCTCTAACCTGCTCACAAGTCTACCTCAAACCTGCTCACAAATCTACCTCAAATCTCAAACTCCTCAAACTTCTCAAAATCTACCTCTAACCTCACAAGTCTACCTCAAACCTTCTCAAAATCTACCTCTAACCTACTCACAATATCTGCTCAATTCTGCTCTAATACATGCTCATAACTACTTATAACACATGCTCAAAAATGTTTCACAAAGATGCAAAAACTTATCTTCAAACCTAGCACAAGTAGTTCACAATATCTAGCACAAATGTCTCAAACTCTTTCAACAATAGAAGCACATATTGTTCTCAAACTCTATCCCAAATGTTTCCAAAAATATTCAACAATGAAGCACAAATCCTAACTCAAATATTTCCAACAATGCATACCAAACAATCCTTTTATCTCCACCTTATGTTCCAAAACATTCACTTCAATAAAACACTTTAAACAAGGAATGATGTGCCCATACCTCTTAATTTTCTCTTATGGAGATATATCTTCAAAACCTCTCTCACAAATAACTAATAAAATTTTCAATCCTTATCACCACCTTATTACTCCTAATATTGCAAATAAACCTTAACCTCAATAATAATTAATACCACAAATAGAATTTAACTCCTTTTAATTCAACAACTAATTCTCCACCTTATGTCCTTAAAAAAAACTAATAAAATAATCACCTTATGACTCCCTAAGCAAGTGCATACCTTAGCCTTAGCGAATAATTAATTCAACAAAAATTATTGCCCCCTTGTTGTCACCATGATTCAAACTGGTGTTGCTTGTTGGCACATGCCCTAGCTTTGGCTAGGCCAACACATGGGCTAGCCACCCACACAAAATATAAACTACACGCACTCTTCTTTACTTCTGATATCTTCCACAAAATCTTTTCAAACAAAAACCTTAACTCTTCTGCCTCCGTCATGTCTTGAACTCGAGACCTCCCTTGGTGCTATGACTTAGCACCAAGGGATCCATCATCTGGGCTAGCTGCCTAGATGGGATTTATTTTCACTATCACCATGCTTTATCCCGAACTCGATCTTGAAAAAGGTATTGCCCTTGTGTCCTTTCTCCCACGTGACCACAAATGAAGTGCACATGATTTTCAATTAATTTTGCATATACATCACACAAAACTTTTGCGCATCAATCACAATTATCATGTTTGAATTTTCACCTTGAATTTGTAAATAAACTTTATATTATATATGCATTTGCCCTTTGAGTCTTCAACGTCAATGCTTGGAGGAGTATTTAAATTTTCAACATTGGCACCCAACATTAAACCTTTAAAATTATTATAATAATTTAAATCTAAAGTAGATTTAAATATTATAATTTATATTTTAACCTTTGGGCCCTTTTAATTTTTTAATTATTATAATTATTTAAATCTTCATAGATTTAAATATTATAATTTATTTTTCTCCTTTGGGCCTTTTCTTTGGATAAAGTCTTTGCCACCATAAAACATCTTCCTTTTTCTTTTGCAAATTCCACCATGGTAAAACCATTAAACCTTTATTTTCCTTGACATAAATGACAACTAATGTCATCAACTTATGACATTAATCCTTTGACATCAATGACAACAATATACTCAAAATTTTCAATAATCTTCCCCTTTATCATTGATGGCAACCCTTTCTAAAAATTCTTTTCAATCACTGGATTCCAAATCTGTTCCCCCTGAGAAACTGCTCCCCTTGACTATTTAAGTCTAGTGGTTTTAGCCTGTTTGGCTATTTATTTAAGTCCTGGTTGGAAGCTCAATTGTACTTTGTAATCCAGACATTTTATCAATAAATTTTTACCCCTTTATTTTAAAAAAATATATATTTAAATATTATAATTTATATTTCAACCTTTGGGCCCTTTTAATTTTTAATTATTATAAATATTTTAAATCTTCATATATTTAAATATTATAATTTTTCTTATGCTTTGGGCCTTTTATTTGGATAAGATATTTGCCACCATAAAATATCTTCTTTTTTCTTTTGCAACTACCACCATGGTAAAACCATTAAACCTTTATTTTCCTTGACATACATGAAAACTAATGTCATCAACTTATGACATTAATCCTTTGACATCAATGACAAAAATATGCTCAAAATTTCCAATAATAATGGACTAAAAGGTCTATTAAAAAATGCCACCTTGATGAACCAATATTCATCTATGAGTGATCATGACATTTTTTTTGTCACAAGAGCACATCTCACTCACAATTTTTCTACAAATTGTATAATTTATAATGGCTCATAGAAGAATCTAATTGCAATATCCATAGTCAACAAATTGCACTTTTTTATGAATCCACATTCTCACTCTTATTCTTGATGGTGGAAGGATAGTGGTAATTCCTCCAAAATCACACACACTTTCACCTTGATCTTTTCTTTTGGTATTAGGTTTATGGATATGAACACTTGTGGCATGACACCTATGGATTGTTGTGGTCTATTGCTTGGAAAATAATACCAGTATGATAGGAAGGCAACATATGATGCTTATCATAATACTCAAATTGTAGCAAATTTATAACACATACATTATAAAATATACGAAGCATAAAAATAATTAATTATTAAGTTGCAAGTAAGGAAAGCAATCAAGCAAACATAAGAGCTAGCACTCATTTTCATTCACCCACAACAAGAACATACACCAACAAAAAATTATCATTTACAGATTTAATTTGATAAGTCGTTGAAAGCATATTATCATGTCCTTTATGAGCCAAAGTCACTTCCTCCAAACTATATTATTAATCATAGCATTAAAATCATTCTTTTTGCATCACTTCCTAATGCTCCTTGTACACGGAATTCATTTTGCAAAATAAAATAATAAAAATATAAATTAAATATTTACTATCTAAGGGGTTCATTAAACCAAGTACATCTCCATGTGCATATCCAAATATTTTGTGCTTAAGAAATATGGAACCTAGATTTATACATTGATTTTAGGGCTTTAAACAAAATAAGTATAAAGAATCAATATCCACTACCACATATTGATGATTTGTTGGATTAGCTCCAAGGTGCAAAGTTCATGTCTAAGAGTAGTTATAATCAAGTGTGAAAATAGGTGGAAGACACATGCAATACCATCTTTAATACCAAAATAAATATTTTTCAATGGCTTGCCATGCACTTTTGTCTTATTAATGCTCTCACTATATTTATAATATTGATGAATAAAGTTTTCAGAGGATTTCTTGACAAGTTTGTCATCATATATCTAGATGATATCCTTGTATTTTCTTCCACTTGGGAGGATCATCTTGAGCATCTCAAGCAAGTTCTCCACACTCTTCAATATAAGAACATGTATTCTAACCTCTCCAAGTGTTCTTTTGGACAAATTTCCATTTTATATCTTGGTTTTGTCATTAGTGACCATGGAATCTAGTTTATCTAACCAACGTAGATGTTCTACTTAAAGGGAATCCTCCTACTACTCTCACAGAGCTAAGGATGTTTTTGAGAATTGTGGATCTCTATGATAAGTTTATTCCTCACTGTTCCACTATTATAGCTCCTTTGTATTACTTAACCAAAGCCAATAATCCCCTTCAATAGAGGGAAAAGTAGGAAGTTGCATTTGAATTATTAAAAATTAAATTATGTACAGCACCTATGCTTGATCTCCTTGATATATCTTATTCAATTAATATTGAGATAAATGCATCTCAATTTGCTTTACTTGTACTCAAATAAAATGGTCATCCAATGGCTTACTATTTAAAGATTTTTTTTGCTACTAAAAATAACTATCCTGCATCTGATAAAGAATTGTATGCATTAGTTCAAGCCATTAAATATTGGAGATATTACCTCTAGGAAAAGAAACAATTGTACAGAATGATAACCTTCCACTCAAGTTCCTTCAATCTAAAAGAAATCAAATAGACAAAACACATGAAGTGGGCATCCTATTTACAACAATTTTATTTGATCGTTAAGTATAAAAAAGGGGAGCAATTTGATGGTATATTATTTGGGTCAGGATCCTACTGGCCATGCTTTGACTATCATGACAACTTCATACTTGGGGTTTCAATATTAGCCATCACAACATGCTCATGATTCTCACGTTAAAAAAATGTACCAACAATATCATCATTCAACCTCTTCCAATTTTCATCCTTTCCAAGATTTCCACATCAAGGATGGGTTGCTCTATAGGTTGGACAAGGTATGTGTACCTCATGAGCATAGAGAGTCTCTTCTCAAAGAGACACATTCTACACTCTATGATGGTCATTTTGGTAAGCAAAATATAGTCCACCACCTACAATTCTTCTTCTATTAACCATATATGGAAATAGATGTTTTGATGTTCCTAAAATAGTATACTATTTGTTGTCATTCCAAGACTCCTAATAGGAAGCTAGGATTAATCATGCCCTTTAATATTCCTTATAATCCTTGGAAAAGCATTTCCATGGACTTGGTTAGTTACTTTCCCATGAGAGTTTGACAAAATTATTATTTTTGTAATTGTGGATAGATTCAAAAAAATGGCTTATGTTTTTCCATGTAGTAAGACTATTTCTACACCATACTTAGCATAAATTTTCTTTGGCTACATATGGCGTTACTTTGGTCTTCCAACCAAAATTATTTCTGACTATGATTCATAATTTTTGGGTCACTTTTGGTGATCTTTGTGGAAACTCTGATAGGTCTCCCTTAATTTTTCTATCACCTATCATCCTCAATTAGATGGAAAAACCAAAGAGGTGAACCATACACTTGTGTAGAGTTTATAAATATATCACCATGCTTATCCAACAAAGTGGTATTTTAGTATGACTCACATAGAGCATGCATACAAAAGAGAAATGCATTCTTCTACAAGGTATTATTATTTTGAAGTTTGTTTGGGTTTTCATCCATTTTCCCCTTATGAGTTCCCATTATCCTTGCCTTATCCAACCAAAAATCATGTTTAGAAATACCAATACAAGACACACGTATTTATTCAACACTTGTAGAATCTTCTATCCAAGGTTATTTAAATTTTGTAAAAGACCCAATAACAACATATGCAAGCCATGGACTACCACATAATTCCTCATCCTTTTGTGATAAATTTTGGATGTACTTCAATAAGTGGTATTTTCTAGAGAAGGCACATAGCAAAATCAAGCCACTTCATTATGGTATTTATACCATCCTTCAATAGGTGTCCAAGAATTATTTTTGGCTTGACCTTCTAGCACACCTTGGGATTCATGATATTGTCAATGTAGATCTTTTGAAATTATACCATGACTCTACATTGGATACCAAACCTACCATTATCCATCCTATTTATGTGTTCCTTGATACTCAACCATAATTGGATTCTAATAAAATCTATGATACTAAGACTTGTTAGACTCACCATGGTTCTTCTACTTCATATCTTGTGGAACACTATGACTAGTATCCACACCAAGCTAGCTAGATTTCTTCTTAAAAAATAGCTCATGATTTTCCTTCCCTTCTAAAAGTATTAGATTCCAATGCTTCTATTTTGGGGAGGCATGGTGAGGCATAATAATGTATATCTCTTATTTCTTTATCTTAGGTTTATAGTCTTAGGATTACTAAATTATTTGTTTTACTTTTAATAATGTAAATGTGAAAATATTATTCCCACGCATGTTTCTAGATATCTAGCTAAATTTCTAGATCTTTAAATATTTTAATAGGTTTATCTATGCTCTCTAGTAGTTTTTGATTCTTCTAAGTTGAATCTCATTAAGAATTATATGCCAATTCTTATGGAATTGAATGTTGATATTACCATTATTTTCATGAGTGCTCTTTTGGTGGTTGTGAGATACTCTAATAGAATACTCCCTTTTCATTCTCTTTGAATCTACTTATTAGGAGGCTTTCTAGTTGTTCTCAACTTCCAATTGATTTTTTATTAATACCAATGTACCATTCATAAAATTTTACTTTGAAAGGGGCCATGCATAGCCTTAGGGCTATGTCTTATTTTCAATAAAATGGTCCACACATAATCTCACCAAATGGTGCAAATGCACTATTTGGTTGACAACATCCTCTTCCAAGATATAAGGTAGAGACTTGAGGGCTGATAAAGGAATTGGATCCCATATGTTAGGTGGAGTAGGTGATCAATGGACCTTTGTAGTTCCATGCCAAAACATTTTGAGGTTTGTTCAATAGGACTACCATTTTGCATTGCTAGTTCCTCCTCCTTACTCTTCTATTCAAGGGTGGCACTATATCTTGTTGATTAGATCAGGTAAAAGATCTAGATACAAGCCTTATACTCATATAATTGTGGGTCCTTTACTTGAGAACATAATCACCAAGTTGTGAGATAATGCTTCAATAAAACCAAAATATAGAGACCCCCACTAGAATATCAATATTAACTTTTGTCAAATGATTTCTTCAAAGTCTTCTTTTTCAGCAAAGTCACCAGGCTAATCTCTTAATGCTTTATTATAAGCATATTTACTATGAACTTCATCACTCAGATCAAATTTAGTAGTATTCTTTCAAATTTTTGAAGAGAATGTAAGGCTCATGCCTCTAGGTATGCCAAATAAAAAATTTTCATATTTGGATTTATTGTTCTATTAGGGTGAAAGACTAGCACACCTAGCACACTCATGTATTGCATAGAGAAATAGTTTAGGAAGCACCCTGGATAAAGGTATAACTAGTAGGAAAACCTCCAAGGTTTTAGCTAAGGATAAATCCTCATCAGTTTGATATTGATGCACTTTAAGGCCTTTGCAAGCTTAGACTTACTTCTTTTGGAAGTTACAGGGAAAGGAATTGCAATGAAAGTACAAATACAAAAAATATAAAGAAACAAGAAAGTAAATTGTAGGAAAAGTAAAACCTTAACTATGTGGGTGATGTACCAATATTAGGTTTCCACTCCCAACTACATTAACAAGATATAAATTAAAACATTCACCATAGTATAATAACTATAATTTGAACACACTACAATACACATAATATAGAATTCAAATACACTTAAAGGATTCAAACAAATAAAACTTAATCACAAATTCCATTCATATATTAAGGTAATTACAAGGCATACACCCTGAAGAGTCTCAATACTCCTTAGTTAATGTCATAAGGTTTTAGCCTTGCTCATAAATCCAAGAAGGAGTCAAAGGAAGAGCTCACAAGGCTAGATATGAGGCACAAGCAGACAACTCCCAATATATATATATATATTTTGTAATTTACATGGTGGAATCGATAGCCGCCACGAATCCGGGCAGGCTGTCTAGCTTTTTATGGCCGCCATAGTATTTTTGTGCTATCCACCCCAGAAGCCGCCACACAGATCTTCGCACAATCCACCCCTATAACCACCATGCCACAATCATTTTAAACCTTTTACGTCACTGAAAGCACTAGGAAAGGGACAAGCGTTCAGTCCGGCGAGGCCCGAGATTTGAACCTTGGACCTCCGCCCCCTTATGGGGTTTGGATGAACCAATTGGTCTACACCTTGGACCTACAACTCCTATTATATTTACAATAAACTTTTAGGCCTATTTATAGACCAATATGAAGGCCCTTTTCCTCTAAAACTTTGTGTATAAGGCCTATGTATTCTCATTTACTCTAAAAATAAAATACTTTTGCAAATATAGTCAACAACTTTGAGGTCTTTTGATCTAAGGTCATCAATTGGTAGAGGCTTTCAGGCCTTCATATGGTGGGATGCAATTGTCATCTCTCATCACTACTAGGTTGGAGTCATTATTCCATTAATATGTTACCAAGTTTCCTCTAGAATATCCTATTTTTTTATGTAGTAGGTATGGTATCCTTGAATATCATAGTCTAGAAGGATAGACTTACCCACGTGACAAGTAGTCACCGTAATTGCCTTACAAATGGTTCTAATAAGCTAATCCATGAAAGTTAACTTTGGTGGAAAATAGAAAATTTCCCCTTAAATTTCCCTCTGGATTGTCTTATTGTGCATGCAAGTAACTACCATGTATCCTTTGGCTAAGATAACATCTCCTTTCACCAATGGCGGGCCTACTTGGACTCTATTCGAATTCTCACCTCCTAATTTTGATTGGCCATCACTTCTCTATCCTATGTTGTGGTGGACTTCCTTTTGTCCCTTTTTTTTTAGTAGTTTAAATATTAGAAAAATACATAATATGTAAAATATATGGCCCATTGGCCTTGGCACCCTCAAGCTATTGGTTTTAGATGGAATATGAGCATCAATTATTGATGAAAGTTATAATGATCAACATAGCTTTATGCTTGTTTGCTTTTATTTCTATCATGGATCTTATGAGTACCCTTCTAACTAAAGGTAAGCTAATTTTGTTGACTACCTTCTCTAACTTGTCCTTCTTATAATTGGGATTTTGAATAAAGTAGGGGCTATAGGGAAAAATTCCCTACACTTGCTATCTATTTATTTTTTCTTTGTTGTTTAGTGATGTGAACACTTCATTTTCTTAATCTTTAGATTTTTTTTCTTCATAACAATGGTAAAGTTTCCTTATGTCTCCCAAAATGGTCCCTTTTCTATATACCAACAATTCTATAAACTGAACCTTTTGATATACCTAGACTTCCTAAATACTCATTACTATTTGGAAGAAGCTAGTCTTATCTATTTATATGACCATACATGAGAGTGAACTTAAGGTATATGGAAAATATTTATACATGGTACCAAGGTAGTACTACAAAGGATTCATCCTATTAATGGCACTTGCTTAAAGATAAATCCTCATATATGAGAATAACTACCCTATATACTTAGATTTTCTCAATTTTAGGATTTACATCTAATGATAGTGATAAATGGGGTAATGAATGGAGAAAAACAAAATATCACAAAAATGTGTCCTTATTTCTCCTTGAGGAATTGTAGGTTCGATGCCTAGATATCGTTATAACATCTATATTAGACTTTATATGTAGTAACATAACACAACATTACCTATAAATGCAAGTTAGAGGGATCATATATACTAAATGTTATTATTATATAATGCATGTGGTTTTATTTTATGTATAAATATATTATTGATGCAAAATTTATTTGAAATATAAAGGTGTTGGTCACTACCAAAAATTCACCTTTTACAAAAAACTATAATTTTCCCTAAAAAAAAATCACTATAGAAATCTAACATCAAAATTAAAAAATGTTCAATTTTCACCTATCTATTTCTCCTTATTTAAAATATGACCTTCCCACTTTTCATTTCAAGAAAAAAATTTCCCATTTATAAAATGTAAAGTACCTATTTACTTTTAACTCTCTTAATGTGCTTTGTACTATCTTTTATCATGCAAATATTTTTCTATAATTAGTATACTATAATATTTACAATATTTCTAAGATAGTAAATTTATTTTTAAGCCCCCAAAGGGAATTGAACCCATGACCATTATTCAAAATAATATATCTTTGTTTCAACAACCAACTACTCGACTAATGCAAGTTGCATTGTAAAGGAGACATTTTATTTTAAAAAAATATTAAACTTTACAAAGATAGATTAGGCACAACATGAATTACTCATATAACCTTTATAGTAATTATAATTTTGAGTAGAGTAGAATATTTTGTCAAGTGCATTATTTATCTTCATAAACCTTCAAAAGCATTAGCCAATAATTTTTTTTTCTTGCTTCAAACTTCTTGAGCACCTCCAAACAAGTGTTTCACTACAATTTTATAATTTTAAATGTAAATATTTTTTTGCAATATTTTTATTATTCTAGTATGGCATAGCGTAATATAATCTCACATGTTGGATGCTTTATTTCAAAGACTCATAGAAATTTGGTGAAAATGACTCACAAATAGGGCACCAATAAAAATGGAGTAATAAGCAAACGTGGACTTGTTGCGCTTGCACATGTCCCAATATGCATGGATTGTGGATCCACATTTTTTTAATTTTGGTGAATTTTCTCTTATTTTTTTGGGATTTTGCATGATAGTCAATCATCCAAAAATGCAAGTTTTTAGCTATAAGCTTCCAATCATAGATGCCTAATATCTATATACCTAGATTTTTTTATGATACTTATTTCCATTGCTTTTTCAATTGGTTATATGTGATTGAAATGTGCCCCACCCGTATTACATCATCACCACATAGTGGTATTACAACAAAGTTTAGATATCCATGTATCGCTTGACAAGATTTAAACCTTGGTCTCCTCCTTAAATGTTGAGGAATCTAACCCATTGAGCTAATGTCACTTAATATACTTATTTCCATTGTTGTGTATAGTAAACTTTTTAAAATGGAAAATAATCTCTCCTATTAGATCAGTCTAGGAGTAATATTTCCAACAATTACCCACATGTCTATGTTCACATAGCCTTAGCATGCCAAACCTACTTAACTTCAATCAGCACAAACATGAATTTCCCCCTAGTAGAACAATTGAATTCAATTTCAAGTCTTATATCTCTTTCAATACTCAATAAAAAAGGGTGAAACTACATTCTTTAATTTTATTTTAAAAATAAATATATGAAGACATATAAACATGCCTATGTTAAAAGAAGAATTGACCTTTTGTATGGCTTATTTTTAGCAAGCTACCTATTTGTCTTCTTAGTTGTAATACATACCTAATCATGCAACATTCACTTCTAGATCTTATATCTCTTTCAATACCTCGTAAAAAATTTTGAAACTAATTCCATTAGATGCTCATCAAAAAACCTTTCCAATGAATATAAACTTACATATTTTAAAGGAGTCAATGATCAAAATTGTTTATTTTCTATAGTATATCTAAGCTATCATGACCAAGGTTAGTGCAAGTGTGGGTTAAATTAAAAATGGCTAGAATTCTAGTCAATCACAAGGAAATATAAGAAAGTGATGGAAAGTCTAGACACTAATTGAAAAATTACACTAGCCAAAACCCAACCACTTATGGGAAAATTTAAAGGTAAGTGAAATGGTTGGAATCTCAAGGGGAATTTTAAAAGTTGGTAAAGTTAAAGCCACTGAAAAATCTGAATACTATGTAATACCAAAATCCCAACCACTCAAAGGGAAATTACCTAGAATAGAAGCTTGACACTCAAAGGGAAATTGCCTAAGGTAGAAGTATGGCCACTCAAGAGGAAGTGAAGCTCGATCATGGGAAATTACCCCACCAAAATCCTGATCACTCGAGGGCATTTGTAAAAGCTAAGTCGAGGAAAATTGTTGGGCCAAATTTCTTTGACAATGATGTCAACATTGAGTTTCAAAAACCCTAGCCTTAGTAAATGAAATAAAATGGTTGGGCTAGAGAATTTTTGACAATGACATTGGCAATAAGTTTCAAAAAACCCAACCTAGAAAAATGGAAAAAAATGGTTGGGCCAAAGTTATTTTAGCAATGAGAGCAATGAGTTTCAAAAACCTTAGCCCAGGAAAATAGAATAAAATGGCTAGGCTAGACTTTTTTGGCAATGATGTCAGCAATAAATTTTAAAATCCTTGGTAAGCATAAGAAAAGTGGTAGAAGGTAGTTAAGCATAAGAAAAATATCATAAGCCTCTTGACACTTATAGAGAATAAAAAACCCAATGAGACCAAAGCTTGGTAAATATAAGGAAAGTGTTGGAAGTCTGATAAGCACAATAAAAATGGATAGATCTTGGGACACTTGTAAGGAAACTAAAAAATAGCTAATGAATACAAATCCAAAATATTGAAGCCAAACCTAAAAAAATAATTAATAACCCTAGTCGGAATCCCAGACTAAAATCCAATACAATTGGAAGTCTCACACTTGTAGGAAGAGTAGAGGCAAATAAAATTAAATCCCTAGCCACATTTGTGGGGAATATATAAAAATCTAGTAAGATTAAATATTTGACAAGTAGAAGCTAGCAATGCTAGAAGCATGGACAAGGGAGGAATGTCTCAAAAAGGAAAAAGTCCTAGAAATGCAAAGATTTTTTTGGAAAAAAATATAAAAATGAAATAAAATAGTACAAAAATAAAAAATAAAATAAATAATCACAATAATAATATTAATATTATCAAATCAATTAAAAATAGTAGTAATAATAATAATGAACTATATTGCCTAAAATTTTTGTCTTTGAATTGTAGGATATCTAGCATGGTTGCTTTGTATTTAAATATGATAGACATGGGAGTTTTAATGCTAATCCAACAAGCACAAAAAAACTAGGTAGCAAACATGATGAAATTAATGGTCAACTCAAAATTTATAGAGAATTAAAATCTAAAGATGTGTGGCTAAACTGTGGCTACGAGGAGATAATAAGTAGTAGATATTATGGTGACATTAATGCAACAAGTGAAAAAATATAATGAAGTTAATAATTATCCCACTCACTGTGTTTGGTAGACCAAGCATAGAATCTCTTGACCAATCAGGTTGAAGAGACCTCAAACATTATGGAAATTGAGTTTTAATGAGGCATGGCCAAAGTATGGTTGAAAGCAATCCCAAGGAGTGCATGTCATGGAAATGGATAGTAATTTGTTGTAAAAGTAATGATATGTGAAGGCAATCAAATAGTATAAATATGGGATCAATAGTATGTTACAAGGGTCAAAATACATCCAGTGGCATGTCCTTATAGATAGTTTCTTCTTTGATTTTTTTTTGCAGTTGGATAATTTGTTTGAGCCAAGAAGCTATTATTTTGAGTTGTGTTCTTGTAATTCACCAAAGTGCATAAATCTAAATAAAATATACTTAAATAATATATTTATAATACAAGGTGTTGAAAAATATTTATGTTCAATTTGTGCATACTAATGGTGGTTGAACTCAGTCCATTTCATAGTTTGTTCCTCTTTTGAATATTACACCTCTTGGACTTTAGGTTTTGTGAATATTGGTCGGGCTAGGATTGGTTTAAATTGGAATCATTGTTTTACCAGATGGGAACTAAATTTTAGGGCATTGTAGGTTTGTTAAATTTTTCTTTATTTTCTCTTACCCTTAAACCTGTAATTTTTCTTTGGAGCTCATTTTAATTAGGAGTAGATTAATTTTAGTGTAAAGCTTTGAAGATGGTTTTCTATTGTGCTAGCTTGGAATTTGTTTAAGTTGCAAGCTAATCAATTTGAATGCATTGAATGGTAATTTTTGTTTTAAAACCATTAAAAATTTTCTTACCTTGTTATTACTATAATAATGTAGTGGAATTATTTTCAAACAATTAAGAATTTTATTTTAAGATAAAATGCCTAGGAAATCTATTTTTTCAATCATACCAACAAAGGTCCCTTGAAGGAACAACTATTAATGATCTCTAATTTTATCCATGTCTTCTAATATCTAATATTCTTGAACCTTAGGGGAAATAATTTTCCTTTCAAGAGAGAATAAACTATGTTCCAAGTATGTTGGATTACCCTTGACACATCAATATTTGGCTTCTACCTCTTCATGCCCAACAAAACCAGCACTGGGGAGGGAAAAATCTAGTGTGTGTCATTTGCATGCTCGACAAAATTGACACTATAAAGAGGACTAAATTGCTAATTCACTAAGTCCACCAGGACCTTATGCTCAACAAAATTACCACAAGGAGGAGGACCTGTAGACTCTAAAACTTAATTTTTCTTGGTATAGTATATATTACACATCTTAACTTTAAAATCCGGAAACAATTTTTATCATCACTAAGTCCAAATCAGTTGTAGGTGGAATTGAATTTCTCAATATTTTCCATACAAAAGACCCAAATATGATAAAGGTAGACCTAATATGCCTTAGAATTCCAATAATTCTTGTAGAGGTCATATCCTTTTTGTTGATCCTTTTTCCATTTTCCAAGGTCCACCAATGACAAATTCTATCCCATAATTAGTAGAAAGTAGTCCTTTGAACATACCAATGCCTGCACATGATATGCTTAAGAATTTTTAATCATATCTCCCTCGGTATAGGCATGAGGAACAAGATTAGATAAATAACATATACAAGAATACAAAGATGTCTTAATCCATTTACAAACTAAACATGAGGATGTTTCCACATAAATTGGATGAGTTTACATATGATTGGTATATCAACTTACCTTTAGGCTCTATTACTTCATGGTATTAGTTAGAAAAAATATTTCATAACAATTTTATATTACCTACTGAGCAAACGATGATGTTTCATTAATCTACCTCTACCCATAGAGAAACTAATGAAACCCTAAGATTATTCCACACTAGGTTCCATAAATTATATACTAGGTTGATGATACCTTACGAATCACAATGAAAGTAGCGATACAATTGTATCTTAGAGATCTAGACCCATTAAATTCTATGTTTGTGAGGAGATCCCCTCAAATCACATCCTTGACTATGGAATACAATGAAGCTCTAACAATTTAACAATAATTAATACCTCAAGATTTTGATTTGGATCAATTACCTTAACTTGCATGACTAGGAGCTTATAATCAGATACTGCTAATAAATCAAGCCCTTACACAACACCTTTCCATATTGAACCCATTACCAAAATATATTTATCTAAACCAGAATCAACCCTTCAATCTAGCACACATGAATCAAATGATGCCTAATATGATAAATCAATAGACCATTTTGACATATTTGGAAAATAAAGTGACCATAAAAAACATTCTCAAACGCACATATCCAATAAATAACCAACCAACCTTAACCATATTTTTAAATACATCTACACCCATAAATAATGTAACAGGTCAACCAGGACCAAGTCAACCTAATAATTAAAATCTTGAGTAAGAAAACATAAAAAGGATGGTTCAAAAATGAAGCAATGATATTATTTAGTTACAAAGGCAAGTTTCTCAAAATCCACCTATAAATAATAATCAAAATAGGAACTTTAACTTCCAAAGGACTAATTGCCAATGGAATACTCATCCAAATAATGGAGTTCCAAATCCAACTAGCAATCAAAATTAATCAAATAATAACACAAGTACTTTATCTATCCATTACATAGCTCAAAATGGTAAAATTTATTGTTTAGAGTTTAAAACAACTCTAGATATTATTTAGAATGACATGGAAAATTTGAAGTTGATACCCACCAATGAGGACAGTAAGAACCAAGATAATAAAAATGCAACAACAACCTTATTTTCAGAGACATGGACTCTTGAGAGTGAATTAAGAGGAACCTAAAAAATTTCTAAAATTTTAGGTGCAAGCTTACTAATAGTTCCATAGAGGTAATAAATATATTCTCTAGAGTAAAGGGAAAGCACCATTCACTTCTTCCACACCTTCCAAAAAAAAAATTATCCCACTTGATGAGTAGGCCAACAAGAACTCATCCCCACCTAAGGGTCTCATAGTATTTGCTTAGTCAAAATCCAATATGCCATTGCAATAGATAGAGAAAATCCCAAAACAAAATAAATCTAGATATAATATTATTGAAGACCTTAAGAAAACCAAGGCAAATACTTCTTTGTTTGACGTCACTTAGTTAATCGATAAAATAATTTATTTCTTAAAAATCTCTTTGTCCAAAATAAAAAAGAGATGAAAAATGCTACTAATTCTTAGGTGGCCATATAAAAATAAAAAGTAAAATCCCCTCCTTTCTTTTTGACTATTAAAATTTAAAAACTTACATAATTATATTTTGGATTTAAGTGCTTTTGAAAATGTGATGTCATATGTGGTAAGCCAAAAATTAGGATTGACCCTTGCTCCATCAAATAATAAGGTGGTTTAGTTGGATAAGATAGAGGTTAATGTGATTGGGGTGTTGAATCAGGTCCATCTACAATTGGTTGTTGAATACATGATACATTAATGTATTGATATTTAGGTTGTGTGGATATCCTAGATGCATATGGGATGCTACTCAAATATGATTGGTCAAGAACCTTAAATGGCTCTATAAAAACTGATTTTTTGCATATGTGGCTTCCTTGGCATGGAATACAAAATTAGATTCAGAGAGAAAGAGATACAAGGCTAAATAATTTCATCATTGAGTACATCAAAATTAATAGGATTCTATACATTGAACCAAAATTGGAAGTCTATAATGTGGTGGTGAAAACCTAACTTGAAGATAATAGTCTAGTAGTAGAGACCCCACAAAGTAAATAGAAAGCAAATGAAGATCATTTCTGGAACCTCAAGTTTGACATATCAAAGTCTAAGTATGGTAGTGGTGTAGGAATTGAATTGGTCAAATCCAAAGGCAAATCCTATCTTGTTGTTTACCGGTTATAATTTTCTTTCATCTATAATGATGTCAAGTATGAATTCTTGATTCATGGACTACAATTTTCCATTAATAAGGGAATCAAATATGTAAGTGTCTTGGGTGATTTTGAATTAGTAATCAAACATGTATAGAACTAGTATCCCTATAATGAGAAACATATCTCAAATTACTATAGTTGTGTGTGATATTTAGTCAAAGACTTGATGATAAAAAGAACCACATTGTAGATTCATTATCAATAGTAACAATCACTCTATAATTAGTTGCTCATTGAAAGATAAAGTGATTCTCAATAGAACTGGTTGCCACTCCATATATACCAAACAACATCTAAATTTTTTAAGTATTTGAAGATGATAGGCACATAACTAATTTTATTATGAATTTTGGTTTATTTGAAAATATATAATAGATGAGGAGGATAGATATGGTGTAGATATAGATCAAGGACGTGAATCAAATTTAAAAACAAACACCATTTCCAAGGGTATTATTATTTTATTTTATATGGATTATCATACCCACAAGAAACAAGCTACTTCATCTAAAAAAGAGTCATATGAGGCATACAATTTTGGAAATACTAATAATCCCTAGAATATTTTCTTAAGAAAGACCTATACTAATGAAGAGAAAAGGGAAATAAACTAGGCCCTAAAAGATTACAAATATGTTATAGCATTGACCTATAAATATTTGAATATATATGATGTGTCCATAATTACTCAAACCATTCCTTTTAAGCCAAGAATGAAACCATTCTGGTAAAAGCAAAGATCAATGAATCTATTGTTGGAGCCTGTCATTGTCAAGGAGATATAAAAACTATTGGCAACCTGCATCATTTTCCTTGTAAGACATTCTGCCTGGGTTACAAATATGGTATTAGATCATGAGAAGAATGGGGAAATATACTTCTATGTAAAATTTAGAAATATTAATAGAATGCCTAAGGATAACTATCCTCTTCCTTATCTAAAAGAAGTATTACAAACAATGAATGACTCTCATATGATGACCTTCTTAGACAATTACTCTGGATGCAATAACATAGTGGTAGACCCCAAAGACCAGATTAAAAATATATTCACTACAAAATGAAAAAACATTTTCATACAGGAGGATATCATTTGTTTTGATCAATGAAGGAGCAACTTTCTAAAGAGCTATGGACATCACCTTCAAGGACCTCATTAGGAAATTCATAGAGATTTACATTGATGTCCTCATTGTCTTTTCTAAAAAGCATGTAGGCCATGTGGAAGACTTAAGTAAGATACTATAGAGATGTCAAGAGTATGAAATTTCATTAAATCGTAGAAAATACATTTTTGGAGTCACAAAAGATAAAATCCTAGGGCATGTTATTTTTGAAGCTAGTATTTCCAAAGACCAAAACATAATTAACGCAATTCAAAAAAATTCCCTCTTTAGAATAAAAAAGGAGTTGAAGGATCCACATGAATGTGGTCTACTGGTAAGTACACCACTTGAATTATTGGTTATGGGACCCAATTTCAAACCCCACGATGGATGTGTATAAAAATTATTGATAAAAAAGGAGTTGAAGTCCCTCTTTGGCAAAATCAATTTTACAATGAAATTTATTCTAGTTTTGTAGAAATAGTGTTGCATATAAATGAGATGCTACAAAAGTATGCTAAAATTGTATGGATTTGGTAAGAATGAGATGCTTTTATATAAATTAAAAATACAATCACAAATTCTCTTATATTGATCAGTCCTGATTACATTCAACCCTTCTACATTTACTCATTTGCCTGAATATTCAACAACTTGAGTTTTAACTCATATGAACAAGTTGGGAACAAGAGACTTGTAGATTTCATAAGATCACCATTAAAGGATGGCCAACTCATATACTAAATCATTTACAAGAAATCCTTTGCTCTAATCAAATTTATAAGGAATTTTTGGTACTACATTCTACATAGCAAAGTGTTTGCAATAGTGTGTGATCCAGCTATGAAAACAATGTTGATGTAGAATGATCTAGAAGAATGCAGAGGCAAGTTGATGTTTATCTTGCAATATTTTGATTTATAAATTTAACCTATGAGAATTTTTAGAAGATATGTATTGATCAAAAAATTGGTCAAATTTGACTCTTAGATTTATGATAGTAGTATTCTATGAGAGAAACTACAAATTATGAGTGCTATCTAGACAAAATTTATTATTTACTAAATAGAATATGTATTGATTACTTAAATTCCACACAAAGAAGAGTGTTGTGTATTATAAGTGCAAACTTCATGATAAAATCAATCATTCTCTATCAAAAAATCATGAGGGTGTCTACCTAATATTTTTGAATAAACAAGAAGTTTTTCAAGCCCTTAAATATTTTCATGAAAAATATAAAATAGGACATGGCTTAGGATATGCCACAAAACACCAAATACTAAGAGTTGGTTATTATTAGTCCTATGTTTTTAAATATGTGCATGCACATGCTTGGTCATGTCATGTTTATAAATCGCTACTCATCGAGAAAGGAATTCCCCCATGCCATTGTACCTAATGATTTAAGCTCATCCATTTACATAGTGGGGACTAGAAATTTTTGGTACCATAAACCCAAATTCATTATCCAACAAAAAAATCATCATAATTGCCATTGATTATTGCACCCAATGGACATAGGCTCAAACATCCAAAAAAAGCACAATAGAGATCATGATCCAATTCTTTAAAGATCACACTGTGACCAGTTTGGTATGTTATTTGCTCTGGTATGTGATAATTGTCCCACTTTATCTTATTTGAATTTTGTTGAATGAGATTATGATGATATGGTAGCTCTAAATTTTTCTTCTAAATACTATCCTCAGGGTAATGGAGTAGTAGAATCAACTAAAAAATATATTCTAGAAATAATTAAGAAAATTTTGGAAAAAAATCATAAGCATTGGTATAATAAACTGAAATATTTCAATACCCCCTTGTACCACTCAGAAAAAAAAGGAAGAAAATCTATAATATCCAAAAGTATGGAGGATTTTTTCAATTTT
This sequence comes from Wollemia nobilis, assembly GCA_028583015.1. Lineage (NCBI taxonomy): Eukaryota > Viridiplantae > Streptophyta > Pinopsida > Araucariales > Araucariaceae > Wollemia > Wollemia nobilis. The sequence goes on from JAQPPZ010017106.1 coordinate 2,977,335, forward strand.
GTTAACAATTTTGAACTGCTAGACCTTGAGCTATGGGATAACAAGTACACATGGAGCAATAGAATATTTGGTTCTCATATAATTCAAATAAGAATTTGATGCAGGAGCATCCGGTAACCGTAGAGCAATCTTGCATCTTCCAAAATGTTTTTTAAATTTTCTAAGTTCCTTGCATTTGTTTTATTTTCGGTGTTTTCCAAGGGGGGAAGTTTTGTGGAGCAAAGAGGGCAAGTTTCTTGAAGCATGGGGAGGGGTCGCGAAATCGCGACCTCAAAAGGCTTGGCGGGGCTTGAGCCAGTTTTGTCGCGATATCGCGACGTCGCGATATCGCGACGTCGCGATATCGCGACCATAGTCCAAAGCAAAGGTGGGAGTGAAGTCCCGTCGCGATATCGCGACGTCGCGATATCGCGACGTCGCGATATCGCGACGATAGTTCGAGGCAGAGGTGATGGTGTCGTCGCGATATCGCGATGATTGTTCAACGCAAAGGCAGAGGGGATGGTGCCGTCGCGATATCGCGATAGGTCACGATATCATGACCTGTCGTGATATCGCGGCCAGTCAAAGGCCGACACGTGGCGTAACATTTGATAGCCACGAAAGTTAGAGAAGATAGAGAGCAGGGCAAGGCCCAAAAGAGAACAAGCGGACGGTCGAGCAAGGCCGAGTTTGACACGTGGACGGCCACGTGTAGCATGTCAATTGTGAAGGGCGCGTGTTTCAAATTTATTGCGTCAAGGAGAAGGCATGGCCAGATTTACATGCGGACAGCTACGTGTATTGAAACAAGATGAGGGCCACGGCCGCGTATATTTTTATTGTTGGCAAAGTAACAGGTACGGACAATGAAACAGACACAGGCGATGGCCATTATGGAGGAGACCACAGTGCAGAAGAACGATCTGACCAAGACGACGGTTGCAGGTCGAGGAGAGCCATTAATGAAAGCTTCCTGGTAGATCGGGCAGATGGCCCATTTATGACCAAAATTTTGAAAAACCCCGGGAAGGGGGAAAATTCGAATTTGAAATTTTGTTAGGCGGGCATTAATTGCTGAGAGGATCGGGGCCTCGATAAAAACCCAAAAAATTGTAATGGAAAGGGATGGTGAGTTCGGGATTGTAGAGGAGGAGTTTTAAGCCTGGAAATGATATTGTAAAAACGTCTTAAAAGCAATTTACAGCAAATTCTTGTGAAGTGTTGTTGTGTGTTTCCCGGCTTGCCATCAAGTGGTATCAGAGCGGGAGCTCCTGAGCGTGTAACAGATCGCCGGAGAGAGGCAGTTACACCAGGATCTGTGGAAGGATTTAAAAATATATATATATATATATAATGCCTCCACGAAGAAACCGTGGCGGAGTAGGAAATGTGGTGCCGGTCGAAGACTTCCGAGCCTTGCAGAGACAAGTTCAAGCCCTGCAAGCAGAGTTACGTAGAAGGCACGAGCCCGAAAGGGATGAGGAAAGTGAAGACGAAGTTGAAGAAGAAGACCAATCTGAGGAAGAGGAAGAGGCTGTGGACCCTGCACAAGCCCGGTTGTACAAGGCCATCTCTCAGATTGGAAAGCAACCAAAAATGGAGGTTTCTACATACTCGGGAAACCTAAATCCAGAAGAAGTGATTGACTGGATAAATGATTTAGAAGAGTATTTCGAATATGAGGAGGTTGAAGACCCTAACCGGGTCAGATTTGCTAAGACCAAGTTGAAGGGTCATGCCAGCATTTGGTGGAGGGGAATACAGTTGGAGAGGAACAGAAGAGGGAAGGAGAGAATAACAAGATGGGATAGAATGGTGGAGAAGCTGAAAAGACAGTTCATCCCGACAGATTACGAGTTGGATCTGCTAAGAAAAATGCAGGGTTTGAGGCAGACAAACAAAACTGTCCAAGAGTACACCGAGGAGTTCTACAAGATCTCTATTAGAACTGGGCATTTGGAGGCAAACAAAGAAAAGGTGGCCCGTTATATCAATGGGTTGAGACTCGGTATCCAGGAGGAACTGAGCCTGGTTCGGATAAGCACCATTGAGGATGCTTACCAGTTTGCCTTAAAGGTGGAAGAAAAACTGAACAGGCGGTTTGAAGGCAAGCAAAGAGGAAGGGGCCGTGGTGGAAGAACTGGTGGGAGAACCAGTGGAGAAAAGTATAAAGACCCGAAGAAGACTGGTGAAACCAGTAGTAACCAGGATCAAAGGGAAGAGGATGTTTATCAGCCCCGAGATCGTAACAGCTACCCAAGAGGACGGGGTGGATCTGGACGAGGATTTGGAAGAGGAGTATTTCGTGGGACATGTTTCCACTGTGGTGAAGAAGGACATCGGGCATTTGAGTGTCCACAACACCGAGAAAGGGCGAACAAGAGGCCTGAGGGTCCAGCCAGGGCTGTTGTGGCAGAGGAAGAAGCTGAGTCTGAGCATTCCGAAGAAGCGGAGAGAGGGGAAGCAATGATTGTAAGAAGAGTCCTGTTGAATGAGGAGAAGGACACAGATCAGAGAAGAAGTTTATTCCGCACAAGATGTAAGTGTGCGGGCAAAGTTTGCAACATTATTATTGATAATGGTAGCACGGATAACCTGGTTTCGAAAGAAATGGTTACAAAGCTACAGTTGGAGAGGAAGAAGCACCCGCATCCATACCGGGTCGCATGGTTACAGAAGGACCACAGAGCTTTGGTCAATGAACAGTGCTCCGTTAAATTTAATATTGGAAATTATTGTGATGAGGTCCTGTGTGACATCCTGCCTATGGATGCTTGCCATATGTTGCTGGGGAGACCCTGGCAATTCGATCGGAGTGCAGTGCATGATGGCCGTGCCAACACCTACTCATTGACAAAGAATGGTGTACGCCATAAACTAAAGCCCTTAAAGGATGCGGATGAAAAGGTATGTAACAATTCCAGAATCTGTTTAGTTGAGGGGAGAAAGTTCCTGGATGGGTTGAAGCATGAACATTTATGTTATGCAATAATCCCTAGAGTTAGGGGGAAGGAATGCCAGGATACCCCAGCAGAAGTCCTAGATCTGCTGGAGGAATTTCCAGATATTGTGTCTGATAATGTGCCTGAGGGTTTACCCCCAGTAAGGAAAATTAGCCACCATATAGATTTGGTATCGGGATCAAGCTTGCCAAATAAAGCTGCACACAGAATGACACCTGTAGAAACTGAGGAGTTAAACAGGCAAGTCCAGGAGTTGCTGGAGAAGGGATTGATTAGGGAGAGTCTTAGCCCATGTGCAGTGCCAGCAGTACTAGCACCCAAGAAGGATGGAGAGTGGAGAATGTGCATAGACTCTCGGGCAATCAATAAAATCACTATCAAATACAGATTCCCATTGCCAAGGATGGATGATATAATGGACTGTTTAAGTGGGGCTGAGTACTTCACGAAGATTGACCTAAAAAGTGGCTATCATCAGATCCGTATCCGAGAGGGAGATGAGTGGAAGACAACCTTCAAGACAAGAGAAGGCTTGTATGAGTGGTTGGTCATGCCATTTGGGCTGTCCAATGCACCTAGTACCTTCATGCGGCTGATGAATGAAGTACTGAAAGAGTTTCTGGGAAAGTTTGTCATTGTTTATTTAGATGATATATTGATATTCAGCAGAACCCTGGAGGAACACCTGATGCATATCAGGAGAGTTTTTGAAAAGCTGCGGGAAGAGCAGTTATTAATAAATCTGAAAAAGTGTAATTTTGTCAAGAAAGAGTTAGTATACCTGGGGTTTGTAATCTCAGCAGAAGGTCTAAAAATGGACCCAGAGAAGGTGAGAGCCATCATTGAATGGCCTACCCCAAGAAGCACAATAGAAGTAAGATCATTTCATGGTCTGGCCAGCTTTTACAGGAAGTTCATAAAGAACTTCAGCAGCATTTGTGCACCTCTCACAGAAACAATGAGGGGGGATAAAAAAGAGTTCAAGTGGACATTAGGGGCTGAAAGGAGCTTTGATGCATTAAAGAGAAAGGTCATAGAACAGCCTGTTTTAGCACTCCCAGACTTTGACAAGGTATTTCAGGTGGACTGTGATGCCAGTGGCAGTGCAATAGGGGCTGTACTGAGTCAAGGTGGCAGACCTATTGCTTATTTCAGTGAGAAGCTAAATGATGCTCGAAAAAAGTATTCAGTTTATGACCAAGAATTTTATGCTATAGTTCAGGCTCTGAAAAAGTGGAGACACTATTTATTGCCAAAGGAGTTTGTTCTATTTACTGACCATCAGGCTTTACAGTACATTAACAGTCAAACAAAACTGAATCAAAGGCACATGAAGTGGGTGGAGTTCCTCCAAAGTTATACCTTTGTGCTGAAGCACAGAAGTGGGAAATCAAACAAGGTTGCAGATGCCTTGAGCAGAAGGCAGACTTTACTGATTAAATTGACCATGGAAGTAGTGGGGTTTGAAGAACTGAAGGGTTTGTACCCTGAAGATCCAGATTTTGCAGAAGCCTGGACGGCTTGCTTAACACCTGTTACTGTGGACCGAACAAAATGGTTGGATTTCCTAATCCAAGATGGAATGTTGTTCAAGGGAAGTAAATTATGCATTCCAAGGAGCTCCATGCGGGAGAACTTGATCAAGGAAAAGCACAGTGGAGGACTGGTGGGCATTTTGGTAGGGATAAGACTATTGCCCTAGTGGATGAAAATTATTACTGGCCACAACTTCAGCAAGATGTGAGGAAGTTTGTGCAAGGTTGCAGAATATGTCAGATGGCAAAGGGCATAAGGCAAAACACAGGATTATACCAGCCGTTACCTGTACCTGAGAGGCCATGGGAGGACATAAGCATGGATTTTATTCTTGGATTGCCGAGAACACAGAGGGGAAATGACTCTGTATTTGTGGTGGTTGACCGATTCTCCAAAATGGCACATTTTATTCCCTGCCAGAAGACAAGTGATGCAGTTCACATTGTTGGATTATTCTTCAAGGAAGTGGTACGACTTCACGGTCTACCAAGAAGCATAGTTTCGACAGGGATACAAAGTTTGTTGGGTACTTCTGGAGAACTTTGTGGAAGAAGATGAAGACAGATCTGAAATTCAGTTCTGCATACCACCCACAGACTGACGGACAGATAGAGGTGGTGAATAGAAGCCTGGGTAATTTATTGAGATGTTTGATAGCAGATCAGCCCAAGGGATGGGATTTAGTTTTACCGCAGGCAGAATTTGCGTATAACAGTTCAGTAAATAAGAGCACAAATAAATCTCCCTTCCAGATAATATATGGAAACAGCCCGAGAAATGTGTCTGAACTGAGAAAGTTGGACCAGAGAGAAAAGTGTAGTGCCGAGGCAGAAGAATTTGCGGAACATATGAAAAGTCTGCATGAAGAAGTAAGGAAACAAATTCTTAAAATGAATACTCAATATAAGACAAGGGCAGACCAGAAGCGGCGGTTCAAGGAGTTCAAAGTAGGAGATGAGGTCATGGTGCACCTCAGAAAGGAGAGATTTCCTGCCAAGACTTATAACAAATTGAAGATGAAGAAGTTTGGGCCATGCAGAATACTGGGAAAGCGGGAGTCAGGGAATGCATATGAAGTGGAATTGCCAAGTTGGCTTGATATTTCACCTATTTTTAATATTTCAGATCTAGTAGAATATCATGAAGGAGAAAGTACAGAGGTACCAAGTGCAGAATTATGGCAAGTTCCAGCATCTACTCCAACCACAGACGAGGTCGAGGAAGTATTGGACACTCGTGAAGGCAGAAGCACCAGAAACAAGCAGTATTCTGAGTATTTGATAAAGTGGAGAGGCAGACCAGTTGAAGATGCAACTTGGTTGTCGAAGACGGAGGTTGACCGCCTGGGTCTTCCCCTAACAAAACAAAAGTGAGGGTCACTTTCTTTTATTACCCCGGGTGTCTGATGCAGGAGCATCCGGTAACCGTAGAGCAATCTTGCATCTTCCAAAAATGTTTTTTTTTTAATTTTCTAAGTTCCTTGCATTTGTTTTATTTTTGGTGTTTTCCAAGGGGGGAAGTTTTGTGGAGCAAAGAGGGCAAGTTTCTTGAAGCATGGGGAGGGGTCGCGAAATCGTGACCTCAAAAGGCTTGGCGGGGCTTGAGCCAGTTTTGTCGTGATATCGCGACGTCGCGATATCGCGACCATAGTCCGAAGCAAAGGTGGGAGTGAAGTCCCGTCGTGATATCGCGACGATAGTTCGAGGCATAGGTGATGGTGTCATCGTGATATCGCGATGTCGCGATATCGCGACGATTGTTCAACGCAAAGGCAGAGGGGATGGTGTCGTCGCGATATCGCGACAGGTCACGATATCGTGACCTGTCGTGATATCGCGGCCAGTCAAAGGCCGACACGTGGCGTAACATTGGATAGCCACGAAAGTTAGAGAAGATAGAGAGCAGGGCAAGGCCCGAAAGGAGAACAAGCAGACGGTCGAGTAAGGCCGAGTTTGACACGTGGACGGCCACGTGTAGCATGTCAATTGTGAAGGGCGCGTGTTTCAAATTTATTGCGTCAAGGAGAAGGCATGGCCAGATTTACATGCGGACAACTACGTGTATTGAAACAAGATGAGGGCCACGGCCGCGTATATTTTTATTGTTGGCAAAGTAATAGGTACGGACAATGAAATAGACACAGGCGATGGCCATTATGGAGGAGACCACAGTGCAGAAGAACGATCTGACCAAGACGGCGGTTGCAGGTCGAGGAGAGCCATTAATGAAAGCTTCCTGGTAGATCGGGCAGATGGCCCATTTATGACCGAAATTTTGAAAAACCCAGGAAGGGGGAAAAATCGAATTTGAAATTTTGTTAGGCGGGCATTAATTTCCGAGAGGATCAGGGCCTCGATAAAAACCCAAAAAATTGTAATGGAAGGGATGGTGAGTTCGGGATTGTAGAGGAGGAGTTTTAAGCCTGGAAATGATATTGTAAAAACGTCTTAAAAGCAATTTACAGCAAATTCTTGTGAAGTGTTGTTGTGTGTTTCCCGGCTTGCCATCAGACTTGATAGGATTTTGATCTCAAAGAGTGGCCTAGATTTGCTAGGAAATTCCTGCTTGACTTCCCTCCCCCAAATGGGGTCAAACCATAACCCCTGGTGTTGAACATTCTCCTAGGCAACTCAAATATTAAAATATCCTTTATATTTGAATCAATGTGGACCCGTCATCAAGAGTTAGAGCCCAAAATAGTGGAATTATGGTCTAAAATATTTTTAGGCCCTTTAATCTTCCAAACTTCTAGAAAGATCAAATTTGTAAAAGTTAATTTGAAAGCATGGAATAAATCAGTTTTTGGTCAAATGAGGATTTGAAATAATAGTTGAATGAAATTAAGTCTACATAGGAATTAGGCTTGTTTAATGATGATCTTAGAAGTAAATAAAAATATCTACTCTTAGAATCCAATAATACCTTGATAAGAGAAGAGTACTTCTGGAGATAGAGATCAAGGGTGATTTGGCTAAAAAAGGGTGATCGTAATACAAAAACAATTCACACCACTGCCCTTAATCACAGAAGTCACAAAAAAATTAGAAAAATTATCAAAGAGAATGGCTCTAGTCTAGTAGACCCAAAATATATCAAGGATGAAGTGGTCAAATTATTTTAATATTTATTGGGTGCCAAATGATAGTGTGATCCTACTACAAAAATAAAACTACTTGCCAACATCCCCATCCTCATTTATGAATAATTAAATTCCACATCGATATCCACCTTTGAGCTTGATGAATTTAAGGGGGATATTTTCTCCATGGCTAGTGAGAAAGCATGGGGTTCATATGGCTTTCCCATGTTATTTTTTCAAAAATTATTGGCACATTATAGGAGTTGATGTTGTTGAAACAAACTCTAATGTGCAAATATATTATTTCCTACCAAGAGAAGTTAATTCCACATTCTTGATCCTCCTCCCCAAGAGATCCAGAGCTAAGGAGTTGAAGGAATTCAGAACTATAAGCCTATGCAATACTATTTACAAAAAAATCTAAATCTATGGTTAACAAGCTCAAACATATCCTTCCCATATTCATTAATTCCAATTAGGGGGGCTTTGTTCCAGGGAGACAATTTTGGATGGAATCATAAAATTCAATGAGCCCCTGGCAATGAATAGCTCATTGCATTTCTCAAACATAACATGTTTAAAGCATATGATAGAGTCTCCTAGGGATTTCTATAAAAGGTGTTGTTTAAAATTTGGTTTTCATAATAGATGGATATCTTTGATCAAACAATGCTTTTCTACCCCTATATGTTTGGTCATTGTTAATTGTGAGGTTTCAGGGTACTTCAACATCTCTAGAGGTCTTAATCAAGGTGACTCTCTTTCCCCTTGCTTGTTCATTATTCTTTCTAAAGTCCTTGGGAGAGTTCTAAAAGCTAAAACTATCTCCAAATCCAATGAAGGCATTAAACCTACTTCTCCCATTGAGCCAATTACCCACCAACAATTTGTTAATGATACTCCCCTTTCTACCTTCTCATCCATTCCTCAAGATAAGGGAATCAAATTTTTTGAAGGAATATAAGCTATCTATTGGGAAATATATTAAATTTCTAAAATTCAAGTTGTTTTTCCTTAATAGCCCTCATAATCGAAAATGAGTTATTTCTAGAATCCTAGGATGTATCATTACTGAATTTCCCTCTATTTACTTAGGGTTGCCTTTGTTCAAAGGAAGGATCAAATAAGAACTATGGAATCTGCTTTTGGAAAGGGTGCAAAAAATGTTAGCAAGATGGAATGAAGAACTTCTAACTCAAGCAAGAAAGGTCCAACTAGTGAAATCTACTCTTCAAATCCTATAGGTATATTTTATTTCTGTTTTTAAAATCCCAAGGAAAACCGCTCAAAAATTAGAATAATTAAAAAAAAAACTTTCTTTGGTTAGGGGTAGAGGATAAAAAGAGATTCCATATCAATTCCTAGGACCCGGTGTGCTCCAAGAAGAGTGCAGGAGACCTTGGGTTAAGAAATATTAAACATATGAACAAAGCTTTATTGGAAAAATAGATATGGAGACTTATTTCTCAAGAAAGCAATGGATGGACCCAGATTTTCTTCTCTAAATACTTGAATAGGGGATAAAGCTTCATGGAAAATCAAAAACCCCTGCATGGCTCGGCCTTTTGGAACAACATTGTTAAAAAAATATATATTTTTAGAAAAAAGGTCTTAAATGGATACTAGGCAATGGATAGCATATTGAATTTTGAGAAGATCCATGGCTTGAGGATTAGCCTCTCATGGAAATTCCTTATTTTTATCTTAAGACCCAAATTTTCTTAGTACTTTTGTCCCAAAGTGGCAAAATATATTGAAGAAGTTGATAGTATTAAGAAATGGAAATATATTCTAAGGTTTATTCCATCTCAAGGAATGGAGACTCCCTTTAAAACCCTTGATCAAACTCACAACAAAATTATTCCAATATTAAGAAAAAATAAATCCTATCAACAATGAACAACAATATCTCATAGAATATAACTCAAAATATGCATAATACACAAATATTACATTAATGATACAACTTGGTTACAATGCTCTTTCTCTTCCATCTGGGAATTGCAACCTTTGATATTACTCGTAAAGAAAAATATCATTATATCATGTGATTATTCATACTCTCTTGACACTTTGCACTCATTTTCATATTTCCACATACATTATAAATACAAATCATCTACCGAACTAATACTACAAGGGAGACCAAATAATGTAATATCTCCAACACCCTTCGTATTAAATTATTTGGAAGGAAGTATTTTTTCCTTCAATATCTGATTCTTCTTTTTCTTAAATCTTTGGATTTGAATCTATCATGGATAAATAAACAATCTATGTTTACCTTTGAATCACTATATCTAAGTTTCATTACCTCTGGGTCACTACCTTTGGGTCACTTCCACTGGATCACTAACTTAGGGTCATTACCTTTGTAACTCTACCTCTGGATCACCTCTAGATAATCATTGTACCTAGATCATCCACTATAAAAATCATCATATATGTAGGATCATCACTACATATGCATCTTCCAAGCTATGCTTGGGTCTTATTTCTCTTTGTCTACTATGGGACCTCTTTCCATAGGTCTCCTTAATCTGCTTTTCAATTTATTATAGACTGCCTTCTATTCCAAATATATTATTGGAATAGGTAAACTCAATCTATCTTATACTTTTCTTGAATTGATTATTTCTCAAAAATTCTAAAATCTTATTTGTCACTTGTTCTTCAACCTAGTGGTATTAATCCTTATCTTCACTAGTTTTCCTTCAATATAGTGGTAATATTTATCTTTTTTAACTTCCAAGTTTTGTGCAGGCAAATTTTGATTATACTTGATTTACTTTTGTAGAATCCATACAATATTCCTTTCATTTTATCCCATTCATCTATGTTCATCCATCCACAATCAACTTTTACTTTGTAGTCTTTCTTTTCCTTTTGTAGATAAAATATTTATGAATGATTATGTGCTCCACAAATTTTACAACTATAGATATTCCAACATCTCTCTATTGTATGTCCATGTCTACCACAATGACTACATCTATTTTCTATTAAAAAATTTCTTTTACTATTTTGTTATTAATTGCAATTAATTCTATCAATCGCTATAATTGATTTGATGTTACTATTTCCTATCACAAACCTTGTTACTGATTCTTTATTGCTAGTCTAACCTGTATATCCAAGACCTTCACATTTAGGTCTTATTTTTGGTACAATTGGTTATTTTATTCCCTGTTCATATTTACCTAAACTTGTATCTTTATATCCCATTTTCTTCATCAACTTTGAACCAATTCCTTTAGTATGTTTTTTAAAATGACCAATACAATCATTAGACTGATTTATATCAATATCAATACAACTCTGAGCATCACCATTTCTATCATCATATCAATTCATGCCTTCATAAAAAAAATTTGATTGGTTGAAAGGGTTTTGAAATGTCCCTAAACCTTGTACAAGAGGATTTACATGAATTCTAGATCGACCGAGGTGGTCCAAGAAATAAATATCAAAGAGCGAGCAAACCTCCACACGAGGAAAGGTGTCACGAAATTGTGACCAAATTGATGATGTCACGAAATCGTGACAAGTTGCACCATTGCTGCCAAGAGAAGAAGGGATTTCATGAAATCATGACAAGAAGCGCCATCAGAACTGAAGGAGGGAAGGTGTCACGATATTGCAACATATTGTGAGATTGCTTCCAGAAGAGAGGAAGTGTCACGATATCGTGACATGTTGCTAGGTTGGAGCCAGAAGAGAAGAAGAGTCATAAAATCATGACATGAAGCAAAACCGTGACCGGATAGAAAAGGTGTCGTGAAATCGCGACAAGAAGAGACATCACGACCGAAGAGAAAAGGTGTCACGAAATCGCAACAAGAAGTAAGACCGCTGCCAAAGAGAAGAGGTGTCACAAAATCACGACAAGAAGGAAGACCGCAGCCGAAGAGAAAAAGTGTCACGATATCGCGACATTTATGGAAGACCGCTACCAAAGAGAAAGGGTGTCGTGAAATCGCGACAAGATGGAAGACCGCTGTCGAAGAGAAAAAGTGTCACGATATCGCAACATTATGGAAGACCGCTGCCAAAGAGAAAAGGTGTCGCGATATCGCAACAAGATGGAAGACCGCAGTCGAAGAGAAAAAGTGTCACGATATCGTGACAAGATGGAAGACCACTGCCGAAGAGAAAAAGTGTCGCGATATCGTGACAAGATGGAAGACCGCTGCCAAAGAGAAAAAGTGTCGTGATATCACGACAATATGGAAGACCCCAGCTAAAGAGAAAAAGTGTCGCGATATCGCGACATGTTGCAAGAAGGTGAAAAAGTGTCGCGATATCGTGACAAGATTGAAGACCGTTGCCAAGGAGAAAAAGTGTCGCGATATCACGACAAAATGGAATACCACAGTCGAAGAGAAAAAGTGTCACAAAATCATGACATGATGCAAGAACGCGCCTGAAGAGAAAAAGTGTCACGATATCACGACAAGTTACAAAAACACTCCTGAAGAGAAAATGTGTCGCAATATAGCGACATGTTGCAAAAACGTGACCAAAGAGGAAAAGTGTTGCGATACCGCGACATGTTGCAAAATTGCGGTCAAAGAGAAAAAGCGTCACGATATCGCGACAAGTTGAAAAACCGTGGCCGAAGAGAAAAAGTGTCACGATATCATGACAAGTTGAAATACCGCTTTCGAAGGGGAAAAAAGTGTCGCAATATCGCGACAAGTAGCAACCTCACAGCCAAAGGGAAAATGGATGTCGTGGTATCGTGACATGCTGAAATTTCACGGCCAACTGTGAAAAGTGTCACGATATCGTGACAAGTTGCCAAAATGCAACCGAAGAGGGAGAAGAAGTAAGAAAGGGCATGAAAACTCGACCAGTTCCAAGAGAAAACAAACCCGGTCCCCTGTTAACCACTCACATTGTGTAGACATTGGTACTTGTAGAAGCATCCCTTAGGCCAATGGGAAAGGAGTCTCTCCAAACATGAATGTCCGTTTCGCCAACTCCCTTGTTAGCAAGCCAGTCTATAGCTTTGTTTCCTTCCCAATACTGATGCTTAATGACTAATTCTGGGTAAATGCCAATTAGTGCCTTGCATTCTTGGAAGATCGAAACAAGGGCCCAGGGAGGCACAGAAGTCCTATTGAGCTAGTTGATGCAGTGCAGTGAGTCTCCTTCCATGATAATTTTATTGATGGTCAGGCCTTCCAAGAGAATCAAGCTTTGGAGCAGAGCCCGAGCCTCTGCCATATTGTTATATTGAATTCCCAGGTTCTGAGCAAAGGCCAAAATTATTTCTCCTCTATGATTTTTGAGAATTCCTCCTCCACCAACCGCTCCTGGGTTGCCTTTGGCCGCACCATCAAAATTAATCTTGTGCCACCCAGTAGGAGGTAATATCCACTTGATGACAGACCTGTCAACAGAAGTACAGGGTGTGGCAGAGAAATTGGAAAGATTGAAAAGTTTTGTTAGGTTCGATTCATGGCCAGGAGGGGGGTTTGGAAGACAAGACAAGAGATGCATTCTCCATAGCAAGGGCCAATATTTTGGCAACAACAATCTTCTTATCAGTGGCTTGGTTTTTGAAAATTTTGGCATTTCTCTCAAGCCAAATCTGCCATAAGAAAATGTTAAGGCAAGCTTGCCACATGAATTTAAGTTGATTGCTCTTGAAAGGTTGGGGCCATTGTTGAAAAAGGAGGGGAATGGAATGAGGGAGGGCTACGAAGATGTCAAAGGTGTTAAGAACCTGGTTGAGCACTACAAGAGAGAAGGGACATTCCAAAAAAACATGTGAAGTTGACTCACAGGCATTTTTACACAGGATGCACCAATTGGGGATGAGTAACCCTCTGATTATCAAGTTGTCAGTGGTGAGGATTCTATTTTGGATGGCCAACCAGAAGAAGAATTTGACCTTGGGAATGATCTTGGGAACCCAGACCTGATTAGATAAGTCCCGACCATCATTGGGAGTTTCTTGACTATAGTAAGCTGATTTAACAGTGAAATTCCTTGAATCTTCAAGGTTCCAGACCATGGAATCATCTTTATGATGGCTGGGGATGAAGCAAGTCCTCAACAAGTTTTGTAGCCACCTGAGCACCTCGATGATATGCCTAGGCCCATTAAGATCCAGGTGTTTCCATTCAGGTCTTGTAATACCTAGGTTAATGAAATGACACACCTTATCTCCAAAGGTGGCTTCGATAACCGTCTTGAGCACTACAAGATGAGGATCTTGGCTGAGAGGTTTGTCACGGATCCACGGGTCGTCCCAAAAATGAATGGTCATTCCAGTTCCAAGACACCACCTTAAGCCTTCCATGATGATCTTCCTTGTTTTGGTGATGCCATTCCAAAAATGAGATCCGCTAGGAAGGTTGTGCTCTCCAAGAAATGGAACCTGATGGAGGTACTTAGCTTTGATGATGTCAATCCAAGTGACTTTTTCATTGGTGGTAAGTCTCTAGGACTGCTTGGCAATGATGGCCATGTTCATCCGCTTGATGTCCATGAATTCGAGTCCTCCATCATTTTTCTTGGAACAAACCCTATCCCAGGCAACAAGGGAAAATTTGTTATTGTTTTCGTTTCCCGCCCAAAGGAATCTGCGTTGAATTTGCTCAATTATTTGGTAGATGGAAGCTGGGTCTTTGAAGATAGATAAGAAAAAAAATGGAATACTTTGCAGGCAAACCTGGACCAGAGTGGCTTTGGCTGCCTGACTGAGCATTGAACTTTTCTAGCCTGCAAGTTTCTTGTTGAGGTGATCTAAAACAGGGTTCCACATAGCCGAGACCGATTTGATAACATATGATTTTTCTATATAATCACAAACTGTGTTCAAATCACTTGTATCACACATAACATCTATTTTTGTAAAAAAATTTCTATCTTTATCATGTATTCTAGGTTGCTAGTATCACTGCTTGCATTATAATATTTTCTTTCTTTTTGACAAGAATCATAATTTGCATCCTTTTCCTTTTGAATAAGATCACTAGTATCACAACATGCATCAATCATCAATGGTTTTGATTCTATAGTATTGCAACATGAATCTACCATCATAGGCCTTAAATAATTTGTATCACAAGAAGCATCTTTCATCACTAATTTATTCTCTACTTCTTCAACCTTTTCTTGTTTTCTCATCTTAGAAACATTAAGAGTGATAATTAATTTGTATATTATTCTCCATAGACTAATAGGTATAGTAAAAAAATCTTCATAAAAATCATTAGTATTATTGAGAACACTTTCTCATTTTTCTACTTCACTAGTAATATCAAAAAGCCTATTGTTCAAAGTATTTGTTTCATCAATAAACTTATTTTCCAAATTTTTAATCATGTCCTCTTGTCTTCTATTCTTGTATTTTAGAACTTCATTAGAAATTAATGCCATATACATTACCTTTCCTATATAATTAGGTAATGTGAAAACATATTTTGAGTTTATTTTTGCTTCACCAATTTTTGAATTTAAATAATCTTCTAGTATTGAAAATTTTTATTTTTAGTCTCTCTCATGATTGATTGCAAAATCTTCTTTTCCTTTATTGATATATTCTCTTGAATTTCATTTTTTTCTATCATATTTTGTGTACAACAATGTAATATTTGCAATAGTTTCTTAGTCTCTTCTACTCAGTCATATTGAATGTAAATTGGTTCTTCTTAAAGATATTAATTTTCTATTTCAATGAATTCTAGTTTTTGAACTTCTATGTTTTTATAATTTATTTTATTTTTCATTTACTTTTTCTTTGCCATGTTCCTTTGAATTTTACTACCTTATAAATCCATAGGTTTTGAATAATAATTTTCAAGTTTCTAAAATTTACTAACCTTTGAAGTAGTATTCCTAGATTTTTCTAGCACAAAAAATATGAAATTAATATAACCTTTAAATTCCCATTTAACCTTTTATGTTGAAAACCTTTTATCTCCCAACAATCAAATAAAAACAATGATCAATTTTTTTCTATCTTTCATCAAACTTGCAAAATTCAAATTTCAAATTTCAAATTTCAATTTTTTTCTTGACTCCCTATATATATATATATATATATATATATATATACATATATATATATATATATATATATATATATACATATATATATATACATATATATATATATATATATATATATATATATATATATATATATATACATATATATATATATATATATATATATATATATATATATATATACATATATATATATATATATATATATATATTTCTAATATAATATCAAATCAAATATATTAATACCTTATAACTCCCAATAATATTTATTAACACCTTATCACTCCTAATTTCCAGCTTAACCTTAGTAATGATACTTTAAACAATTCAAACCCTAATTTCCCTTTGGCAACATTCTAAATTTTAAAAAATATTGTTCTAAATTAAACTTTCTCTTACCTCTCTACTGATGCATTGTTGGACATGTCAGTGGCATTCCAAAGGAAGCATATCAACCTCTTACTCCTTGTTCTCCACTCAATGGAGGTGGACTTTAGCTCTACCTTTGGTGTGATATCTTCCCTTGAAACATTACTTGTCTTCTCTTTTTCTAAGACCACATGTATAGTGCCCGAGATATGGACATGGGGTGCTATATGGTCAGTTGCTTCATTGAGTTTACTAATCTGGGTATAGATAGACCAGCAAAGACATTGTAGTTATGCTCCAATCTGCTAATCAACCATGCCAACTCATATGCAAAAGTATAGATTGTGTAAATACCTCTCTAATAAGTAACATTCACTATCATTCTATTTTCTTGCCTCAAATATTTTGGTGCTACTTTAATTACATTATTGGTATTTCAGTTACTTTGTTGATGACACTCAAATATACTATGAATGAAGCATCCTATAACACCCCACACAGGTTTAAATTCATTGATACCTTTATGACTCTTGTTCACATTAGGCTACTGTTGTTTGTAATGGCTCTACTTCAATGAATACCGATAGTCCAAATTCCTACTATCATCACTTTGTGTACATCATTATTATGCTATAATGGTATCCTCAACTACTAACTAATAAAATAATAAAAAAATAAATTCTCTAATCTTCACTCCATGTTTCCACTTGAGCCATTAAAAAAAAGGAAAATATTTCTCCTTCATAGTTCCTCTCTAGACTGTGTTGCTCTTTGGGCTGCACCGCTCTCACAATGAGCACTTTTGTTGTGTTATTCTTTAGAATGTATTTATTAAACATGATTGTGTTATTATCAATGTATTCCACTAGGCGTCAAAGCCTTCATGACCTTGTGGAATAAAAATTAGGGTTATAATTTCATGTTGTTCACCTAGCATTGAGTCTCCGTAGCAGTAAAATATTCCTTCCATGCATGAATGTCAAATGGGGGTTGTGATTGTTGAATCCCCTAAAACCTTTGCCTTGACTTTGTTCAACTTGATCACTTCACTTTGTTAGTGATTTGTTTCTCTTTGATCCTTTTTATATTTTGGCTTCCTCACTCAATCTACTTTTTGCTCTAAAGTTTTCCTTTTACTTCATCAAAGTATATTTCAACTATAATATTGTTTTTATGGGTTGAAATCCTTCTAGCACAACTCCTTTATCAAATGCTTCAATGCACTATTCAAATGTGTATCTCACATTGTTGCTACACCTTCTCACATGATCATAGCCTTTGTTCTCAAGTTAACTCTCATTTTCTTAAGGTGGCTTTTAAGCAACACTCTATCTTCTTATTCATAACTTTTATTTCTAGTTTTATTCTTCTCCTTACTCTCTCTATTTTTCTACAACTTGTGTAGGTTTAATGGTGATAAAAACTCCTTCAAATATCAACTTTCATTGCCTTCTTTATATTTTTTTCAACTTCAACTATGGTGTTTACAAACTTGCTTGTTAATAATGTAGGTTTGAATGGTGATAAAAAATTTCCTTGGATTAATAGATAATACTACCTTGGCTTATTGTCGAATTATTTGGTTGGAAATATGAGAAGATTTTATTTTCATTGATGTCAAGAAGTCAGCACCAGTAAGCATCAATTTCAGTGAGCAGTATCATTTTCAGATTGCACAATCAAGTGCAAAATAAATATTGCTCCCAGGTGGTCAGATGATGTTTAAAGGGCATAAGGAAGGCCCAAGAAAAATAATATTAAAATATTTTATTATAATATTAAAAGGACAAGGCCTAACCTAGGTGTTGTAGGTGAGTTAGAGACGAGAGGGCAATCCTCCAAGGGAGGTCCCAGTTTTGAATCTCCACCCTACCAAAAATTTGAATTGGGTACCCAAAATCCAATTGATAATGTTAGTGCAGGCAGGGTTAGGTGCGACTCCCGGTTGACTTTGACGGTGTAGAACCCCTTGTTTGTGATCTCTCAAACCAAGGCAGCCCACAAGGGGTGTTTCGCTTAAAACAAAAAGGACAAGACCTAAGGATTTAAATTAATTATAAATTAATTATAATAGTTTCATTATAGTTTAATTTATAAATTAATTTAATTAACTCTTAGAGTTATTAAGTTAATTATAAATTAATTATAAATTAATTTATATATTAATTTAACTAACCCTAAAGGATAGGGTTATAAAGTTTAAATTAATTCAAAAATATTTGAATTAATCGAAATCATCGACATCGTCGAATATATGACATTATGCATATAAAGGAGGGTAAAACACCATGGCATAACTCATCCATGATCCAAGTGATATATGTAAAATTCATGTGCATTGCAAGGTAGATGATCATGTATTTTTCAAAGGTTTCATGAGGCAGAAGAGAGGACAAAGTAGAGGGGATTTCGCTTTATGTTCCAAGGCACTGTGTAGCGTGACTGGCAGCCAAGGGTGACGCTAAGACTTTGGCAGGCGTGAGGTTGAGGGATCAAATCCTGTGGTCTACATTTTGGTGAGCAAGGAAGGTATTTTGTTGGAAGCTACATGAGAGGTAAAGGACAAAGGGAAGGCACTAGCCTTTCCCTTTGTGTGGAGGCACGTAGCCCACGTGGTGGGTGCACGCTTTGCAAAGGTGCTCGGTAGGAAGGGGTTGCATGTTTGAAACCCATCGAGGCACATTTTTGGTGGACTATAAGGTATGCGCTAAATTGCTTGGTTCCAAAAATTGCGGAGGTCCCAAAAATTATGAAAATTATTTTTTAAAGGTTATTTAAAGTGGAAATTGCATATTATAAGGTTTTTGTGAGGGAGATAAAAGGATATGCATTATTCTATTTTAGAGTTTTATTTTTGAGTGCTTTGAGCTTATTGAGAGGAGTAATAAGGTGTGCCAAAGGAGTTAGATGATTTTTGTTGAAAAAGTTAATAAAATTGTATTGAAGGAGAAATAAGGTATAGTAAGGTTTTTGATATTTTGACTTGGTGAAATATTTTGAAAGAAAATATTAAGGATAATTATTTGTTATCTAACCCTTAAGATTGGAAAAAGAGTGGTTGTGATTAAGACAGGTGTTTGAGGTCAAATCATCTTCAAACAAGAGGTAAGGGCATATTATCCTTGAGAGTGATTGTTGGATGTTATGAATGCTAAGTTGGAGTGAAAAGGATTGTTTGATAAGCATTATTGAGTTTGATTGTTAAAGGTTTTTCTGAGTGAAATTTAATGATAAAAACCTTGTTTGATAAGTATTGTTGGAAACATTGAATGAACCTTCATATGTATGATTAAGGGTTTGTGCAAGATCATGAGTATCATTGTTATGTGAAGTTGAGAACTATCTTGAACTAGTTTTTGTAAAATATCATGAGTATCATTGTTATGTGAGATTGTTTTATGAGAATTGTTGGAAATATTTGAGTGAGTGTTCATGTGCTTGGACTAGGGTTTGTAAGCAAGGAATGTTTCATTGAGTGATTGATTGAGTGGAGTTGATTGAGCCTAGTCAAGTGGAAGTGTTGAATTGATAGTTCAAGTTCTGTGAAACAAATTATTCTATACTTCTAAATTGATTTGAGAAAGAGATTGAAAGTGATTGAGCATTGTTGTGAGTGTGAAGCATATTGAGTCTCTAACAATTCTCTATATGTTTCTATGATATTAAACAAGTTTCTATGTGAAGCTTGTCTAAGTGATTGAAGAGGATTTTGTGTTAGATTGAGTTGAGTTGAGTAAGATTTTGTGGAAGCTTACAATACAGATTTGAGGTAAGTCTTGGTGAAGACTTGTTGAGAAGATTGGACAAGTTCTAGTGAGGACTTGTTGAGCAGATTTGAGGTAAGTCTTGGTGAAGACTTGTTGAGAAGATTGGACAAGTTCTAGAGAGGACTTGTGGACATATTAGTGTGAGCTTTTGTGGAATCTTACAAGGCAGATTTGAGATAAGTATTTGAGAAGACTTGAGAGCAGAGTTGATTGATTAATTTGTTCAAACCTTGGGTTAAGGTTTGGAGCAGATCTAGCAAAGTTGATTTGTGATTGAGATAAGCTTTGTGTTAAGGCTTGAGGATAGAGATTGAGGAAGAATTGGAGGATCAGAAAGGATTGTCTTTAGGTATAATTTGAGGATAGAGATTGAGTAGATTTGTGCTAGATCGAAGGACTATTTTTAGTGCAGATTTGAGGATAGATATTGAGCAGATTTGTGCTAGATAGAAGGACCATGTTTAGTGTAGATTTGAGGATAGAGATTGAGCAAATTTGTGCTAGACCAAAGGATTGTATTTAGTGCATATTTGAGGACAGATATTGAGTAGATTTATGCTAGACCAAAGGACTATGTTTAGTGCATATTTGAGGATAGATATTGAGTAGATTTGTGCTAGACCAAAGGACTGTGTTTAGTGCATATTTGAGGATAGATATTGAGCAGATTTATGCTAGACCAAAGGACCATGTTTAGTGCATATTTGAGGATAGAGATTAAGTAGATTTATGCTAGAACGAAGGACCATGTTTAGTGCAAATTTGAGATAGAGCTGAGAGTAATATTTGGAGATGATAGAGTATAGAGGATGATAGTATCTAGTGGATAGAGGTCCATTAGCTAGGGTAGTGAAGATAGGTCTTTTGAGTGAGGGTAGGAGTCTTCAGTGGATAGAGATCCATAAGCCAGTGTAGTGGAGGCAATAGTTCTTCTAGAAGATCACCAACTAGAGCAGAGGAGAAGGAGTTCTCTTGTGGATAGATATCCATGAACTTGATTAGGGGATTGGTGTCTCCTTTGGACAGAGGTCCATAAACATTGTAATAGGGAAAGGATTCCCAAGAGATTTGTTGAGAAAATTTTAGTGAAATATTTTCTCCATGGAGTAGCCCACATTGGGTGAACCATGTTAAATTGGTGTCTCTATTGTGTGTGGTGATTTATGCATTGCTTTGATTATTGTTATTGATATTGCCATTGATATATTACATAATATTATTTGGGAAAGAAAAGTAAAAAGTGGTCTTATACTGTTCACCCCCCTCTCAATATAAACTTGTGTTCTTCAATTGGTATCAAAGTGGGTTCCTTCGAAAGAGTTTAACAACTTGAAGGAAAAGCTTACAAGAACACAGATGGATTCTAAGAGTGGATCCTCAGATAATTTAGCACTAGTGTTTGATGGAAGTGATTATGTATTTTGGAGTATGAGAATGAAGATCCACCTAATGGCACTTGGAAATAAAATATGGGAAGCAGTTGAAAATGGATACACACCACCAACTACTCCACCTACAGATAAATATGGTAAGATTCTACATCATTACAATTCAAAATCAATAAATGCAATTTTGATAGGTTTGCATAAAATAAATTTTATAAAGGTTATGCACTACAAATCAACAAAGGATATTTGGGATAAATTGCAAGGCATATATGAAGGAGATAAAAAGGTCAAAAAGGTAAAGTTGTGAAATCTCAAGGGAATATTTGAAGACCTAAAAATGGAGGAGGAAAACATTAGTGCTTATCTATTTCATGTAGATGAGGTTGTTAACTCCATGCAAGGACTTGGACTTGAAGTTCAATAATTTGATGTTTGTGATAAGATTTTAAGGTCACTTCCAAAAAGGTTTAGTGAAAATATTTCAGCTATAGAGGAATAAAAATATAGTGATATTTTGACAAGAGATGAATTACATGGCATTCTCACAACTTTTGAGATGAGAACAAAAGAAGAACCTAATCTCTAGAAGGAAGCAACCTTCAAAGCTACTAAGAAGACAAAGGGTAAGAATCTAGATTCAAGCAATGAGTTATCTAGTGATGAAGAAGCAAATTATGGTAGAAGGAACAAGGACTCAAGAAATTTTAAAGGTACAAAATTTGTTAGATGTTTCAATTGTGGAAAGTATGGTCACTATGCATCTGATTATCAAGAAGCTAGAAATAAAAATGATGAAGAAAAATAGGATCATAAGAACAGGGAAACAAAAAAATATAGGTACCAAAATAAAAGTAGGGATGGACAAGGCAAGCAAGGAAATAAGTTCTTCCAAAGATAGAAGAAGAGTTTCTATGCAGAAAAAGCAAGTATTCAAGTAATAGTGATGATAGTTCCTCATATAGTGATAATATGAAGCTCTAATTCTGGAAAAGTAAAAAGAAGTGGTTAAGAAAAGGTCACCAATAATCCTCAAGTGTTTTAGATGTGGTAACTTTGGTCATCTTGAAGATAGTTGTACAAGGAGTGGATTCAGTTTCAGTGATGATGAATATGAAGATACACTTGAAGGACCATAAGAGAATCTACTTATGGCATTAGAGGAAGAAGGAGGTGATCCTATAGAAGATAAGTCAGAAAAGAATGAAGATGTTTTCAAAGGCAAACAAATAGAGGAAGAATAAGAGAAAGGAGAAGTTGATCTTGAGGGTGAGCTTATTCATGCCCTTGATGCATTAAGGGAGGTAAGAAAGCAAAACTCAAAACTTAAGCTTAAATTTCAAGAATGTGATGAAGATAAAGGAAAGCTTATAGAGGATCTAAATAAGTCAATAGCTAAGACAAGGAGATTTAAAGAGAATTTAGAAGCTAAGGTTTTAGAATGTGAAAGGTTATAGAATGAAGTAGCTTCACTAAGGAAGGAAGTAAAAGAGTCTAAAGACAAGCTACACAAGTTTGGAAAGAGCTCAAAAATCATAGATAAGATGATCAAGGTACAAA